>JAFMOC010000012.1:2097500-2697500 GCA_019802505.1 Corydoras sp. C115
TAAAAACAGACAGGAATATAAGTAACAAATGCTTGATTTGAATGGCGAGGAAATGTTCACAGGTAAATTATCATTCAGCAAAGCAGCGGTTGCACTGTATTAATATAATCTGTAGTTCTTTGTGTTATTAGTGCTTCATATCGCCAGGCCATTAATAACAATAATAATAGATCAATGTAAAATTAACTCGCGGGCTGGATATAATCGTATTACTGCTCGGATATGGCCTGCGGGGCTTAAGCTTGACACCTATGCCCTAAAAGCTGAGCTACCATGCCCTTAATCAGTAACTTGTAAATATTTTTTCCAAAATAATTCATATTCTTTATTTGTTTAGGGCAGCACGGTGGCTTAGTGGTTACACGTTCACCTCTCAGCGCTAGGGAATTCTGGTTCGAATCCCAATCTGGGTGGAGTCTGCAAGGAGTTTCCATGTTCTCCTTGTGTCTGCGTGGGTTTCCTCCGGGTTCTCCGGTTTCCACCCACAGTCCAAAAACATGGATCAGGGTCAATTGAACTCTCAAAATTGCCCCATATAGAGTGTGTTTGTGTGAGTGAGTGTGCCCAGCGATAGATTGGCGCCCTGTCCTGGGTGTATCTGCCCAGCGCCCAAAACGTTCTCCCCTGGATGGGCATGGGGAACACCACCGCGACCCTACTAGAGGATAAAGCGGAAGATAATAACCACACATTTGTTTAGGAATACAGGTAAAACATTATTTTCCTATAAACATTTCTACTTAGTGTTGGTGGACAAAATCATATGTTTTATTTCTGTAAACTGCAACAAAAATGATGTTTTATGCCTTTACTGTTATTTTATTGCAAATAAAATAACAGTATGCTTATTGAGTTTAATGTGTGCTTATTGAGTTTAATACAAGAAGGATGGTGATTATTAAATAGTTGAAGGTTTCTGATATTGTGGGGTTCTTTTCTTAAATGACCCTTGGAACTTCATTAGAGTATTTGACATGGATTTCATGAAATATATGACAGTTCTATTCTTAACTTTGCTAAGGAAGTATACTCAATCATCACTGAATTTTTAAGCAAGACAACAAGCCTGTTTTAATCGAAAGGAAAGAAAAAACGTTAAGCATTTGTCATGGTCATTTCAGTTTTATTATATACACTTACCTATAAACGGACACTTTATTAGGTCCATCAACTTGTTCCAACATCCACTCTCAATTTTATCAGTTCCACATACCATATAGATGCACTACAGGACAACCGCAGAGCAGATATTATTTGGGTGGTGAATTAATTTCAGCTCTGCAGTGACATTGATGTAGCGTTGGTGTCAGTGTTGTGTTGTGCTTTTACAGCTAGCTCAGTGCTGTTAAAGTTTTAAACAGTGTTCACACATTGTATTTTGTTTGTTGTTGCACAGTTTGTAATTTCATCATGAAATTTAATTCATCATCTGTGCTTCAAGGACACTACACACAGGATGCTAGAGGCTGGATACATTATTGAGAATGATCCACCACTCACTGGATAATTGAAAAACAGAATAAAGGGAACCATGAAAGATGCAGATAAAAAGATGGGCTACAACTACATTAAGTGGCCAACGTGTGTATTATACAAACAGGAAATTTCACTAGAGATAATCCATGATTCTTATCAATCTGGAAAGGCTTTTAGTGGGATTGCCTTAAAAAATGTCTTTGTTCTCCTACTTTATTATAAAAATAACTTAGAAATGTTACAGAATAACCAGCATGCAATGAATTTTAAATATAGTTATGCTCATGAATGCTACCTAATTCATTTAAAAGTATACATTTTTCTTATTTATTTAGAGCAAGATAAAGTAAATTTCTCACAAGGTGGATTTCTTGATACTAAACATGTTTACTCATCTATACTGGCTGGCACTTTTTTGTTTTTTAAGACATTTAATTTCATAGAACCTTCAGGTATAAATTCACAAGCATCTTTGATGATCAAGCATGTTTAAAATAGTTTTTTTATAGTATTATATTTGACAGAATACACAATAGATACTTTATTGTTATTACTTTTAATTTGTAATTATCTGAAAAAAAAAAACTCAAGCACAGCATTATGTACAAATTAAACCTTACACACACATCACATAGCGCCTCTGTGCTCTGCTAAATACGACATCAAAATCAAAACATCAAATAAATACAGAAGCCTTACTTGATCAATTATATCAAAATTATACAAATACAAACTGCAGTTAAAATACTTACTAATCATAAATATCTCCAATCTACTTATATAGTACAAATATATTCATGCTTGGTCATTTTTAAAGACTTTCTATAAAACTACACCAAACATGTAAGTATAATAATAAGTCCTCATTATGCAAAAAGACAGTAGATATCTGAGCATTGGTCTGTGCAAGTAATACAAGTTTTCTCTCTCTCTCTCTCTCTCTCTCACACTTTCACTCATTGGAAGAGTCAAAAATATTTATCCTTTTCCACATCATAATCCAAGCTAAAAGGTCATTCTTTAATTAACAGGTATGAATTGCAAATTAAACTGTTTGATTTGTTACATTATGAAAATTGGTGTAAAAAAACAAAAACAAAGCTTTACCAGCAATCTGTAATAGACTACTGGTCCATTACAGTGCTGCACTCCAACACCCTGCCTTTTTCCTCATGCTGGTGCATTGACCAGGCAGTAGAGGTCCCTATTGCTAGTCACATAGACCACCTAACGTTCTAAGGAGCACGTACGTGGCCAGACTGGAAGCCTCACTTGAGACTTGAAACAGGGGCAAAACATTTGAAAAACATTTGAATGCCTCACAGTAGAGTCTTAACTAAGTTTCTGATTGCTTACAATAGACATACACAAATCTAGGACATACCAGCATTGTATGGATTTTAAATTTCAAATGTCCAGAAATATGGAGAAACTGTTAAATTTTTATATAAAAAATATAAGGTTTGTCATGGGGCACCAGCAAAATACAGAGATCCTCTCATCAAAGCCTCAATAAAATATAATGTCTCTCTGTAATCAGTGAGTTGTCTTCATCAGATATAGAGTTCGGAGATATTACTGATACAGATAAAGTGGTTCGTCTATGCTGTATCCAGTTATAATTGAACAGTACAAAAGATCTTTGGTCATTACTACCCATTCTATAAGGATATGCATTCATGGTGCAATAAACATCACATGAAAGTAATTCATGGACTCATGAAAAAATATTAAGTAAATGTGATCATAGTATTTTTTATGTTGACATAATAGTTGGTGCCATATAGGATAGTTTAATTAGATAGTTTTTATTACCCACTGATTTCAGGGATTTTTAAACACTACGAATTTTGCAATAAGGTAAAATAATTAGCTCTCTTTTCCTAAACATTGGCCAAAGGAGCTGTATGCAAAACCACAAAAATAGTAAGACTTAGTAATGAACAGATTTTACCAAACCAATTCACTAACTTAAAGTCTGTTATTTTTAATTGAGCCCATATGTAAATAGAACCAGAAACAAACTAGAAAATTAATAGATCAGTAAGTAGGCAGTGTTGGTAGTGTTGATGTTTCAAGCGGCTGGCGCAGAACAGAAAACTAAAATTGCGCCATAAGGTATGAAAAGAAACTACAAAGACAAGATTCAGGAACTCTACAGTAGGTTTACAGAAGGTTAGAATAAGTCTGAATTCTCCTCTTGTGTGCTACACATGTGAAAGGGCAACTCTGGAAAATGGCAAGATTTAGTTCTCCAGATTTGAGACAATGGTAAACCAGTGGATGGACTGTGGATTTCAATTTGTTAGTTTCTAGCAATAGCATGATTTTGGTGAGCTGAAAACCATTTCATTTAACTGCAAGAAACAGAAATACTTGAATAAAAAACAGATTGTCATTGTGCTTGTCTTAAGAGCAAAGGAAGGACCTACCCTGCATGAGTATGGTGCTCCTAACAAAGTGCTTAGTGAGCATATATTAAAAGAGATTCTGAATATACTGTGTAATATTCTGGTGTTTTTTTTTACACAAATATTTGTTGGCATTTGAGCAATGAAGGTAAAGTATCCTCAAAAAAATTCACTGCCTGAGCCACACTGAAGATCTGTATAATACCAGACTATTTATTATGTCTATCTGAAGGCCAAGACGTACTTTAAAAAACACTGCCTGGGCAAATAGGTCACACACTCTAATATTTTGTTGGTGAGCCTTTAGCTTTGATTGCAGCACACACTCACAAATTTATTTCTGTCCATAGCTGAAATATTTATTCAATAAGATCTAGTTTTGATGATGTGAGATTTCAACCACTGTGCAAAGTCTTCTTCAGCACATCCCAAAGATTATCAATGGGGTTCAGGTCTGGAATTTGTAGTGGCCAATGAATGTGTAAAAATGATGTCTCATGCCCAATAAACCACTCTTTTAGATTGTCATCTAATATAATATTCCCTTGCCATCAGGGAAGAAGAAATCCACTGATAGAATACCGTTGGTTCAGAATATTCAGGTCATTCTTTGGGCACATAATGTTGCTGAACCAGATTCACTGCAGCAAGCCCAGATCAAAAATAAATCCAGGTGGTAACCTTTTTTGGTCAGACAGTGTATGTTTATAAGGGAAAAATAACATTTTAGGGGAAAAGTTAGATTCACAATATGAAATGCTATGGCATCCCTGGATTGTATAAATATACAGCATGCTGATCAAAATTACAATTGACTAATCTTCGCTGTACACAAAATCACAACAAAGGAAAACGTGAACATTCATAACAACATCTAATTGAAATTAAATATAATTCTACTTGGTTTCATCTCATCTGAGTCAGTTAGCTCTATCACACAACACTTCAAAACAAATATTTTCTGTAGATACACTAAAAAAACTTTCAACCTGTTATAAAGCATTGCACATTTTCCCTCAAGGTAGATTTAAGCCAGGGCGCTTATCATCCTGTGCCATTGTATTAACTAGTGCAATAATTTTGATAAAAATAAAAGATCCTGCACCATGCAACAGCTCACAAATTAATCCCGTTCACACTCGAGTCCGAGGAAAAGGTGGCCATGCTGCAGCTCTGAGTCTGCTGGATGTGATCCTGGATCTCGCGGTTGAGTTCAGTGAGATGTGTGCATGCCTCAGACATGTCCTGCGTAGAGCCTACCAGTGCAAATGTGCCGGTCTGTCCTAGTGTCTGGTGCCGAAAATAAATACTCAAGAGGGTCTGAGTTTCGTTCTCAGAGCTGCTCCCGAAAATGCTGCCTGGCCACAGTTTTCTGCAAAAGAGTGTCATCACTAAGTAGTTGAGATTAAGCAATGAATGATACTGAGTGTTTATACAAATAATTCTTTTAAAATTTAACCTGATTCTGCAAGAACCCTGAGTTCTAGTCACATTCACAATCCAAGTTAAACTTATGGAACATGAAGAAGAAGAGTTCTCTTTCTGGTTTTGTGAGCATTGATAAGACCAAAACATATTTAGAACTCAGACCCCAGCTGTGTGCCACAGCATTATGGGTAAGGTTTTGAAAATGGCTACTTCTATAAACAATATAAACACCTTAATATTTCTGTGTTTTTTAAATATAGCTGTCTTTTTAATATTTCTAGATATCCATGAAAAACAAAAAAATGCATGTTACATGTGTACATGCATGGTTTAATGTATGTGAAATCAAAAACAAAGGTGTTTTAGGTGTAAAGATGAGTGGTTTGAAGCATACAGTCTAATTTTAAAATTTATTTTCATCACTTAAAGGCTTTTTTGGCAGTAAGTTAGTACCACATTTTTCTTTTTGTCACATTGTTTCCCACTGAGACTTGGTGTTACTCCCATTTTTCCCTGTTGATTCATTTGATTTATTTTTGGGTAGGATGTGCATGCATGAGGTAAAAATCTTTGCTCTAGCATGGTAGTAAGAGCAGTGTGCCACTTGCGGTATGATTTGGTTTTTAGGGGTAATGCACCTTCTGAGATATCACTATGCATGATATAGGGGATGGATATAGTTTCGGCAATGCATACCAGCATACCGTGCATGTGACAATTTGTGGAGGTTTTCAGTTATTTTCTCAGTCTGGAACTATTGCAATAGCATTCTGTCTGTGTCCTCTTGTGATTGGTCTCATTTTTTAAATGTGATATCACTGGGGGTACCTGCACTTCTTTATGTAGACGATAGCTGTGGAGAACTGGTGGTTCCTCAGGCTTTCCAGTATTGCCTGAACTGCTGTTTCAGTAGAGCTCAATGAAGACAAATTGATGAAGGTATCGCAGCTTTGCATTGAGTCCATATCTTCTATTAAAGTTGCAGCCATTTGCAGATTATTCCTCAGTTCATTCATCTGAGAGGATAAGTCAAGCAGCTAGACAGAAGGAAAAAAAAACATCCAGTCAGGAATATTCTAATAGTACTATTGCATATTAAACATGAGTCTAAATTAGGGTTGGGTTTTCCAAACTGTGAAAAGGTTTGGAAATAGGCCAGGGGATGTTTTTAGATTTTAAATTGAAACCAGTAAATCTACTTAACCAAACATATGTCTGTCCTTACAAAATCCAAACAGGACAAGAACATTAAATCTTCTTGTAGCATGTACAGAACTACTGAAAATGCCCTGTTATATAATTGTTATTGTTCTAATCACACACACACACACACACACACACACACACACACACACACATACACACACACACATATATATGTGAACTACAGTTTTGGACTACAGACTACTGTTCTGTAATGCTGTGGACCCCAATAATAGCACCACAGAGCTGGTATTATTTGGTTGCTGCATTATTCCTATTACAACCATTGAGGTTTTAAACTACAATTAAGCTACAGCAGCAATGCTGCACTGAAACCCTCTCACCGCATCAATGTCACTGCAGAATTGACAATATACAATACGCCACCCAAATTATACCAGTTCTGTGATGATCCCAGCCAATTATGAACAGAGAACCAACAGGGGACTAACAATAAAAAGCAAACAGATGTACTACAGTCTGTAATTGTAAAACTACAAAGTCCATCTGGAGACAATAGACAATGAAGCATAAAGGCATTGTGTCCAAACTTTTTACTGATAATGAATGGTGTTCACGTTATTTTATGCTGTTTATTTATTTAATAACTTGATTCTATGGGTTTTCTCTCACTTTTGAGTTTTGACCTTATGTAGTTCAAAATTCCATGCATAAGACTTTCCACTATATACTTTTGTATCAATACATTGCTATTGAAGGAGGGCCACAGCTGCCACTTCTTCAACACATATTCAACACTGACCAATACTGACCTTATTGGTTTACATTTGCAGCAGTGAGCACTGCATATCTATTCTATATGCTATCTTACCTGTGGGACAGAGCTGAGTGAATGGACCTCACTGATCAGTTTACAGTAAGATTGATAAAGTAGGAGCAGTTGAAAGTGGAGTTTGTAGAGTCTTTGACACAGTTCCAGTTTCTAAAAAATGAAATTAAAGAAAGCAACCATTTAAACATCACATCACATTCAATGTCAGAGCTGATGCATTTGATGATAAGAGCATTTTCAAATAAGGTTGGCAGATTTTTCATACGAGCTGGTCTGAAGTGATCTTCACTAAGATACACCACAAAATAGTGGTGTATGAATTCATAATTATTTAAAAAAATAATAATTTAGGGTTGCCCAGCGATGGATTGGCGCCCTGTCTTGGGTCTATCTGCCCAGCGCCCGAGACATTCTCCCCTGGATGGGCATGGGGAACCCCATGCCCATCCATGAATAAATGAATAATTTAGGGTAAGTGCGGAATAGGTCCTTTGCTGGAATAGTTCAATATCTGTACAACAAGTTTTTTTCACATTTTAGCATGAAACACTACTAGTATGAAAATAAATCTTCAACTACTAGACGAATAATTCAGACTAATGATCACAGAACAGAAAAAGTTCTGTAAAACTTACTGCGAGAGACTCCATTTGCTACAGAGCAGCCAGAAACAAAGAGGTGAGGATTCAGAATATCAGTGTGAGATACGACAGAAGGCATAAAGCATGCAGAACTGCATTTTATCACATGCATGACAAAGAAAGCAGGAGAGGAGGGAGGAAATGGATTGAGATGATAGAGGGAAGATGTAGAAAGATAAAACAGAAGTGCTGCACTCTGCTGGGAAAGCTGTTAAAATTACATAAACCTGAACAAATATTATAATTAAGTAATTCAATTTCCATTGGAAATGAAATAAATTGTATTACAATTATTGTTAATAATCATTTAAGTAATTTAGAGTTACAATCTGAAGTAAAATAAATATAATTCAGATTTTGTGGCAGGGTATATGGCAAGATTATTTTACTTCCAGGTTTTGACTACATGATATTGTTATTTGTTATTATACATTATTTTATTACTCATTATTATATTGTATACATGTTTATTTTATACAAGAAATTCCGAAGTTTTATCTTCTTAGATAACATTTGTTCTGCACTAAAAATGTTTATTAATTTATAGATTGTTCTATCGATATTCCCAGCAAAGTTAAGATGAATGGTGTAAATGAGAGGTGTTTTGAAGATACAACAGAACTTCAGCACTGTTCTGAAATTAGGTGAACAGTTGTAGAATCAGAGATGAAGACAGGTTTCACTCACAGAGCTGCTGAACAACAACCAAGCGCCAGCAAAAATGAGAGACACAGTGACATGAAAGTGCTAATTATTTCTAGAAAATTATAAACACTACCAAAAAAAAAATGAACAACTCATTTAGACCAACAAACAGGTAAACCACGGTCCACTTGTCTTAGTTATGAGCTGTGTTTTTTTTTTTTTTTTTTTTTTTTTTACTTATTTAGTTATATTGTTATATATGCACTGCTAAAAAATAAGACTAATCAATCATCAGAGTATTAAAGTGTGTTTTTGTTTTTTGTGACATAAAAAGTATGCCTTGCACAGGGGAAAAAAACTAAAAAAGTATGTACTAATTCTCTTAATTATTCATGGTCGTTCATGGTACGTTCATGGTTCATGGTTCATTATTCATGGTTTTTGCCGTAACGTGCATTAAACCAAAAACCTTTGAGTAAAGTGTAAAGTGAAGAACAGGGCACACACACTTATAAGTAATATTGAGAGTTCTATAATGATATTTTTGTATACTGTTTCAGCATGTGATCTTGATTTTTGGTGTTATTCTGAATCCCTTCATCAATTAGTTGACAATTTTGTGTTATCAAATTAGTATATTTCAACATGACTTTACTAGTCAACATTCAATCATAAAAGTGATAATATAAAGAAGAAAAAAAAGACATACGCAGTAAGCATATACAATATACATTGGATCAGTACCTGCTGTTCAGTTTCAGCTGTCTGATATTGGATCAGTGGATCTCCAGAGTTTTTTGGAAAGGTGCACTTGCAAGTCCGTAGCCACTAAAATAAAACACACCTATAAGCAAACTAACCTGAACTTTATAAATAATTTAAATTCTTGACACTTAAATGAATATAAGAAACATTGTAATGGCAAATGCTGATTTGTGAATAAGAGGCAGAGTCGGGTAAGCAGGCAAGATAAAGGCTCACTGTGTCACTGTGGTAATCGTCTCTGTAACTATGCAGGTAGATAAAAGGGATAAGGCTTAAGGGACAGAAAGGCTTAGAATCTAAACACAATTCCGGCGCCAATGGCAGATGACACTGAACAGTGGGCAGCGTGGGAGCATGTTGTTTTTGTCTGTATATCCAGAAACCAGCTCACAATATTCATTCATTCATTCACTCATTCATTCGTTGTCTTCTGCTTAATCCTTTATTAGGGTCACGGGGGGGGGGGGCAGATACACCCAGGACAAGGTGCCAATCTATTACTGGGCACACACTCACACAGACACACACACTATATAGGGCAATTTAGAGCATTCAATTTACCTTGAATCCTTGTTTATGTACTGTGGAAGAAAACCCATGTGGAAACTCCAGTAGTGGATTCAAACATGGATCCCCAGCGCTGAGAGGTGAATTTGTTAACCACTAAGCAACCGTGCCACCCCTATTATTATATCATTATTTCTAACTATTATTGCTACTACTACTATCAAAAAGTATGTTACTACTCACATCAAACAGACATACAGTTTTAAAACATTAATAATGATTAAAGAAATCTTTTTAATAAATGTAGATATGAATGTATTTGCTGTTAGGTCTTAGTCACTGAAAATGTATCAATTTACAAACAGACTTATCAATTGGGTTTTATTACCGCTACTTATTTTACTGCCTTAATTACTATTATAAAATTTTTTAAACTTTGGTTAAACTTCTGCATTCTGTACTAAAACATAAAAATAAAAAGTATAGTTTGATATATTTCTTGCATCTAAGCATAGCTACATAGTAAAGCATGTGTATTCTGCCATCCACATACCCTCGGGGAAACATTTAAAAAATACAAAAAATAATAAGTTTTAGCTCATAATTAATTTGAAAATGAAAACCACATATGTCTGGAGTCAGACCTGCAGTGCCAGTTATATTTTAATTCTTATAAACTCATGATACTATTCTTCATTAACTATTTTGTACAAGTAGTTTTAATTAATCTGCACTATTAAATGACAAGTACATTCAACATCTTGCTATCATACGATTTTGATTTATGTAGGGACTGCGCACATCTGTTAGTACACTGCAGCTGTAACA
This sequence comes from Corydoras sp. C115, assembly GCA_019802505.1. NCBI lineage: Eukaryota > Metazoa > Chordata > Actinopteri > Siluriformes > Callichthyidae > Corydoras > Corydoras sp. C115. Next base: position 2,108,198 of record JAFMOC010000012.1, read on the forward strand.
AGACTTACTGAATTGGTCGCTTCCTTCCTGTTGTTGTATGTGTCTAAATACTCTTGCAGCTCCAGAACACTGAATTTCATTCGGTCCAGCAGTCCATTAGAGACAATCTGAAACAGTAAGAAGAAGTCACACCTTCAGAACCTATAATATCCAAAATAAACTTTAGAACTGTACAACTATAAAATTTTATTAAATTGGAACCAATCTGGACCAAAAGGAAATATCCATAATAATGGTCCAGAATTCATTAAAGTCTGATTTTGTAAACATTTTGCTTTAATTTACAATTAGTAGTACAAAGTCTTTACAATTCATGTTGTCTGATAAACCCTTTGGGTTAAATTTTAATATACCAAAAAACCCTCTTTTGTTTAAACTGTGTATTATCGATGTTTATTTGCTTATATCTGCTTATTATCTGTTAGCACCTGCTTTAAAAATGGGAACTTACTGTTTCAGCATCAATAAATAAACTGGGACAGCTGGAGCAGGATGCAAGCATTTGAGAAGATTTTAAAAACTTTGTACTGATTCCTCGAAGTCCATCTCCAAGGTACAGAGCAGCATCACACGTTAATGTACAAAACCTCGTCTGAATGTTCTACAAAAAAAAAAAAACATACTTTGCATGAGGCATTTAATATGTATTCCAAGGCCCAATAGGTGTCCATTTCATCCATCTATTAACTTCCACTTTATTCTTTACTAGGGTGGGGGGGGGTGAATTCAATTAACCTTGATCCATGTTTTTGGACTGTGGGAGGAAACCCACGCGGAAACAGGGAGAACATGGAAACTCCACCCCGATTGGGATTCGAACCGGGAATCCTTAGCACTGAGAGGCAAACCTGCTAACCACTAAGCCACCGTGCCACCCGGCCAATAGGTAATAGGTTAAATTTACAACAAGAGTATGAGTTTCTTCAAATGAAACAATTTGTTTAGTACATTGTTTTAAATTGTCTTTAAAGTATTAAAATAATTACAAAATGTGAGTAATACAAAAGAAAAAAAGATTTGTCGATTACATAATTGTCAGTGTGAACAGTGATTATTGGGGTTTGTTAATGTGCTATACTCATTCATTCATTATCTCCCGCTTTATCCTCTTGTAGGGTCGCGGTGGGGTTCCCCATGCCCATCCATGGGAGAATGTTTCGGGCGCTGGGCAGATAGACCCAGGACAGGGCGCCAATCCATCGCTGGGCACACACTCACTCACACAGACACACTCTATATGGGGTAATTTTTGAGAATTCAATTGACTTGATCCATGTTTTTGGACTGTGGGAGGAAACCGGAGAACCAGGAAGAAACCCACTCGGACACGGGGAGAACATGGAAACTCCACCCAGATGGGGATTCGAACCGGGAATTTCTAGTGCTAACCACTAAGCCGTGCCGCCTAATGTGCTATATATACTAATAAATTACTACCCAAAAACACTGTTCAGCCAATGGAAAATGCAAAACAAGACATTCAAAACCACTTTTATCTTAGTCAATTTGATGACAGTTAAGTAGCAATATTTTTTGGTCAACTGATTTTGAATCCAGGTAGTAAACTGTGTTGTACCTGGAAGAGTGTGGAGAAGATGTGGAAAGTGTACACAGCACAGGATCCATCAATGTCAGACACAAGCTGGTTGAGGTGGCAGCACCAGGCCTCCTCAGCATCATCACACACTACTGGCTGAAAGGCAGCCAAGATGGCGGAGAAAAAGGGAGATGGTGGAGGAGAGGAAGAATGAGAGTCTGTAAGATCTTCTCTTTCCTCTTCAACCATTGACAACAAACACTGCCGATCTCCAAGTCGACTGCAAAAAGTATGATAGAATAGTTTGTAAAACATATGCATTTAATTATTTTTTTAAGTTTCTTATATTAATTTGGGTTACTTGCTTACATTTACATTACATTTGGTCATTTAGCAGACGCTCTTATCCAAACTGACTTATAAAGCAAGCAAAGGGTTGGCCACAGCATCTTTGGAACAATAAGGGTTAAGGGCCTTGCTCAAGGGCCCACATCGGTTACTTCAGTGGACCTGGGATATGAACCCACAACCATCATATTGAAAGCCTAATACCCTAACCAAAAAGCTACCATGCCCACACGCATAAGCTAAATTCATTAAAAATCCCCAGTGGGTTTACAGTTTATTGAATGATAGACACACAAACACATGCCCAAACCTTCACATTTCACACAGTAAAGCATCTGCTATTTATCTCACACACCACAAAACTATTACTTAAAATTAAGCATGTAAAATACAACACTGATTGTGCTTGCAGAGTTGTTATGCAGGCCCTAATGCCCATACCTGGATGAACAATTGGTTTCCATATTGCTCTTTTCCACTAAATGAACATCCAGCAGCAGATGGTCAGGATAATCATGGTCAGTGGGAGACTCATTAATGCAAAGAGAGATATCATCCTCATGAACACTTGTGTCCTCCTCCTCCTCTGTCAAACGTTCAGTCTAACAGTAAAGAAAAGAACATTTTTGATAGAAACACTACACAACGATATGTATAAGAACAAAATCTAAATTTCACATATTGATTAAGAAAACAAGAACATGCATTTTTAATCAATATGCAAACTGTCTAGATGCTAGCATCATTTACAAAAACCTAATGATTTTCTATATCATTTCCCAATTTCTATTATTACATATATATGTTTTTAAATACAGTTTGTAATTAAATAGTTTTAAAAAATGTTTTATTTTTGTACAGTGCCAGAATGAATTGGGTTGAAGTCAGATCACAGACTTGTCCATATGAGAATATTTCATGTCTTTAATATGTCTTTTATATTCTATATATAATATACTAATTCCATCAAGGCGGCAAGGTGGCTTAGTGGTTAGCACGTTCGCCTCTCAGCACTAGGCATTCCCGGTTCGAATCCCCATCTGGGTGGAGTTTCCATGTTCTCCCCGTGTCCGCCTGGGTTTCTCCCACAGTCCAAAAACATGGATCAAGTCAATTGAGTTCTCCAAATTGCCCCATATAGAGTGTGTTTGTGTGCGTGTCTGTGTGTGTTAGTGTGTTCCCAGCGATAGATCGGCGTCCTGTCCTGGGTGTATCTGCCCAGCGCCCGAGACGTTCTCCCCTGGATGGGCATGGGGAACCCCCCGTGACCTTAATATAGGATAAAGCGGAAGATGATAATGAATGAATGAATAATTCCATCAACAGCCACATCATGCTCCAGTGCCCCAGATTCACTAGCAGCTAATATATCCCTAAGTTTTACAGATTAATTAATGTGGTGTGCTTTGGAGTCCATTATTTTCTTCCATGTTCTGCATAGTTTCCATTATTCTGTTAAAAGTTGGTCTTGTTTTAGATTAGGACACACTTATTTAATGTTTACTTATAAAGTATTTGTTCATTCTGTTCTTAATGTTACAATTGGTTTGCATCTGGAGGCAATTCATTGGTATATACATTCCTAAAGACATGGCTTGATTATAAATGCTGACACTGCTTGTTTTTAACAATACTTCCTCAGAAGTTTTGAACTTGGCAAAATATTATGAACATTTCTCCCCATAAAAACATTCTGAACATATACACCTCTATCTATTAGGTCATACAGGTCTTTTGATGAGCTTACTAGGTTTGTTCATTTTGACAAGTGACTTGTCTACTTCTGAAGTTTCAGCTAACCCTGTTGCTCCTTTTATACAAGCACTGCAAAGTCAACAATCAGAATATTTTATTGCCACAAACTATATTCATCTGTATCAACTATTATTATATTCAAAATTAATTTTAAAAGTAACAAATACCTTATTTGCATTTAATCCACCAGACAATAAACACTTAATGAGACTCATGCTTACACCTCTGTACATTCATTTGTTCATGTTATTACTTCTAGGACAGTTATGTTTTAATTAAATTAGCATAAATATTCATTGATAAAAATTCATAGATAAATATTTTCCCTTCCCCCACTACAGTATGTTTGTTCTACAAATCTACATTTAAATAATAAATGCATAGCCTGAAATTGAGTAACCATACTTTCAAATAAATACAGGATAAAATTATATAAAACTGACCTTTTCAGAGTAAGAGACATCTTGTTGAGATTCTGTTTGCTGCATTTTAGTGCTGAGTTCAAATAAAAAAGTTTTTTTTGCCAAATTGAATATTAAACGTCTAATAAAAACACTTTGGGCCATTGGCAATGTGTACACTTGCTTCTTTTAAAGCTACATATTTCTTGTTGAAGCGATTGTAGTTCTGAGAAGTACACATTGCCATGGGCGCATGTCACCGACACCCACACTACAGAAGCCCAATAGGTAAAAGTTTAGAGAAGAGTTAGTATTAACTGACTTCCATGCAGCCTTAACTGCCCCTACAGATTTCTGCCCTCTCTTATTAGAAGCCCAGAAGCAGAAAATATTGGCTTGAAATTATTAGCGAATCATGACCAATTATTGAAAGCTAAAGAAAGCAAAGAAGCAGGTAGCTTTTTTACTCAGCAGTGTTAATGAAAACTTAAGAACTTAGGAGTGAGCATAGTGATTTTGTCTCTGTCCCCACAGGTGAGTCATTCTGGGGCCCTTATTCACCTGTGGGGTGGAGGCCTCAAGTGTAGAAGAATGCAGATTCAGAAGTGATGGGGACAGAAAGAGGGGTGTAGTTGGTGGAGGATCCAGTGTGTGAGAAAAGGGATCTGTGTGGTTTAGCTGCTCGGTGGGTGACATGCTGACATTCTGTAGAAACACACAACGTAGAGCTTTAGTGCAACTTTATTATAATTTATTAATTTCTTTATATTGCCAAAGTATCTGGGAATCTTTATTGATTACATATTAAGTATTAATAAAATGAAATCTCCATGTATTTGGCCCATGATTTCTGAATGAGAAGTGATCGTCCAGAGTCTTTAGTACACTACTGAAATAAACATTTCAACATGTTGAGCTTGTATCTTGAATTTTAAGCATTTTTGCAAAGCATGTTTTGGATTCCATGAACGCATTCCATAAATGTGTCAATATTTAATTTCAGAGGGAAATACTGTATGTGCTCCCCAAAATTTGACTTCTCAAAAACAAACGATATTTTCACACTTGACTAGCTTTTCATATTTAAAATAACAACTTGTGTCCAGCAGTGCATATCAGCTCCATATCAGACTGAATCTGCTTCCATGATAAAACACACAAAATGCATATTTTCCTCAACTTTCATATAAACTGGGTATGAGTGTGTCTACTTAATCTAAAAGTACTGCAGCTGGCTGCTTTGTGACTAAGTATAGAATGATTAAGGAATGAAGCAGATAAATCTATATTGTGTGTAAATTTCACAGCATATTGGTGCAACAAAAATCCTGAATAATTTTGACCAGTTTATGCTCTTCTGAAAACATTTGAACGGTTTTATTTTCAATTGTATTTTCTGTATATAGTTTAGTGTAAATTGTAATCTGGAAACATTAGTCCTAAAAATCCATTTGGTTTGTCACATAATTTTCAGAATTTTAGTACAATGTTTCAAAATGTACACAATTTAGTGCAGTGTTAAAATCAGAAAGATAATTTGCTTAATGTGGTCTCATTATCAGGGTATGAATTGGAATAGAGAGCAGTGAACAAGTGAAGAAATGTAAAGGAAACTCACAAGTTGTGAGGAGGACAGAATCTGGCTGACAGTAAGAGAATCTTCTTCAGAGGATTCATCTGAGTCGGGGCGGAGGCAGAACGACTGCTGACTCTCATCCTTCTCCCGGAGGCGCTGTTGCATGTTGTTCAGACTATCTATGGAGCGTCTCCTTGCCCCCCAGTTAAAATTATCTGCAGTCTCTCCCTACACACACACACGAACAAACAGATATACATTTATTAAAGCAATGTAACACAAAAAGGAGTGTGTTATGGTAAATAAGATCACAGCTGTAATCTGGTTACACACAATCTATGCTACTGTATTGTTCATACTTTAAAAATATAAATAGTTTTGTGGCTTTGCTCTTTACCTCAGAACTTACATACAGAGTTCAAGATTACCAGGTTCCGTATGATCACTGCACTAGACAAAGTATGACTGTGCAAAAATTATGATCTGAGGTATATACTGATGCTAATAAATCAGACTTATAATTATCATTCATGACAATATTTAATCGTCACTTATTATAATGGACAGCAAGGTGAAACATTCACATAAAACCTGGCTCCAGCTCAAACACTTGCATTATGACATGGAATATGTGAGATATAATGTGTAGGGATGATGATTCACACTACAGTGTTGGCATTTAAGTCCAATAATAATAAAGATTGGTAATAAAATTCATTCATTCCATTCATTCATTCATTCATTCATTCATTCATTCATTCATTCATTCATTTATTCATTATCTTCCCCTTTATCCTATAGTAGGGTTGCGGTGGGGTTCCCCATGCCCATCCAGGGGAGAACGTTTCGGGCGCTGGGCAGATACACCCAGGACAGGGCGCCAATCTATCGCTGGGCACACACACACTCACACAGACACGCACACATACACACTCTATATGGGGCAATTTGGAGAACTCAATTTGCTTGATCCATGTTTTTGGACTGTGGGAGGAAACCGGAGAACCCGGAGGAAACCCACACAGACACGTGGAGAACATGGAAACTCCATCCAGATGGGGTTTCGAACAGGGAATCCCTAGTGCTGAGAGGCGAACGTGCTAACCACTAAGCCACCGTGCCGCCCTGGTAATAAAATTATTGTTCTAATAACTCTAAATTACATCAGTTATCACTGTGCATCCTGTTATGGATAGCTCCATGAAACACTGGAAAGTCATAAAGTGCTCAGCTTCAGTACAAACACATGCATATTAATACATTTAAAGGAAGGCAATGTCTACACAGTTATAGTGTGAACATTCTGAGATGTTTTCACATAATATCATCACACTGAGGCATGACAGACTCTTGATCAGAATATGAGGTCAAAATCAACTGTGTGTGCGTGAACATACATATATATATATATACATATATATATATACTGTGTGTATATATATATATATATATATATATATATATATATATATATATATATATATATATATATATATGTGCGTATACATATATATATATATATATATATATATATATATATACATATATATATATATATATATATATATATATATATATTAGGGCTGCAACTAATGATTATTTTGATAATCGATTAATCAGTCGATTATTTTTGCGATTAATCGATGAATCAGATAAAAAAGCAGACGCTTTTATCCAAATCAACTTACAAATGAGAACATAACAAGTCAGTAGTTATGAAGAAAACCAGCTACATTGTAGAATTATTAAGCAGGTGAAGAAATGTCTGGTTTTATTTACAGTATGAGTTTAAGGCATCCATCTCAATCTCACACACACTGGCACAATATGTAGCATACAGTGTGAAAGAAATACTAAATTACACAAATTTGTGTAGCTGTAATATGTTACTTAATCTCCATCACTCCCATAGAGTGCAGTGCCTTCACTCATATTTTGTCAAAAAATTGAAACGTGAAGTTTGATCATTAATTACCACCATTGATTACACATGTACAAGTTGTATGTATTTATAAATCACATTTAAACACTGCTTAAGATAATTAAATGAAAATATAAAGTAACACACATTCTCTATCACTGTTATTATCCAGTTAACAACCAAAAACAGCTTGAAGCGTGCTCTGCCGGTCTCATAGTGTGAGTGCACCGTTACGTTGATTCACTTCAAAACTAAAGAAACTCGAGATGTTGTAATGATTTACTCTGCTGTTAAGCTTCATCCTCATCGGTGTTCAACATGTTTAGTTTCAGGTGGTGTATCATCGCCGTGGTGCTCGGTGCAGGTCAAATCATTTTCGCAGCGCTCACATGTTACACGTTCTTCATTTGTGTGAACTGTGAAGCTCCCGCAGTTTTGATGATTTATGGAAGAGGTTTTTTTTCTGAGTTGGCTGTGTTTCATTTGTACGATTTATCAACTTGTTTTGCAGATTCCGCCTCGTTCTGTTCAACCCGCTATTTTTTTTCCAGCGTTGTTGAAGCGTGGTTGTGGTTACGACATTGCAAGTAACGCAGAAATCGTGCGACTCAACAAATCGTTAACGAAATTCGTTATTACTTTTCATAATCGATTTTATCGATTCTTTGTTGCAGCTCTAATACATATATATCCATCCACCCATTATCTTCCGCTTTATCCTCTATATAGGGTCGCGGTGGGGTTCCCCATGCCCATCCAGGGGAGAACGTTTCAGGCGCTGGGCAGATACACTTAGGATAGGATGCCAATCTATCGCTGGGCACACACTCACACACACAGACACGCACACAAACACACTCTATATGGGGCAATTTGGAGAACTCAATTGACTTGATCCATGTTTTTGGACTGTGGGAGGAAACCGGAAAACCCGGAGGAAACCCACACGGACACAGGGAGAACATGGAAACTCCACCCAGATAGTGATTCGAACCGGGAATCCCCATCGCTGAGAGGCGAACACACACACACACATTTTTATGTATATGTATATATATGTATATGTATATGTGTGTATATATATATATATATATATATATATATATATATATATATATATATATATATATATATATATATATATATATATATAAGCTAAGCTGAAAACAAAAATCTTCCTATTTTTCTGGCAGTTGTTCGCATTAGGGGGCCCCACAGCAGATCATTGGCCTTCCTCTTCTGCTCCTGTGTCATCCTTTAAATGCCTTAAATGCTCATTTTGTGTGATCCTCATGGTCACTCTCAATGAAAGCTCTGCTATTTTCAAGCTCTTCTTCATCTCTGCTTGTCCAGGTCTCTCTTCTTTATTTTGTTCAAAGCTGTTGTTTCGGAGCCGTACAACACTGCAGAAACTGTTTATCACAGATCACTCCTGCAACTCCAAGCCACCCGATCTGCTTGCATTCTATTCTTTACCTCTCTACTACATTCAACCACAAGTATTAAAAATCCATCCACCTCTCCTGATTCTCATTTATTCACATATACTCACTTTTATTCCTACTACCCATCATTCTCCTCCATCTTTTCACTACAATCACAATCTCATCCTCAAAACAACAGAATCCATAGAGACTTCTGCCTATCCGGTGATCCATGACCATCGCAAATAAGAAAGTGTTAAATTCTGACGCAGCCCCACCTCCACTTCAAATCTTTCTTTCCTACTGCACGTCACATGCACAATTTACTTATATTTTCCCCCACCAATTTCACATATGTTTTCATCATATAATATTGCAGCTTGTCTTTCTGCACCTTTCTCTTTTTTGAGCTTCCCTACATTGAGTTTAAACATTGCATCTGTGTTGGATTTTGCTGCCATGAAACCAAACTGCTCCTCACAAATCGCCATCTTCTTTCTCAATCTAGCCTCATCTACTCTTACCCAGATCTTTATACTGTGAGTGATTAACTTCATCCATCTGTAGCTACTGCAGCTCTGCACATCATACTCATTCTTGAAAATCTAAACCATTACACTTATTTTCCACTCTTCAGGCTTCTTCTCACGTTCTAGGATTTTGTTGAAAAACTCTTCTGCTGTCTCTCCTAAACATTTTCAAGCTTTCACTGGAATCTCAAAAATATATTTACATCAATCCTTCTCTTTCTCTCACTCATTCTTTACATTCATCACATCCTCAAAATATTTATTTCATATTTTCAGTACATCCTCCTCATTTGACAACACATGACCATCTGCACCCGTTTTTATCATTCTTATCTGCTGTGTATCCTTACCAGCTCTATACCTCTGTCTAACCAATCAATATATGTCCTTTTCAACTTCTGCAATGTCAAACCTCTCACACAGCCTCTTATGAAATGTCACATTTTGGCTTTGCATTATGCCTCATCTCCCTGTACTCCTGTCTAATCTTGTCATCTCTCTGGAGATCCCAGTTATATTTTTAAGCCAACCTCTTCCCCTTTAAACTTTCCTGCACTTTCTAATACCACCAACAGTACTTCATTTTACTTCCTTCCTTTGTCTAGATCTCAACCCATGAAACTTTCTAGCTGTTATCCTCACCATATTTGCTGCTGTTGTTAAGTTGTCTAGCTTTCTCAACCTGTGCTTACTTAATTAAAATGTGCTTACTAGAGCCATTTCCACCCTTTTTGCAAAATCTACAACCATTTGCCTCTTCATGTTCCAGTTCCCAACACCATACCTCCATACCATAATTTCATCACCTCTAAGTTTCTTCTGAATACTTTCTCTAATACTTCATCTAAAATACTCCAGAATTTTTTCCTCCATCTCACAACTGACTTGTGGTGCATATGCACTAATTACATTTAATACAATGCTATCAGTTTCAAGCACGCTTTAAAAAAATCATAACTTGAAAAATGTATAAATATAACTTTAAATACTGTTCATTGAAATCTGTTAATCCTGTCTTTTTTTTTAATCCTGTGTTCATATTTCTATCTACAATAAAGTTAAGTAGACCTTGACCTGAGAATACATTTTAAACAGAATATCTACAGACTGTGAGAGAATATATATAAAAATGTATTCATTTTATTTTTATTAAATAATTTATAGACGTACTAACAGCATGTTTTACAAACACACACACACACACACACACACACACACACACACACACACACACACACACACACACACACACACACACACACACAATATGTAATACAGCAATAGAAACTCACCTGCAGTTCCTTCACAGCACAGCCAAACAGAAAAATAAACCATAACATATTAGATTCTGCCCTATTGCCATTAATATATCAGTTGCAGTTTCTATGTAGACTATGGACAGATGTACGAGGGCACTTACCTCTCCATCTTCTAGCTCTACATCTAAAAAATCAAAGTCACGGAAGACACGGAACTGCTGCTCGGAAGTCGTTTCGTCCATGCTGTCCAGGTTGTGGCCACCGTCCTCTGAGGAAACCAGGCTTGGCTCGATAAGATCCAGCTCTCCGCAGGAAGAAAAGATCACCTTCAAATCCAAATACTATTATTAGGATATAATAATTTGCAATCTAGGCATTATTTCACAGCTATAAACAAAGTTTAACTGACCGATGGGTTTTTACTGAGACCCACTTCCTGTCCACACAGCGTCAGAACGTGTACCAGTTTCTCGCGTGTTCTCTTCTACAGTGCACCAAAAAAGAACATATTTAGTCTTTCACAGTAATATAATAAGCTATTCAACATCTACTTGCTTCTATATGTTTTATGTTTAGCCTTTGTCATGCTTTAATCATAAATCAAATGGTCTGCGTATTTAATAAATGCAAATATTTTATCATGCACAAGCCTGATATGCCTCCTCTTACACACATACCACTCCGGAAGAGTAATAAAAATTATTTTAAAAATAAAAATAAATATAATTACATAAATGCATACATAAAATAATTAAAAGTCAATGTGATTTAATATTTCTTAAAGATTTATTTTTGTATATAATTCAGCAGAAGCTGGGAGTCATTTTGTAGTGCATTCTGTAGTCGACAGCCCAAAATTCCAACCTGTGCTACGGATGGGTGTGAAGAATCAAAACAATGTTGCGAGGGGTGGGGGTGGGGGGTTAGGGTGGGGCTTGCTTTGCACAGTTAGATGCCAAGACATACTAATATGTAAGACGAAAGTGAGTATGAAGTAAGTTGCTATAACTGTAGCTACCACCCTTCTGGTGGGTGAGGCATTTCCTTCTGGGTGTTGCCTGTGGGCAGAGATGGCTAGAATAGATTGGGTTCCCCTGTGCATTAGCACGTTCTGATTCAGCCATGCTCAAGTTGATTCTTACAGGCATGCCAGATCTTTCTAGTTGTTTATTTTTAGAATGTGTGTGCACTCTATGAGGTACAGTAGCATAAGTTGGTTGTGGGACATGTGGCATGCATCGTGATTTATGGTTTTGGTTGTAGAGACACATGCCCTCAGATGTTTAATTTGTGCTTAATATGCTGAAGTAGGAGTTATGGATGTGCCTGGTTTTCATCATTGCTTTCATCATATTCACTCATTTTATTTACTCTTCGGGTGTCAATGGGTTTTCTGACCCTGGAGCTTTCCCTATACAGTAAATAATAAATACCAAAACTAATATAAAGAAATGCTTTTATTACAAATAACTTACCATATATCCAATATTTAAAATGTATAAATGTTTTAGAAATAATAAAGTATAAAACTGAGCAATGTTCAATGTAGTCTTAGTGTTGACATTATGCAGGCCTCTGTCCCCACCTGAGAAGACTGAGGTCTCTTCCAGCTGACAGGCACCAGAACTTGGTTGGGGTTGTTGGATCCAGAGGAGGTGGAGGATGTGCTGCAGGTCACCATCCCTTCACTCCTCCCATCACTCCTGGGAGAGGTATGCAGCTGGTCATATTGTTGACCAATCACTGGAGTCTTGTGGAAAAGATATAGAATTGAAGAATAAAAATAGACAGGTGTTTTATTTTAGTGACAGCACAAAATAATTCAATACAAATCTATTTTGGTTAATCATTAATTTGTTAAAGTCACATACTTTATATATACATATACAACAATGAATATATTATTTTAAAACATATATTTAAATAGATAAATAATGAGAGTGAAACAGATCACAGAGAGGCGCCAAATCTGTGTGTGTACTGTCCAGGTACTCTGGTTTCCTTTCATTATTTAGTTATGCAAGTGAGGTGAACTGGACATGGCAGTGATATTGTTTTAGGCAGGAGTGTGTGTAAATGTGTTTATTGTGTCTCTTTGTCTGAACTGTAACAGATGGGCTACTTGTCCAGGATGTTTCCCTGCCTTTTAATAAGCACGAATACATGTTGCGATGGTGAGCCTGCAAACTATATTAGGATAGATAAGGATGCTGTTGAATGAGGTTGATTTAAGAAACATCAGTTTATTGATATATAAAATAAAAAAGACACAAAAGTTTTATATTCTAATGTATTAAATGGCTTTTTAAAAAATTGGAACAATAAAGCCCATGAAGGCAGGTCAGGCCACTTTAAAGCTAAACTGGTTGCTGTCCTGTCTTGACTCCATGCTTACTTCAGGATGCACAACTGACATCATTTCCTGTATTTCATGGAGTAAAACAAATAGTCCAGTGTTTGGTTCCCACAGCTACCACACCAGACTTTTCCCATGAGCTCGCGTCTGCCTGGAGGCGACACCAGCTTGAATACATGCATTCGTAAGTGTAGAAAACACCTCGCCATGGAAAAGAGAACCTAAACTGAGAGGCTTTCACTCTGACAGTAGAAAGAAAAAACCAGCCAAAGAGAGCAATCAAACCAATGTGGCGAATCAGCAAAAGAGAAAACCTACCTCTGAGATGTCAAAATGAAACTCAAGGGTCTTCCCAGGCAGGGGTTTGGATGCTGCTTGCCACATGCAACCCACATCCACTTGAGACACGGTTTTGCCTGAAGGGGACGAAGGAAGGACCAGACTGGCAGATCGTGACACGACCAACTTCAAAATGTTCAATGCTTCCTTCCAGTGCGCTGTCTGGAATGCACATACACATACACACACACACACACTTACAAATAAAAAACTGACATACACTGAACACATGCCAACTTACCACTAATTTCAAGGGTAGCTCTCTTACAAAGTTAACAAGTGAAGACAGACACAATAAGCTTACATACACAGCCTTCTTCAGCGACCTGCATCTCCTTCTGAACAGCTTAAGTCCTGTAGGAAAGTGTGTGTGTGTGTGTGTGTGTGTGTGTGTGGCCGCAGTTATGTGGAAGCTAGCCAGCAGTGCAGTGTTAATACAGGCTGCTGGGTGTGGCTCTGGATTTACTGCACAACCCAAGTAGGAGCTAAGAGATAGGAAGGGATTAGCAAAGCATTCTGGGATTCAGTAGCAGAAGTATATTGTAAGAAAAAAAAGTAGCCAAAATATTATTTAAAAAGTATTACAGTAGAAGTGCAGTATCTGTCTGTGTTTGACTACACATTTAATTAAAAATAAAGTCTCTTTAAAGAAAATACTACTTAATCATTTGCATCTAAGTGCTTGTCCAAGCAGAAGTAGCCTTCCCCAGGCTGTTGGGTCAGAATTTATGTTTTAGTCATTTAAATATTGTTTTAGTTCTTTTATATCTTTATTTTATATATTTAATTCCTTTTATTATATATTTATATATTTAATAACTTTTATTTCTTTATTTGTGTTTGAGTTCAACATCTTATTTCAAAACCACATGCATTAACATAAAATTACTGATTTGTACATCTTTAAAAACCTTTAGTGTTAAAAAGGTTTTTCATTGAGATTTGACTAAAAGTTATAAATCAAAAGCAATTGAGGGTATAATAGACACATATTTAAAGAAAGTGCGAAGAAGGAAAAAATCAGTAAGAAAACTATAGAGAACACAGTCAATATTGTACCTGTACAAAGTTCTCAATGGTGCTGAGGATGTCATTGTTGAAGCTTTTTTTCTGAATGGTGGCGATATCCATGTGGGTCAGCAGACTGTAGATGATATGTAAAAGGCTCTGCTGCATGATAGGTAATCCTTTCTCCAACAACTACCACACAAACACATACACACACAAACACACACAAACACACAGACACAGACACACACACTGTGACCAAGTTAACCACCATCACCCCACTGTTATCAAAAACATTATTCAGTACACACTATCTGTTTTATTATGTTATATTATCCTGTACGGAGCAGGATAAAGGGACATGAGCAAAAAAATATCGAGAGGAACATGTGTAAAAAAAAAAAATTAGTAAGTGGTGCGCACGAGATATTATGTGAATCATAATCTGACAATAAACAGACATGACGCGCTGTTACAACGATAGCGTTCACGCTGGGAAGCATTGGAATTAAACGTGGCGATAACACAACTGGATTTCACATGTCTTATAATAATGTCTCATAATGTCTTATTTTGAAAGACAGGCCGCTGTATTTGATGAGATGAAGTGTACATGTCTAGGATGAGATGAACCAGTGTTCTTCCGCAGCTACACGTATGGAAAAATGGATGCTTTCTAAGAATCTTCAGGGAATCAATTGATTCACATTTCCGATTTGGTTCGAATGTAAAACATTCACAATGCGGTGCACAGTCACATGTACACATACGCATGCGTGATTCTTAGAAAACATCCATTTTTCCATACGTGTAGCTGCAGAAGGACACTGGTTACTTTCATCTCATCCCAGACATGTACACTTCATCTCACACTTCATCATGTACTTGTGTCTGTGTACGTGTGTCATATTTTACCTCGCTCATGTATGTGACCAGGTAGAGAGTATTTTCACTGAATGCCTCATGCAGGTATCGGCAAACCACACTGACCCAGGACAAACTGTCACGGCTGTATGAGTGAGTTTTATACAGTGTCATCACATGTGCCAAGTTACTTAGCTTTGACGTCTTCTCCTCCTCACACACCTTCATATTACAGAAAGAAACTCTTAATACAGTGCAGTATACAATGTGTGTGTGTGTGTGTGTGTGTTTGTGTATGTCTTACCTGAGCGATTCTTTGAGCCACATCTTTACAAAACTGAGTGGGATAGTCAAAATTCTGCACCAGGTGAGGAAGAAGACACAACACATTCAAAGGCAGACCTATAAACAACAGATTGTTAGTAATACTTCTTGCAGTAATTGTATTTATAAAAATAAGTTACACTGTGCATATTTTCATACTAATGTTACACACTTAATTCTATATAATCATATTAGTCCTATACACAACTCCTGTGTTTTCTAAGTGATTTCTAATACATTAACACATCTTTACAGGGAATTGATTTCAGAATATTTCAATACACAACTACTATATATTCACAAAATTTCACAAATTGAAAAAAAATACAAGACAAAAGGACTGTATGAAAATAATGCCACATTATTTCATATACACACAGTGTTTCATATTTTTTCCAATAAATATAATATCAGAGAAAAAATTTATACCTAATAGGTGTTTATTTACTGATACTTAAAAAGTAATGAAAATTGCATTAGTCCATTATAAATCATATGGATAAAATAATTTTAGATAATAAACTAAGTTCAGATAATTTGAAGGCTTAATATTATAGCTTTAAAGCTGAAATGATAAAAACCATTTACATATTTACACACCTATAGATTGGGACATGTCCACTATAGGAAGACGTGAAACAGGTGTGAGCTGAGAGAAGAGCTGCAGTGTGAATTCAGTGGTGGACAGTGAGGTGAACCCCTTCAGCAGGAGTTGCTGGACGCCAGAGAACCCACCCCACCGTAGCTGGTTTTGTATCTTCTCCAGCTTCTCGCGGTTCTCTTGCTTATCCACTGGATAGTGATCAAACAACTTGCTCAACAGTCGAAGTGCCATCTGGAACTCAAATTCAAAATCAGACTCCAGAAGGGCCACAGAAGCCCAAAAGATTGTGGCTAGCAGGTTACGGGGATGGTTAGCATTTGCAGGGTTGTTGGAAACCACCTCCTCCCTGCAGGTGGGAAAAGTTAAGGAGCTAGAATAAAACTTGCCCATGTTGACCTGACGTCGGTGGGCATGGGTATAAGCACGATCTAGTGTGGTACTGCGAGAAACCTCAAAAGAACGCTCAGCTTCACAAAAATGTTTAGGCACAGAGTAGCTGCGCTGATGCCGGATTCGTTCATATGTCTTTCCTGAGCATGGAGTCAAATCCAGTTGGCTGGAGCTTTTCCTGTATATAAGGTTGCTATCTGGAAGGTCTGGAGAAGAAGATCTAGGAGAACATGATTGAATTAGCAATACAACCAAGTAAGTGCAATTACTTTATACAGAATAGTCTCGACTCTAGGATATTGATGGGTTTCTCAATATATGCTCCATCAAGTTTGAAATTTAAAAACTTCAATTTAGCTAATATCCAGTCAAAAGTTTGGACACACTGACTTTATGCTTCATTTTCTCGTTTTTTTCTATTGGTGAGATGAATTACAGAACAGGTATACTTTGGATGGTGTATTGTTTATTGTCAAACACATTAATGACAATTTTGGAATGAATATAATTCACCAACCAAATAATACCTGCTCTGTGGTGGTATTATAGGGGTCCTGACCATTAGAGAACAGAGTAAAGGGGACTAACACAGTATGTACTGTAATCCACAAACAGATGAACTACGGTCTGTAATTGTAGTCCATTTTTATGGTAACTGGAACTGATAATATGGACTTTTCACTGGTATTGTATATAGAATGATTGGTTTAATTTGATCCACTGGTATAACTTACAATTCATATTTTGATTGCAATATGTACAAAATGTACAATCATATTTGTTAAGTCTATTTTTAAATCTTCATAAAGTAAATTAACTGTTCAGTAAGGGAAAGCCATATGTGGAGCTTTTAATAAAAAAATTAATATGTTATTTAATGTTCTATAAATAACAACATTTACTGTGTATATTGCAAAAAAAAAGTAAACTGCACATTGCACCATTTGGCTGTTATTGATTTCACATAATTCAAATGCATATACCTTGTCAGAAGAGCTAACAAATCACAGTCCTTTAGACACTCTGCTAAATTCTCTACCACTGCCTCCAGAGTTAGGAGAAGCTCCAGAACATAACCCTGAGAACAAAACATGCTTGAGTCCAATGTTATAATATCACTGATAGATTTAACATAACAGGCTTCAGTTCATTAGCTTTCTGTACCTGTACTTCATCCCCATGCTCCCCCACCACCTCCACGAGGCGAGACAACAGGTCTGAGACTGCTAGAGCTGAGAGGGGCTGTCTCAGAGCACGAAATATCTGAAAGGCCCGGCTGGCGTAATGCCTTGACGAACTACACAGAGCTGTCTGCAGGGCCACGTCACTCAGTTGCTGCTCCAGACCTGATCCTGTTCATGAACACACACATGCACACAATGTTTTACTTATAGTTCATCTCTAACAAATAGAACCAGATGTCTAGAGAAGCTAGAACACAAACATGCCTGATTTAAAGATGGAGACAACATGGCGCAGGAAGTTGGTGAGCTGCTCACTGCTCCGTAAGTGCTGATTTTTAGTAGTGATGTCTTCATGGCACCACAATGGCTCAAATGGCCTAGATAAGAAATTTGCATTAATTATTCAACTTTTCTTGGTTGATTTGACTTGACTTGAATAGTTAAAACATTAATTAAAAAAATATAATAAATAAAAAGCAATATCTTCAATCTTGGATAAATCTCATAAGAAAGTTTGTGTATTTGTAAATTCATTCATTCATTCATTATCTTCGCTTTAGCCTATATTAGGGTCGCGGGGGGGTTCCCCATGCCCATCCAGGGGAGAACGTTTCGGGCGCTGGGCAGATACATCCAGGACAGGGCACCAATCTATCACTGGGCACACACTCACACACACAGACATGCACACAAACACACTTTACATGGGGCAATTTGGAGAACTCAATTGACTTGATCCATGTTTTTGGACTGTGGTAGGAAACCAGAGAACCCAGAGGAAACCCACGCGGACACGGGGAGAACATGGAAACTCTAGATGGGAATTCGAACCGGGAATCCCTAGTGCTGAGAGGCGAACGTGCTAACCACTAAGCCACCGTACCGCCCGTATTTGTAAATACTTAAATAATTTCATAATTTTTCTTTATATTCAGTGATTTATATTCAGTGATAAGTCAGTGATTCTCAATTATTTTCTGTTAAGCCCCCCCTAGGAAGAAGTAAACTTTTTGCGCCCCCCCCCCCCACATGACAAAATGGGATGAAAAAGTATTTTACACGCCCACTTTAGTATCATTTGTCTATAAATTTGTTCTAAGTACAACTCTTTTATAACAATGTCTCCTTATTAACAATAAAGAAAATAAAAAAGAAAGAAATATAGATCAACTTAGAACAAAGAAACATTTTATTAACTTTGTTTTTTAGTTTGTAACAGAAACGAATGAAATCCTTATTTAAACTAGACATATTTTTGAACTGACTGGCATTTGATACTGAAAAATGAAAATAAATAAAATTATTAAATAATAATAAATTCAAATTCATCAGCAATATTAATTCAGGAGCACAATTTATTATTAACACTTTAACCTACAAAACTAAAATGAATACAACAATTCGTGCTGTTTTTTTTTTTTTTTTAATCAAAATGAGGAAATCGGAACTAATGTCTCTAACGCGTCCGTTTTACAGCACAGCTTTTCTGAAGCAGCTTTCTTAAAGCATTAATATTTGCTGCTCTACGCGTCACGTTTTCGATTAAAAAAACTCAAGCGGTTATCAGCGTGATCGGGGTGTAATGTCTTTAAGTGACGTCTTCATTTATTTGGCTTCACGCTGTCCGCTGCCAACATTTTAAGACACAGAAGACACGTCGGTCTTTTTTCGTCTCCACCTCAGTTACCGTGAAGCCATGCGCTACATTAACTTCGACAAATTTCCTCGTTTTAACTTTCGGTTGACTTTTGTTGGTCTCATTATCTCCGCTTTTCTCTCCTCGTCTCTGTTAAATATTTCTCCATGTTGTATCTTGAGGGTTTGTTCATTACACTTAATATCACTTGCTCTGTGATTTCTTGTTATGCGCCCCCCCAGGCACCGCACTGCGCCCCTCCAGGGGGGCGCGCCCCACTATTTGAGAAGCACTGTATTAAGTAGAAGTTTAAGGGTTAGACTAAGCTGTTATTCCTGTATATTATGGATTATGATTTGATAGTTTCCTCTTGATTTGGGAGGCCTGGTAAAGGTTTCCAACAATTTTCACCAAAAAATTTATTTGAACATTAATAAACCTTCTATATGTGACTATATTTTTATGTTTTCTTAATTAATTTATGTTATAGATAGTCTTTTAATGTGAAAATAATTTTAATATTTTATAATTATTTTTGCTAAAAAAGGCAAAAGATATTTTTGATAACCAAGACAGAACAAATAACCAAAAAGAAAAAAAAACTGTTAATATATATCCATCCATTATTTCCCACTTATTCTCTACTAGGGTCGCAGGGGGGTTCCCCATGCCCATCCAGGGGAGAACGTTTCGGGAACTGGGCAGATACACCCAGGACAGTGTGCCAATCTATCGCAGGGTACACACTCACTCACACAAACACACTCTATATGGGTTAATTTGGAGAATTCAATTGACCTTGATCCATGTTTTTGGACTGTGGGAGGAAATCCACGGACACAGGGAGAACATGGAAACGCCCAGATTGGTATTCGGGAATCCCTAGTGCTGAGAAGCGAACGTGCTAAACACTAAGCCACTGTGCCGCCCTACCGTTAATATATAGTTATATATAACATATTTTTTTAAATATTTAAAAAAAATGTAAAATTGCAGAAAGTTTTGTCATTAATGTTTTATTAAATCCCATGTTGATGATTGATTGATGCATGCAATTTACCGTGTGATAAGGAACTCCACCAACTTGCTGCTCTTCTCATCACTCTCTGTGTTACCCTCCAAAGCATCTGTTTCTTCTGAGAAGTGTGGCAGGTTGCTGCTACTGCTGCCTAGACTCAGGCTCGATGATGTGGATGATGAACTCAGCCCAGAGTCAGGCACGGGAGAGACTTGTGAATCCCTCAAATAATCCACACCACCTGATCAAAGGTATAAGCATGAGTGGCGGGAATGAGGTTCCACTAATGTTAAATAAACAATAAATAATCAAGTTAACAAAATAACGTAAAAAACTACAGTATAAAAAACAGAACCTGTGTAGGAGAACTCTGAAGACTGGCATGCAGAATGTGAGCAGGGATGTTTGTTCTGCAGCAGTGTGGGGGACATTAGTGGAAACGTTCTCCTGCAGGACAGCGTGAGGAGCAGGTGCTGGAGAAGACGCTTACAATGCTCAAACACTTCAGAACGACAGTGGTCCATTCCTAGTTCAAAATGTCAGAGAACATGTTAATATACATTCTGCTTACTGACATTATTAGACATTAAATATCCCCATGCCCATCCAGGGGAGAACGTTTCGGGGCAGATACACTGGGCAGATACACCCAGGACAAGGCGCCAATCTATCGCTGGGCACACACACTCACACAAACACACTCTATATGGGGTAATTTGGAGAATTCAATTGACCTTGATCCATGTTTTTGGTCTGTGGGAGGAAACCGGAGAACCCGAAGGAAACCCTAGCGGACACAGGGAGAACATGAATACTCCACCCAGATTGGGATTCGAACCGAGAACCCCTAGCACTAAGAGATGAACGTACTAACCACTAAGCCACCGTGCCGCCGACATTAAACACACTTCTAGTAACGTGAAAGGTGAAATTTTGCCTTACTAAAAAATAATGAGTCCAGATTAAAATAAATGACGATATCTACTAATAACCATTTTTTAATTGTCTAAATTACCCTCTTTCGAGACATTCACACCAAAAGTTTGCATTTTTATAATCATAGGTGTGGTACATCTAGAATGAGATTTTGTACATGAAACAGATCAGTTTAAAATAAACTTTTTAAAGGCTTAATTATAATACTGCATTTCTCACTTACTTTTAGGTTCAATTGCATAGTACAGCATGTACAAACAGAATATTTATTCAAGTCTTGAATGGATCTAAACAGATTTTGTACTGCCGTTAACAGCTTGTGGAAAGTAGAAAGTTCTTACCAAGGAAAATAGCATGAAGAAGCAGGGGAAGGTGTAAAGCCCAATCCTCTTTTACCCCATGATCCACCACAAGATCAGTCATGAAAATAACAGCAATATTACACCTGCAGCACCAGCATAGAATCAGAGTAGCCTTAAACAACAGCCAACTTTATTACCAATTTACATTTTTTTCTACACTCACTGTTTACTTTATTAGGTACACCTTCTTGTTTTTATACTCATTTTCTATTTTATCAGTGCTACTGACCATATAGACACACTTTATTGTTCTACAGTGGCAGACTGTAGTCCAAATGTTTCTCTGCATACTTTTTAAGTCTATTTTCAAATAATTAAAACATCCACAAGACATATTGCTGACATTGACTAGAGTCCGTAATTGTAAAATTATTGGTATATGGTAGGTGGAATTGACACAAATAAACAGTATGTGTAGAAACATAGAGGTGTACCTTATCAAGTTATCATTGAGTATCATTTATTTATATATATGTTTATTGTATATAAGACTAAATACCTGTGCAATGGCCCTCGAAGCATCACTGTTTCAGGCAGAAAGTCAATCAGTGGAGCCCAGCAGCCTCCATTGGTAGGCATGGGCAAGGGAAGCGGCTGATTGGTCTCCAGAACATTTAACAGCCAACCAGCATAAGGTAGAAGGGGATCATCTAAATTTTTTATAAATTATAATATTATGAAATTATTTGTAACTTAGGACAAATGTTAAAGTATTCTATGTTTGCACTGTTCTATATATTACATATTACATTTTTTTTATTATGGGACAATAGTCTAAGGTTGATAAGATACTGCTTTACTCTGTAAAATCTACAAGGTCAACTTTGCCACTCTGGGTCTTTTAATGTTCATATAATGTCTGATTACCTTTTTTTGTAATATGTATTTAAAAGAGGCTGCAAACACTTTGACTGTCTAACAAAAATACAAGCACCATTTTTCCATTTCTGCGTTAACAGATGACAGATAATAAAAATTTGTTATAGTCCCAACTTTATGTGACTTCTAGCCCGTACAATGTCCTAGGTAAACTACAAGCATCTAACCCAAGCATTGGCAAAACAAACTCTTTTTTTTTTTAGCTCTGAAGAAACATGATACTGGGCTCTACAAGGCCCTGCTCTCGATATTGAATCCATCTTTTATCCATATCATCTCTGTGACAGCTCCATCCAAGTAATACTTCTGTCCTGCTGCAATAAAAGCTTCTGCTTTGTCATGCTTTATCTTTATTCCTGACATACTTCTTATGATATACAATTATTAGACACTCACTTTTATCTTCATCATATGATCCACCAGAACTGTTGCTGTAATGAGACTCCAGCCGGTTATAATCCCTCATCATACCACTGAGCCTGCAGTAAACACACACACATACCTCTCAGAAATCTTTTCTACAAATTATTAGAATAGACAAATCATGATGATGTTTAGAAACAATTTATTATTTTATTCAGTGACATCTGACATTCCTAATATTGATCATTGAATAGCAGGTAAGAGGTTTATTGTGTTTTGCTGGGTTAGGTTTAGTGGTATGTTTTACCTCTCCTCACTCTCTTTGATTGTTTTTGTGCCATCACCATCCAGAATGTTTTCTTGTGCAGCAGAAAAATTGTTGTTGCTGGATGCTGTACCTAAATAAAACAAATGACCTGTATTAAGCAATATGCAGTTAGAGTTGCAAAAAATAGTATGTAAACCCTTTGGGATTGCATACATTTCTGCATAAATTGGTCATTAAATGTGTTCTCAGTTTTATCTTAAACATAAAAAATACTATAAATTCATATTTAAAAATCACACAGAACACAAAATAAAGACTTGACACAACAAAGATAAACAGTGGAAGAAGTTAGTATCTGTTACAGAGGCTATTTCATAAAGCAAAATTAATATTTTATTAGGGTATTTTTATTATTATTACCACCCCTATATTAGCTCCGTTTGTTTGTCTGTGTCTGGTAAAAAGTTTGCAAATGCTATTTCACCCACTTCCCGTTATTCGATTAAGCTGAAACTTTGCACAGCTGTTCATCGTCGATAACAACATATAAATCAATTTACACAATCAAAAATACCAATTAATTAACTAATTACTAGTGGTAATTAATTGCCCATTTTCAACTAGATTTTATACTTCACAAGCAGAATTAATTTAGGATAAAGAATTTTAACTTGATATAGGGGTGGTTTTTAAAAAATATTTTTTTTATTATTTTACTTTGTAATGCTTTAGTGAAATTGCCGTACCAGTTCTGTCAGTTTATGTTTGAGATTATATTTAATTATACAAAAAGAACTTTAATCTGAATCAGCTGAGAGATACACGGATGAGAAGGAGAAATTTTCACTTAATGGTGATCATAAATAGTTTAAGGCAGCTCTGCCTACTTCTGGTATGCATTAACATTCATCTCATTTTTATTTGCTTATTTTATTAACACATCTAAATGTATGAAACGTTATTGCCAGACAGATTTAACATCCAACACCTTTTCATTATTCCTAATGTTTGAAAAATATGCTAACCCATGACCCGTCTCCATGTCCTTTTTAAGGTGCTGCAAAAAGTTATTGATTGTGATGTATACCAGAGGTTGGAATCTTGCTTGTGGCAGAGAACTGGTAGAATGGTGGATTATCACAGTGCTGAACCATGGGATTAATTGGGTCAGTCTGCTGAAGCTCAAACAGTAGTTCCTCCATTGTCTGTTTGGTGTTATGACGACACATGAAAATCAGCACCTTCTTAATCTGCAAAGACATATTCCTCTAAGTGCTCATGTCAATCAAGTCAAGAGTCATTTATTGTCATTCCATTTGAATATGAGTACGTATGTGCAGTGCCAAACACATCATATGAATATATGTATGTGTATAAATGTTTAATTGATCAGTAAAGTGTTTGGATAATATATTTTTAATAGTAAATATTAGTACAGTTTTAAAACGCAGTTTTCCTTTTACATCACACCCCCACATGTTCATTATTCCTTATACCTTTTAGTGTTCAGATTAAAGTAGTGTGTATCAGGAGGAAGTGCATATATTTACAGTAGACACAATCAATCCAAAAAATTGTCACATGAGAAGTTCACATAACTCACATGATGCAGGACAACAGTGTCACTGCTGACACCACACAGGTTAACAAGGAACTGCAGAACCGTACGAAAGTTATTACTCCATCTGTCCAAACAGACCAGCGTAGTCCAGATGTTCTCCATCTCAACACCTGATAAATCATCTCCATACTAACACACAAACAAACCCACAAGCATAATAACATTTTATTTGCAATTACTACACTAAATCTGTAAAGTTTAAAATTATATATTTAGATTGTTGATATTACATTTGCTTTTTCAACTCTAGTTATAGAAATGAAGAATATTACACAATTGTAATGGCGTAAACCCACCTTAGCTGTCATGAACATGAGGTTGTTAAGGACAAACAAGGTTGCCTGTGCTGAGCCCCAACCTGATCCTGGTAGATGTGGGGGAAGAGGAGTCACACAGAAACCCCTTCCTCTCTTTTCATCCAGCATGTGGGTGGGGCTGGAGGTAGGAGGAAGCAGACCTCCGTCTATGAGCTCGATGTTCCTGAGCCATGGCAGCAAGTAGATTAGCATCACCTGCCTTCCGTTAGGGTGGGTGCTAGAAAATCGCTGACAGACCTCTAAAAATGATAATGATGACTTTAAAAATGAAAACGATTTAAAAAATGAAAATGATGATTTTAAAAATAAAAATTATGATCTTAATTGGCTTAGAGTCATCAGGTGGCAAATCTTAATATGTTGCACAAAACACGTTGCTTCACAAACCAATTCCTTTTAAATTACTTTATTTTGCAGCAAACTATAAACAAACTATAGCAACATGTGCACTTGATGGGCACTTTGGTGGGCTCAATAATATACTATTTTATCAGCCCAGCTCAAAGTACAACACAAAGTATAAAATACAGCAGAGCTGAAGTTTTTAAACTGGGTCTCCACTGTAAAGTCTATTTGACACATTTACCTTATTACTCCACCTTGTAAATGTAACCGAGAGTAGTTCATGTAGACTGGCTGGGCATTTTTGGTGGCATTACTTTAAGGTAATAAGCTTGAATATTATGATGGTTTACATTCAGATGAGGTAATGCCTTAACATATGCTTTACTGATACAAACAGAAAAGGTCTTACAGGACAGCCATACACCCATTCACTAACATCTGGAGCCAATTTACAACAGCTACTAAACTTACTGGTAAGAGAGAAGTTTGGCATGTTCTCTTACAGGAGAACATGCCAAATTTCACAAGTAATATATTTTCGTAAGACTATTTATTTCTCATGCTTCCAAGTACACATAAAAAGTTGAAAAAACCCAAAATAAACAAATGTTTTTTACAGTCCCGTGTACGTCCACAAGATAAAGTGTGAACTCAGATTATTACTTTTTACAAAATACTATGGGGCTAGAATATAGATAAAAATTTGTTTTAGTGAAAAATCATAGTAATAATCCATAAAAAAGGCACACGGACCTGAGAAGAGAGGCAAGGTGAGTTCAGGGTACATGCTTGCCAGCTGGGTGGACAGCTGGCTCACAGAGAGCGTGTAAAAGGGAGGCAAGGGTCTGTGGGTTCCATGAAGTATACCACCACTTCTCTCCTCCATTATCTTCTTGCAGTAAAGTTGCAGCCTTGACTCCAGAATCTATGCCACAGAACACTTAGAATGTGCTTAAACAAGCCATATATCTTGTAATTGAACATTCTATAATGAGCATTACATCTGCTTAAAGCGTTTCTAATTCACCTGCATTAACCGCATAGAGAGTTCATAGATCTCCCTGGAGGTGTCTGACGCCTTGAAGAGGATAAGACTCAGCAACATGACAATGTCGCATGTAAAATTCCTTCAAACAACAACTAAAGGTTAACTTATTATTAAAAGAAAACTTGATAAGCATGTTTTTATACAGCCACACACATAGTAATGCTGAAAGAAAATTTTAAATAGTAAAACCTTAAATAAATAATCAGATTGTTTCCCTGCTAGTTGGTTAGTAGATTAATGAATGGGGTGGCACAGTGGCATAGTGGTTAGCACCTTCGCCTTAGCACTGGGGATCCAGATTCGTATTTCCATCAGAGTGGAGTTACCATATTCTCCGCATGTCCGTGTGGGTTTTCTCCGGGTTCTTCGGTTTCCTCCCACAGATCTAAATTGCCCCTATCTAAATATCCCCTATATTATGTGTTTCTCTACGAGTGAATGTGTGTGGGAAATAATAATATGAGTTGGCACAGAAATGTACTTTTTCTCTGTGATTTTTTGGCACAGGTCAGTCAGCTGGTGTGTCAGGCTAAACTGCATCTTATAGCATTATTTTTCAAAAATTATTCTTGAGGGATAATGATTTTGATAAACTCATTCTCAGAACTGTAGAGGACATTGTAACAGTCAACAATTTATTAACATAATTAAATTACATGATATTTGATATCTGAATACATTCAGTATCCTGAAAGAAATTACCTGCTTCCACAGAAGGTGGCAATGGCTTTGAAGCAGCCGGAAGCAAGCTGGTAAGAGCCAGTATAACAGCGATCCACCGCCCAGCTAAAGAGATTTGACTGATCTGGATTTAATTCCAGCAACAAGACCAAAACTTCACAGCCTAACTCATGAACCTACAGAAATATGACAGAGATTAAATCAACCATTAGATCTAAATCATCATCAGTTTTGAAAACAGACAACTGCTTGTTATATCTATCTATCTATCTATCTATCTATCTATCTATCTATCTATCTATCTATCTATCTATCTATCTATCTATATATATATATATATATATATATATATATATATATATATATATATATATATATACATACAGACTATAGATTATATATAGACGATATAATGATTTTATAATTTGTATCGTTTTCAATTAAACAAATGGAGGAGCTAAAACTGAAATACAATTTATTATATAATCATTAATACTTTATCTATACATTTCTGTAATGGTAAATTATTTTATTTTTTAAAACTTTGCTCAGTGCAGTCAAATATATGCATGCTTTAGAGGAGTTTCCAAAAACACATGACTAATTCAAATTGAATTCCTTGGGTTTTGAATAGAACGGTGACAAACAATGAGTTCTACCCGCTGATCCTGACATGCTAAGATGTTATCCAGCCATTTGTAGAGGTAGCCATCCGGAGAGAGACCCACATTGTCAAACACTGGGCCACAGCAGAGCACAGATGACATGGCCTGAGTGAAAAAAGTAAAATTTTGGAGACATTTAATAGTTACTATTTCATAAACAATTTACATTTAATAAAAGCCATGTTACTTATAGCTTTAAATCCAATCTCTGATTTTCCAACAATAAAAAAACTCTTACTGCGTTAGTACACAATTGACATTATGTTATAATAACAATATATGTAAATATGTATTATAAGTACATAATTAGCAAAATAGTATTTTTTACATTGTTTCTAAATGATTGTTTTATAAAAAATGCTGCCAATACAGCCCTGAGCAGTCAAAGGATGGCCTTTGCTGTGGTATCTGGCACTGAGATTTTAGTAGCAGATCCTTTAAATCTTATAAACTGAGGTAGGGCCTCCATGGATTAGATTTGTTTGTCCAGCAAATAACACAGATACTCCACTGAATTGAGACCAAGTCAACACATTGGTCTAAACAAGTCAACAAACTTGTTGTGCTACTCATACCATTCCTGAACCATTTTTGCTTTGTGACAGGCATTATCCTGTTATAAGTTAACAGCTATTAGAAAATACCATTTACATAAAAGGGTAACATAGTCTGCAATGTAAAAAGCAGGTGCATGTCAATGGTTTCCTAGCAGAACAGTGCCCAAATGTTCAGGCCACTAAACATTATTTAGGGCCACCTATGACCCTGATATTGACCACTGCAAACTGGGAACACACCACAATAGTTGCAGTTTTGTAGATGGGTGTGATGTATTATGCTATTAACCTACTCCCTGTTATTTCACCTGCTAACAGATGCCATAATAAAAAAGATTTATGAGATTATGCATTATTCACTTCATCTGTCAGTTGTCAAAATGTTATGCCTGTTTGGTGTATAGCACAAAAAAATCCTGAAATATTTATCCAAAATAATTCTTGAGTGGATCATAAAATAAGAAACTTATAAGTATACTAAGTACCTTTAGGGCATTGTACTGATATCGGGTGATTTGATGGTTGCGATCACTGTAACAATCTAGTGGCGTGAACATAATACTAAATGGACCGGCCCATTGGCTGAACAGGATGAAGAGGTGATGCCGTAGACTCTGCTGGGGAAACAGGAAGCGCCGATGGTGTACTGGAATGGAAAAAATATATCAATCAATCACTTAATCACTATCAATCACTATTAATCAAAGTCAGAGAAAATAACATCTTGTAGAAAGTACTGTAAAAAAGTACTTAAAAAGTGTCATATTTGTTATTTTTTAGCTGTATAATCCAAGCAAGACTAGCAGTATTACTGAGCTAAATCTGTACAGTAATGAACTTGTGGCACATCAAAAGCACATTATCAAGGGTTGTGGTAACCATAACTCTATTAGTACACATACTCTGACAGACTGAGCTGGTGCAAAAAAGATCTGTATTACCTGGAACACACTGGATGAGATTAGCCACCATGGCACTGAAGTGAGATCGAATATCTCTGAGAACTTCCACATCTTTGTCATTCTCTGCTTCCAAAAGTGTCCTGGTCAGATCTACATATTCCAGAAAGAGAGCTCCAAGAGCCAAAGTATCTCGCTCCAGTGCTCCATTAGTGCTAACAGAATGGAAACACCAATTTAAAGTTTTAAATCTATTACACTAAATAAACCAAAGTTTATTATACAGCAAAATGAAAAAAACATTAATATTTTTTGTTATACACATCTACTTACTTGTCATATAAAATAGCTTTTCATAATTTAGCAGAGAAGCCCAGTAGTCTAAAATACATGGCTTTACATTTTTATTGCAATACTAGTAATAAATTTAATCTGGAATAAAATGACTTATTTCTGTTTACTATTAAAATTCAAATTATTTATTATTTCCACACAATATAATACTAATAACAACAATAACAACCATAATAATAATAATAATAATAATAATAATAATAATAATAATAATAATAATAATGTTATTATTATTATATTGTATTATGTTGTTTTTATTGATTTTTATGGTTTTTGTATTTTTTTATCTGCAAAGTTATGAGTCATACTACAAAATTTTACAGAACTTTTAGACATGTTAAACTTGTTAAACTTAAAAGATCCCAGCTGTGACAAATCAAGAGTATAAATTATTGTACAAAAAATTACAAAACAATAAACTTCAAATAAGCTTTTATCACGTTTTAATTTTTATTGTGAAACTTAATATTCTTTAAATTCAAAACACACTGTTTAACATCATGACACAAAAAAATATTTATGAAGATTTTAAAATTAAGATCTTGGGGCTAATAAGAATGTACTTTCCAGACATACACTCTAATTTCTATATTCTCTGTGTTACCTGTCACTAATTACTCCAGAATCAGCGAGAAGCTCGAAGATCCGGAGCAACTGCAGCCTCAACAGATCTCTTCTCTCTCTGCGTTTTTTATTCTAACATACAAGAGACAATGTCACAAGTCTTTTGAATGTAGGATCAACAAATCAAACTGATAAGTCATGATAATGTTATCACATACTTATCAGCATTAGAGATACAGATTCAAAAGAACACTACTTTAAATCTATAATTTAAATATCTGTTAAAGAACAGTAGGGGGCGCAAAAATTCACTAAACCAGTCCTTAAAAAGAAAGTTAAAATGTTCATGATGCTAGTTTTAGTTTTTAAATACAACTTGATCTGTGTAGTACATCCACTAAATGATTATTCTTGTTTCATGAGGATTTAAGTTAGATATACAATTTCCAAATAAGAAAAAGGGCAACAGTGTACAGCCATAGTGTAGATATTTGTAGACACTACAACTTTTACAACTACAAATTATACAACAATCATACAACTTTCATGTTTCAATAAATCTTCAAAAATGATAGATTAAAGAGAAAAATAAATTATTATTTTTCATCAGAACCATGTTTTTCTTTATAATTAATTTCTTAATTAATTTCTTAATAATTACTCCTACTTCAACGATTAATTAGTTGTCTCTGTACTAAAAACTATAGCTATAAGTAGGTCAAAGTAACTCCATGTCCAACAGCTATAACATTAACATGCACTTACCTACAATGAATTGTTACTTTGCATTGTTGTTATTTTAACTTAAGTAAGAAATCTAAATACCTGAAAAGCCACAAATCATTTCTGGAATCATTTCCAGAAGACTAATGATAATTATGGTTCACATAGTATCACATATAACCCTAGATTATACATTTATCAATAAACATATATTTATAGTTTCTAAATTGTGTTAGTTGAATTTGAAAAAATATTTTACACTAATCTGTGCATGTCCATTTGTATCCACTCTAAAATCTTTGGTATCCACTCTAAAATCTTTCAGTATTATGACAGATTAGATCTAAATTAATAATATGCTATATTATAAACTTTAGTTTTTTTTATAATCTAAACACTGACCTCTGGTCTTCTTTCCAGAGCTTCCTTCATCAGAGGATGCAGTTCCTCAATGAGTTCTCTAAATAGATCAACAAATCAATGTTAATCAATATTTAACCAAGCCAAGTCAATTCCTGGAACATCACTGTATACTGTCAATACAATAATAATATTTCAAGTATAAGCTTCTACAATTACTGTATGAATCGATATTTATTGTAGAATAATACATTAAAATAAAGCCTAAAGATTTCTCCAAAAACAGTGTTTTAAAAAGGCAATGCAGCAGCAGAGAACATGAATATTGTAGGTTTACATTTTAGAGCTTTCTAATAGAATTACAAACACAAATTTCCTAATGAGCATATTCATACAAACAAAAAAGTGAATTTGTGTCTTACACTCACTATTTCTATAACAACAATAACAATGGTGCTATTATTAGCTGCATGTGTAATGCTGTGTGTTTCTTAAGGTCACATTGTAACATGTTGTCATGATGAATGCCATCTAGCATGTAAATGACTATTGAGGAAGCTCTGAGACCCAAATGAATAGAGGAAACATTTCCCTAGACAAACCAGTTTGAGCCACTCCTTTAAAAAAAAAGAAAAAATATTTAAAACATAAATGAAACATGTTTCTATACAAAGTCAACCCAAGCATGCCATTATAAACACTGCTGGGTGATTTGGTTATGCCTGGAACTGAAAAAGGGCCATCTCCAAACTGTAAGAACTACTCCAGAAGCTTACAAATGTCCAAAATGGCGAGATGCTTAATTTGTTAGACCTGTAGTAATGGAACCAACTGTAACTGTAAACGTAACTGTAAACACCTGTCCTAAATGCATTACTTGATTCTGTGGCCATTTCCTTTCCAAATTCAAAAGTTTTATCTTATTAAATTATTTGTCATATTTACATTATTTTAACTACATGCAACTATTGGATAGTAATAGGTTTGTACCTGAAGATTAGAGAATTTGTGCGACCAAAGCCGATCACCAGTGCTTCTGTAATGTCTATGTTCTCAGAACGCATAAGAGGAACCAACTGCTTTAAAAGCAAACCCATTGATGGACTTCCTACAACCTGAAACATACACATAATGCTGAACATGAAATATAATCACAGGATGTATGTATGGCTGAGATCATGAGCGAGAAAGAAAAAATGTGGAATATGAAAAAAATGAAAAAAGGGCCATATGAGAAATAAAATTTTAAATTATACTTTTTTTATAAAACGGATATATGGCTGAGCTGTTTGTCCAGCTGTGAGATTATTGACAATAATACACACCTCTGATTGCTTTGCATTCGTATGAATGGGTGCTATACTTTTTTTTTTAAAGCATATAATATTAATTAAAATATAAAAAGCGAGAAAAAAAACCAGACTACATTATGTTGCAAAAGTTCAGTTAATAAATAATTTTGTTTTAAATAAACACATTTATTAAATAAACCTTGTTTTTTGTTATTATAGTGTTTTCATAACCATTTTATAAAAAGCAATAAAGCACTCGCGGTTCTGCATTATTCTGAATAAATTACAGGAAAGAAGTGTAACAGCTGTCCACTACATGTTGTACTTAACAGCACTTCTTTCCCATGATTTATTTTTGTTTATTCTTGCTCTTTTATTAACTATTTCTTGTGAACACTGGTATCAGAATTGTACAATCAGGATATCCTTTGTGGTATTTGTTTGAGGGTGTGTGTGAATGTGTCTGTTCATTTAATTAAGTGTATGTGAAACTCACTTTACAGTCATAGCCGGTGCTGTTCTCATTAGTAGAAGTCATGATTTCAGGGGCAGAGGTTCGTAGATGACCTGGGCTCATGATGCTAGGCTTGGCTACACCAAAACATAGGATCAAATAATTCCTCCATAGAGACACATACCCATCAGCTGAGCCAGCACTCGTCTTTTTAGCAATAGTTGGGTTGCTGATAGAGAGCAGAAATAACATGGTATCAAATGTTCATTATAAATGTAACATATTTTAACCAAATAGAGTAATAAAATCTACACTGATAAAACTTGATTGTTGATTGTATGTTTGTGATTAACCTCCTGATGCCCATGCCTATCCAGGGGAGAACGTTTCGGGCGCTGGGCAGATACACCCAGGACAGGGGAGACAATCTATCACTGGGCACTTACTCACTCACACACACACACACACACACACAAACACATTCTATATGGGGCAATTATGAACATTTAATTTACCTTCATCCATGTTTTGGACTGTGGGAGGAAACCGGAGAACCCACACAGGCACAGGGTAACAACAGATTTTTTTTTGCATCTTACAGTATGCATTCTACTCATAATTATCAAAATAGCTCACCTGGGGTCAAGGAGTGGCATTAGCAACTGTAAGCGGGTAAAGGCATAGGGCCATGCATAGCTTAGTGCTGTTGGGCACTGTTTGGGCAGGTGCTCCTGTTTCAGCAGGCTAAAAAGACACAGTGCCCAGGGGTCCCTCACCCACTGTGCCACAACCCATACTGCTGAGGGGCTCCACACATCATAGTGACTGCTTAGGAGCCCTCCACTCCACTCTACCAGCCACTGCAGATCAGCCTGATGCCGAGGGGGCAGCAATGCCTGGAAAAAAGCACAAGTGCTCCATGGGTATGGTTCAACTGCCAGTCTAAGACACTAAAGCTTTGAAATATAATGACCGCATGCTGACAGCATACATGTTGATACAGCAGAAGAAAATATTCTAATCAATTAGTATAGCACAGGAAAACTGAGTCACAAAATGTATTTATTTATTTTTATTTTCTTTAGATTAAAGCCCATTTTTTTTTACTAAATTGTGAATTAAACTGTTACTGTAAAACTGAATGTGTTAGTAACTGAAGAACTGCTATATTACATGAGTATTACTGAGAACAGAGAAGATGTTGTGGCTATACAAAGACATTTCTGTTCAACTAAAGTAAA
The DNA here is from genome assembly GCA_019802505.1 of Corydoras sp. C115. NCBI lineage: Eukaryota > Metazoa > Chordata > Actinopteri > Siluriformes > Callichthyidae > Corydoras > Corydoras sp. C115. The sequence goes on from JAFMOC010000012.1 coordinate 2,142,601, forward strand.
TATAGACACGCGCACATATACACACCCACATCCATATGCAAGCATGCACAAACTCAGAAATGTTCAAACACATGCACGCTTATGTGCAAACACAGACACACACAGACATTCACATGCAGTCATAAAAAAATACATGCAGACCCTCACCGAATCGATGAGTACATGGGTAAAGCTCTCCAGTACCACTGAACTAATTTGGTCCAACACATCCAGCAAAGGCCGCTCATCCTCCTGTCACAGACACACATTTGTCAAACAAACATACACTTGTCCATAATTTCAATCAATACATCTACTTGAGCTAAGTAAATGTATGAAACAGCCTGTGTGGGAAAACCTGTAATGTAGACAGACTATAATTTTTCTCTGGCCAGGAATATACATTAAACAGTGCTTGGAGTTGATCAAAATCATTAGATTGATCCACAGCTGACTAAAATGTATGAAAACATTAGAAAAATAGCTTTTAATACTGAAATCCACTGAAATCCCTCCAATTTTGTGTTAATGTAGAATAATATGATTTTATTTTTTATTCTGTTTATTGTTGATATTGAAGTTTGCATAGCTATGGACACTGCTGTGTGTCCATGTGAGTGTAACAAGTGGGGGTGTATGCGTGTTGTGTTGACAATTAACTTCCAAGACAGCAATAAATATCTGACTGTTGCCTGTTGCCTAGGTGGTTCTCAATCAGTGGTGCGGTTGTTTTCCATTGCCAAGAAAGAAAAACACCAGAAATTTACCTGAACACACCTCATTTTGAAAATACTACAACCAAGGCATAGATATATTTGCAAACAGTGTTGCCATTTAAATGGCACAGGCAGACTGTTGGTGGGGTATAAGATAGTAATAAGTATTGCAACGCCCCTTGTATTGTGTGTAAGGGTGTAAGATAAGGCCCTATATATACTAAACATACAATACACTGGGCACTATATTATTCACAAGTCCATGTTTTTTTAATGTAGATGGGATAAACCCACTAAATAGTTAGTGATCTTACACTATAACATAACAACAGAAGAACACAATGTTAAATTGAACGTTAACTGACATTACGGTCATACACTGTCATAGTTATTAGTAAATTTCAAAATGCTCTAACCTCACTGGGCATGACTGTGAGCAGGAGACGAAGCTCCCTCAAAACTGATATGGCAAGTTTTCGAGTAGTTATGTCATTAGAGCAAAGCAGCACCAAAGAGAAACCCTCCAGATCTCTAAGCATCACCGAAAAATGAGCACCATCTGAACGGAGCCTGACATTTAATCCACCCTGCAGAAACAGCATCAACATATACATCCCATATTTATACACACAAATGCAACACGCCACATCGTACATAAGTAGTTGCATTAGCATGGACAGCAGAAATGGAGGAAAAGGTCACCTCAGTAGAGCAAACTTTAGCTTGGTCTGCGCTCCGACTGGTAGTAAACATAGTGAGTCTCCACTGTGTAAGGAATTGGAGAAGTAGCTTGATAGAGGAGTGTAGCAGTGAGTGTTGGACATCTTGGATCTCTCTCAGGAGGAACCCACTGTAGCCTAACAGCACCTCCTCTCTCCAGTCTGAGAAGTCCAGGAGTAAGGTCTGTAGTGAATTCTGAGCTATAAGGCGAAGCTCATCATCCATGTGGAGGGTTAACCTAATGATACATACAAATACACTTACACACTGCTCATTCAGCAGTAGAAAGAAACTGAAACAGATGGTAAAATAGGTTTTAACTGTTATATACACAGCAAGATATCATGTAATTTAATAATCAAACTGTAATCCCATTTAATGGATTGCAGCTAAAACAGCTAAATTAAGATTAATGACAGACAGGTCATTTTTTTTTATTTTATTGTGTAAATTAATTTGTAACGGTGACAAACTGCAGGCAGATATAACGTTTATATGTTCACATGCCTCTTACTATATAGTGTCACTTTTACTGATCACAAGAAGTGAATGGTTTTACTACGGTTTGCTAACTTCTAAACAGATAATTAATAGAGGTCCTCCTTGTTCTCCAATTATCTGGTAATCTCAAAGCACAGTCAATAAAATCTTAAAAAAAAGTTTGTTAGGAAATTCTGTTTAAATCATTGCAGCTATAGACTCTAGGTACACCAACACAATCATTTGATGTGTATAGTTAAAATACTGTATTTATGATACAAATTAAACATAAGTAAAAAACAAGAAGTACAATAGTAAAAATAAATGTAACTCAATTAGAGGGAATTTGCATGATTTTTGTTGAGACATTCATATTTTTATTTATAAGATTAAATTTTAACAGCACATCTCAAAGACATCTTCCAATGAGATTGAGATCAAGACTTTGTAGTGGTCAAGACTCCCTAAATTACTCTTCTTGTCCTGGATTATATTCGTGGCATCAAGATAGAAAAAAATCCATTCACGGATGTCCTGGTTTAGTGAAATCAGGTTCTCACCGGACTGTATTCTATAATTACATAATGTTAATAAGCCAATTGCCTAAACAATTTACTAAACCACAGATCATTAATAATTTTATTTTTCTTTATAAAATAAGCTTTTATAGGTGCAATTAATATGTATGCTCTTACCGAGCTAGCAAGTCAACGAGTTCAGGTTTACTCATTCCATCAGGTAGGATGCGAGGTATAGCTGCTACACATGTTCTAAACAGTTCAATCTTTGGTTTTCTTTCACCACTGTGACAAAATCATCAAAACCAAAGAAATGCATTACTGTGCTTAATATGTATTGTTTGTATATTTCATTGATGCTGCATTCCTTACGTGATCATGTCCTCTGGTTCTTTGTGCAGCATCTGCATGCTGGTGAGCATCATGCAGCGACCCACTTCCTTATCCAAAAACCTCAACATGTTCTCTACTGCCTTCTGTACCTGTGAGTAATAAGGAGATATCCCTACAACACACACACACACACACACACACACACACACACACACACACACACACACACACACACCCATATACACAAAAATGTACAAACATAATTTTTATATAAATAAATAAGTATTTCATCAACAATATAACAAATAAAATGGTAAACAAAGTTTATTTATATAATAGTATAATAACACATGAAAGTATACTGTCCATTTATTTTAAATAAATACTGCTTACCAGTGAGTATTAAAAAAACAGAAATTTAATAAAAAGTCAACACATTAAAACAATGAGTAAAACATTTTTTGAGCAAGACGGGTAAAGGTAGAGCAAGTCTGATGGCTTAGGCATGGCAATCATGACACAATGGTTGTGTTATTAAAATTTGTAATTAATATTAATGTCATACTACACTGCACACTTAATGCTCTTGTACGGTTAAGTGCTGAATCTACAAACAAGGTGTGCATAATATATAATAAATGAAATGTAAAAAAACACAACAGATTTAGTTTGAAAACAGATTTGTTTTTGGATTTAGTACCGATTAGTTTGGCCTCATCCTCAGTGAGCGTTCTGTTAAGGTATGTTTTTTTTATCCTTAGCGTGTTCCCAGATGGCAGCATCGCTCCTGTGTTAGGCATTGGTGGATCACCGTCTTTCTGTTGCAGCTTGTCAGCAATGACCAGGAACGCCCGAAGTCCAATATTCATCCTCTAGATGTGTATCCAAAACAATCTTGGTTATTCCAAATAATAAAGCATTATGTTAAACTGTACCGTACGTGGTTTTATAAAGACTTTCTTTAAAAACTGAAAAAAAAATATGTAACAAACCTCTGGGTTAAGAGTGAAAGCCTTCGTTGGCTTTCCAACAGACAACAGATCAAAGATGATCTCCTTCATTGCAAAATCAAGTCTTTCCTAAAACAATAATAATACAAAAATAATACATTATAAAATAGGTAGATACTGTGTTTACTGCATTCTAAGCAAATAAATAATTATATTTAAGAATAAAACTAAATAAAAAACATTTAAAATGAATTAAATGTAAATACCTGTGCTATAAACTGTATAATTTTGACAAAGATGTTAAGAGGCATGTCTTTAGGGATGACACCACGTGAGCCTTTAGGAAACAGCGTGGACACAATATGGTTCAGCCTTCTGTTAAACAATAAAAAATAATAATAATTACACAATACAAATAATTTAATAGGGAGGTGCCTAATTGAGTCTGTAATAAATACTTAAGTATAGGTAAATCATGAAAAACAATAAATCGGAAATTATCGGCATAGGATAAACACTACCAAAGTGTCTGTCAACCAGCAAGCAAAATGTTTTTCTGTCTATGGAGGAACCTTACCCATAACTTCCCCAGAACATCTTTCTGGCCCAATTGTCATGGTGCTCATTGTGTGTTTTACTCTATTATCAGATCAAAAATGATTAAGAGCAACTTGTTTTTTACCTTTATGGCTCATTGGCCATTTGTTTTCATAACAAACAATAAAACTTGTCAGATATATATTAATAAACATTGCACCAATGTAGGTTTTGAACTACAAAAAAATGTTTAATGTAATAGCTGATGCCAGAACTTAGCAACCCCACCAATTCAAACCACCACACAACCATATGGAGGGTAAGTGAGATCCTCTCACATTGTTTGTTGGAAATTTAAAAAATAATAAATAATAAAGGTGCATGAACAGGCAACAAATGAAAATCACAAAAAATTTAACAGACCATAAACTATACAGAATTAGGCCAGTAATGCACAGAAGTGGCATAGAACAACACAGAACCAGTAAAAACACAACTCAAAAACAGCACTGGAAATGTACATGTATAGCACAGAACAAAGCACAGGAATACTACAGAAATACAAATTAAATACATGGGATCAAAACACAAAGAGCACACAAAACAGTGAAGAAAAGGTTAAGGAGAGGTAACGACAGGAAAACAGTACAAGGGTTACTACAAATATTTAAAACTACATAATAACATAATAAAACTCAAGCTTTTCGTCCTCATAGCCAAAGGTGCAAAGGATGGTGTTCAACGTGACTTCTCATTGCAGCATTCATATTGGCCAGTTTATTTTATGGTAGCAAAACACTGTAGATTAAGTTGTTACAAACTATAACTGATGATCTCAGTGCTCTGTTCATAATTCTTTGTTTAAAATATTGCTAAAGTATTTTGAAACAATGCATTATTGTAAACCATTGCAGAAACAATAGTGAAACTTCACTTACCCCTGTGTTGCAGTGTTGCTCTCACACTTAATGCGGATCATGTAAACCCAGAGTAAACGGTAGAGCGACTCCAATGCCACACGTGCCATCTTTGGATCTTTACTCTTTATAAAAACAAATGAAAAGTTTGATTTAAGAACTCAGTACTGTTTCAAAAATCATAATCCTACAGTTGATACAGAAAATGTAAAATGTTTCATAATAATTGTATGTTAATGAATGCATGTTCAGCATTCCATATTTTTAGAGTCAGAAAAACCTGTTTGGTTGAAGCTTGTTTTATTTTTATATTGTTTGTATTACTAAAAATACTACTTCTACTAACAAAAATTACTTATGCTGCAGAACAGCAACTACAACAATAATAATACCTTCAAATTGGACAAACAGCTGCTGAGGAAGATGTGCCATCTGTTGAGAAAGAACTGTTTCTGACTGACACACAATAAGCAGGTGACCAGTGGGTACAGAGCCTAAACACAGAGACACACATGCAATTATGGCAGTACTGATGTTTGATTTCATTCTGTTATAAAACTATTTTGTTAAATGTTTGAATAATCACCTTTTCCAGTTCCTCAATATAATTTTACTAATACATATGTGACATATTTTTATCAACTTGGTTGTGAATTTATGTTTTACAACATATAATTTAAACATATAATTTAAACATCCATGGTGCATACTGTGCATACTTGCACAGAGAGTCACTTTGTAACACTAGGAAAAAAACAGTGACGCAGATCAAAACAGGTATATGAATCTATACAAAGACATCGACAGAATATGGACCTTAAATGAGTAACCAAATAAACAGGCCCAAACAGATATAACAGAATACAGAACAAAATACCATAAATTACTCTAGATATTTTTTTTTCAGAGGACCTGGGATTTGAACCCACAACCTTCAGATTCATAGCCCAGCACCCAAACCACTGGGCTAGCATACCCCAAAAATTAAAGGAATGTGCTAAATAGAGTTTACAAGTGGCTGAAGCAAAAACACTAACAGTAAAATAACCTCCATGTGATGGAGCAAACAGAAGGTTTATATAAGCTTAGAAACCAAAAAAAATCATAATCAGTTCTTCACCAAAACACTCCATCTTTCTAGGATCTCATCAACCTGTTCCCTACTTTTACCAAATATTACAATGTCATCTGTGAACATAATATTCCATGGACACTTGCCTGCCAGCTTCCTCATGACCATCACAAACAAGAAAGAACTTGGAATCTTTACCTCTTTTCTTAACCTAGCTTCCAGTGCTCTTTTCCAGATCTCCATGCTGGGACTGATAACCTTATTCATTAGTTTGCACATCATGTTTATTCTTGAAAATCAGAACTATAACTGTTCTTCTCCACTCGTCTGGCATCTTTTACAATTTTGTTGTAAACAGTAATGCCATTTACCCTAAATATGTCAGCGACTTCAGTGGTATCTTATCCTGAAAAGAGCATTTCCACTCTACATTGTCTTTAAAGCTGCCCACACTTCCTCCTTGCTAATCAGAAGCACTAATCTGTTTAGGTTTATTTTAATTCTTGTTTGTAACAATACCAAATAAAGGCTGTGGTTTGGTCACAGGGAATGACATGCTGATAATATGACGTATCATTGTGTAAAGAAGTAATGTGAATTAAAATGGGGTAACAAGGTAATGTGACCAAGGTATGGTAATGTGTTATGCAAGATATAGCTTGAGGTAATTTGCTATTTGTTATTGTACAGTAAATAAGAATTTGATATAAATCTTACCAGTGAATGTTTCTTTCTGCTAGATAGATCCAGTGTGGAATCGAACAAACTTTCCACAAAGTTCCTCAAACAGGGGACGTTTACTTCATTCTTTACAGCCTATAGAGAAAAATATGAGCGCATTAAAGTAGTTCTAAAAGCAATTTTAAGATCTTTAAAACATAATTTTCAACCAAATCTATATATATATTCTTTCTTGTCACATGCCTGCAGCCTTAATGAACTTAACAGGTAGAATTTGAACTAAAGTGGAACAAGTAGAATGCAGGCTGGTGGTGCTGGGACGAAGCCAAACCACTGTTGGTTAGAAAGCTAAAAGGGCAGAGAATGTGTCTAGCAAGATGAAATGCATGAGAACAGATGTAAAAATAATTGGCTGGAGGATAGATCTGAAAAATAGTGGTGCCCAAATCTAGTTTTGGAAATCTACCACTATTTTTAGTTCAGTTTCAACCACACCTGCAATTCTTAATTAACTTTTTATAGGGAAGCATGTGAGGCATTAGGTTAAATGCAAGTAATATAGCAATTCAGGGACTTTTGAAAAAAAGTAATAGTTGTAGCAGCCCTGTATATGGCACCCAGGGAGCAATTGGGGTTTTCTGCTTTGCCCAAACGCACTTTAGCAATAAGACTCGATGAGACTGGAAATCAAACCAGGGACCTTTAGGTTACAAGGTTGGTTCCTAAACCACAAAGTATGCCCCTATGACTGCCCCTGTGTTGCAGGATTCTTAGTGTTTTTATTTAATAAGAAACTCATTCATTCATTCATTCATTCATTATCCTCCGCTTTATCCTATATTAGGGTCGCGGTGGGGTTCCCCATGCCCATCCAGGGGAGAATGTTTCAGGCGCTGGGCAGATAGACCCAGGACAGGGGAGAACATGGAAACTCCACCCAGATGGGGATTCGAACCGGGAATCCCTAGTGCTGAGAGGCGAACGTGCTAACCACTAAGCCACCATGCCGCCCTTAATAAGAAACTGATTTAAGTTAAAACTATTTTGTTCTGTTAAATAGAGCTTCACATAAATTAATAAATATATATTTAAATATATAGGATTTATTAATAATATTAAGTAGATTAAACAAATATTTTTGTATATAAATTTAATAAACTGTATATTTAAACTGTAACTGTGTTCCGGCTTTAGAATTATGAACTATATCAGTTATATTAGCTACTAGGATAAATCTTTGTTTTGCATAAAACATGCAGGGCACTGTGCACATGATGTCAAATGCTATGCCATTGTGTATATGTATTGTACTGCTGTTTAGTTAAATAAAACAATTTAATAGGATGAGTACAATCACTACAAAATCATTACGAGCATCTAGTTAAATAAGTGCATAGGATGTGGTGCAACTAAAACTGGCCTTTACACCTTTAATTTCTTATCAAGCTTCTGTTGCAATTAAATAATTGAGGGTTTAAAAAGTTACAACAAGTTTCAGGTGCAGAGGGCTAAGAAACATTTGAAAAACAATACATGTATAAAAATTCTAAAATAAAAAGGGACAGACGTGAAACAATTTGTTTTTATATTGTACATTGATGCTGGAAGTAGCTTTTATATTGTTCTTTTATTTGATTTTGTTTTGTTGTTGTTAATATTTTGTTACTGTTATGTTTTAATCATAATTTCTCATTTAAATTATTTATTCATTCATTCATTCATTCATTCATTCATTATCTCCCGCTTTATCCTCTATTAGGGTCGCGGTGGGGTTCCCCATGCCCATCCAGGGGAGAACGTCTCGGGCGCTGGGCAGATAGACCCAGGACAGGGCGCCAATCCATCGCTGGGTACACACTCACACACTCAAACACACTCTATATGGGGCAATTTAGAGAACTCAATTAACTTGATCCATGTTTTTGGACTGTGGGAGGAAACCGGAGAACCCGGAGAAAACCCACACGGACACGGGGAGAACATGGAAACTCCACCCAGATGGGGATTCGAACCGGGAATCTCTAGCGCTGAGAGGCGAACGTGCTAACCACTAAGCCACCGTGCCGCCCCATTTAAATTATTTTAAATCTTCATGAAAAAATACAAATTATTGTTGTCTTAGATGTTTGACATCTACAAAGATTACTTTCAAATTTGTCATCTAATCCAAAACTCACTGCAGCAACAGGTACCAATATCTCCACAAATAATCCAGCCAGGGCCTGCTTTATATCTTTATCTTTCACCTCCAAAAAATACTGGGCACAATCCTGTAACACAGAACACACAGGTTTACACAATTTATAGAAACTTTTTAAATAAGCAAATACAGCCACATTTCTTTCTTAGGAAAGTGCAGAGTAAAGTTATTAAGGTGTATTTTAGAGAGTAAGTATGATTTGGCACAAAGAAATGGCATTTTTCCCAAAAGGAACTGAAATAAATTGGCCTACTGGCCGAAAGTAATAGTGTTGTTTATTCAAAGATAGGTACAGATTATGAATTATTAATATTATGGTTAGCACGTTCACCGGTTGGTTAGCACGTTCACCTCTCAGCGCTAAGGATTCCCGGTTCGAATCCCCATCTGGGTGGAGTTTCCATGTTCTCCCTGTGTCTGCGTGGGTTTCCTCCGGGTTCTCCGGTTTCCTCCCACAGTCCAAAAACATGGATCAAGTCAATTGAATTCTCCAAATTGCCCCATATAGAGTGTGTGTGTGAGTGAGTGTGTGCCCAGCGATGGATTGGCGCCCTGTCCTGGGTCTATCTGCCCAGCGCCCAAAATGTTCTCCCCTGGATGGGCATGGGGAACCCCAACCCGACCCTACTAGAGGATAAAGCGGGAGATAATGAATGAATGAATGATTTAATATGTCATAAATATCATACAACGTAAACATGCACTTAACGCCGACTGTTCAGGTTGAACTTTTTGTTGCTACATTTTTCATCCATTGCATCAGTTTCATTTATCATATAAATTGGTAGTTTAAAAAATGTTGCATCAAAAATATAAAATGTAAAATATAAAATGAGAAAAAAAGTACATTATGTTAAAACGAATATTGTATTCAGGGTTTGAGGCACTTTATGTATTGTGGTACCCAGGATCTGTCTTACACTGTATTACCTGCATGAATTGAAATGATGCCTCAAAGTCCTCAACAGGGTACATCTTTACCCTAAAAAACTTTAAACCCATTATAAGACTTATTGTGCTCTGGATCACACAGGGGTTCTGCTCTTTCTGACGAAGCTCCTTCAATTCAGTAAAAAATTTCTTTTTAACTGCAGGAAACCTAAGAGTAAAAACAAAAAACATGTGAGAACTGTGAGATCTAGATTAACAAATCAACTGAACCTTTTTCAAAAATGTTTTCAAATGTTCTCTCATTTGGATAATACGTGTCTGCTAAATGACTAAATGTAAATGAAATGTAAATGTATGTTTATGGAAAACACATCAACCACCACAGCAAAAAAAAAAAATCTTTGACAGTTTTTTTTAAGTGTTTCTTAAAAATATAACAGAAGTAACAGAAGTAACAGACTGTTGTTACTCTGCTAGATTCATTGATATATTAAAAGCATAAAATCCTTAGTTTATGCAGTAGCAGAACATATGCTATACGTTTATGTAAACATACATTACCAATTTTGAATAAACAAGAAACACTATTTACAAATTTACTTTTATCATGTATTCTTGTCAGTGACTGAATTATATAAGAATTCCTGCCTAGCCTATGAGTCAACATGCTGCTTAATTTATTAAATGCAAACTCCCTTTTCAAAAAACATCATTCTCATAGCTAAGTTAAAAAAGTTTACTTCATCAAACAGTTTTTCACACAGTACTAATTTCCATTTCTCATATAAGAACACTGTCTAGTGTCACAGATGCTCTTTGTAAGACTTTTCTTTTTTTTAAGTTATAAAGAAGCAAACTAACATTTGACAATATTGTCCATATTTTAATAAACCTAAATAATTCACATGAAAAATATAAAATTAAGACAGACAAGTTTACAATAATAATAATAAAAATTACAGCTACATACTTAGCCTGCGCTAATACTCCAATAACTTCCGCATATAGATCTGCAACAATGTGCATGTTGTTCAGGTTTGGCCCATTGTACCTGAAACCACAGTTATCATGTTGAGGAAATGCAAAATAGAATTAAAGAGTTTATAAACTATGTAAATAGCAGTTATTTACCCATCTATATATTTAAAGTGCTTAAAGGCTAAATCAATTACTTCCTGTACCAGACTGTCAAGAACTGGGTGAATAGACATCTGAAATCAAAGAAAAATTATTATTAAACCATTTTGATTCATCTGTTTCAACATTTCACTTCAATTAGATTCTGTTGAACAAAAAAGCTAATATTTTTTCACTACTTAATATATTAAACATATTAAATGATTTTTAAAAATTAAATATTTACTTTTAAATGTTGGTATGAAATATTTGTCATTATTCAGAATTTTTTTATTTTAAATAATACACTAAATATGAACACTATTAGCCAAATTAGCTACTAGGATAAATCTTTATTTTGGCATTACAAATGTGGGGTACTGTGCACCTCATGCCAAAAGCTATGACATTGTTTATATGTATTGTGCTGCTGTTTAGTTGAAATTATAAAACAAAATTGTAGGACGAGTTCAATCATTACAAGTACAACACTATAACACAACACTACAAACTATTATTCCCTATTTAGTTTGCTAATACTCCAATAACTTTTGCAGGACCATGACTGACAATTAATTTTTGTATTAGCAAATCAGCAAACAGTTGATTTAGCAAATATTCAAAACTAAATTAATGCCTTTTTGGTGTCCTCCATTTATATTCACTGTGGCAGTGTAAGATAATCATTTGGTCATGATGTAAAAGTTAAACAGTACCTGTTTAAGAACTTCTATGAAAACAAGAGAAAAGATGAAATCAATGGCCAGATCTCTCCTTTCCAATAAGTAATCCTTCTGCTGTTCATCACTAAGAGACAAGATGCATACAGAATGAATATCCATCAATCCATTATCTTTTGCTTTATCCTCTACTAGGGTCGCGGGGGGGGGGGTGGGGGGTTCCCCATGCACATCCAGGGGAAAACATTTCGGGCGCTGGGCAGAATTCAATTGACCTTGATCCATGTTTTTGGACTGTGGGAGGAAACCGGAGAACCCGGAGGAAATTCACGCAGACACGGGGAGAAAATGGAAACTCCACCCAGATTGGGATTTGAACCGGGAATCCCTAGTGTTGAGTGCTAACCACTAAATAACCGTGCCGCCCTAAAGCATGAATACTTATGAACAAATATCAATATTGATTTATATTAACATGATTGGGGTTACCCCAACTCGTTTTCTTACAACAAAGCTAAAATAGAATATCTCTATAGTAATGAGATGTATTCTAAGTCTGAAGAAGAATGCCATGATGCAGAATAGATATCTGAATTTAAAGACAAAGAGTTTCATATGAAATAAACTTTAATATAAATAAAATCTTTAATATAATCCATTTTAAAGGTGTTCAACTGGGTTTAAACCTGCAACAAAGAACTTGTTCTTTTCAACAGTCATTTGAGAAAAAGCACTTTGCTCAACATGTTGCCACAAAGATAGAAAAAATCCGATTTAAATGCCTATGTGTGCACTGCCATTATAATCAGTACTCAGGAATAAATCATTTAAATCCTCAAAATCAGATTGTTTGTTCAAATCCTTTATCATGTAATGAACATATTTTTTAGCTAAGATGTGTTTTGTTGAAATAGCCAAGTGAAAAAAACCTTACTTTTTAGACTTGTTGCTGGAACTTGGCCTGTATTCATGTGATTCATCACCCACAGCGTTCTGCCTTCGGTACCAGTCAAATAAAGTGCGAAGTATAGAGGGCAGACAAAACTCTGCCAATGAGCTCATGGTGCTGATAAGCTAAAGAGAAGCAGATGAACAAAAACTGCTTTATCAACAATATTGCACCCAACACCCCACAAAAACACACACACCCACTGGGAATTAAGACATCAGCATACATATACATATATGGTGTAGGGCTTCCTGAAAGACAGTACAGTCTTTTTCAAAGGAGTCTTTTATGAACATTCTAATTGCTCACAGGTTACATGTAACTTTGGTTGCATCACTGGTCTGCATCATAGGACTGAACGCACATTTCTGGGAGGCTAGAATTTGTCCTGAGTGCTATAAATGTAAAACCAATCCTAATAAGCTACAGAAAGGTGAATTTAAACTCGACAGCTAAACTGCTTTCTTAAGCTTACTGGAATGATGTCGGTACACACTTGCATGCTTCAGAAAGCCAAACACCTGCTTTTTATGGGCAGCCACAGTTGTTGGTATATAACTAATTTTGTGTTTTTAATAAACACTGTGTTTCTACAAACCCCTTTTCCCATAAAATTTGGAACACCTTAAATGCAAAAAACTTTAAACTGTGATTTGATTAACAACTTAAACCTTTATGTAACAAAATAAATGTGACACAATAAGACTAAGACGGTTATATTTGCACTGTTCTGAAAGGTTCCACTATAAGCTGTTTTTAAAGTAATTGAAAAACATTACAAATACTAAGAATCTTTATTAGGTATACAGACTTTTTGTAGAAATGTGTAAATATACAGTATATGTGTACAATAAAGTGAAATACACTCACCTGATCAAAGTGTGGATCCTCCCCTCTCTGCAGAGATTTACTTAATGGCTTCTCCTATTAAAATACAAAAAAAACTTTAAAAACATTGTCATTAGGCTTTCTTACTAGCAAATACCCTATTTCTTAAATAAAGAAAATGCATTTAATATAAAACAGCAAAATTTGCCATGATGGCAAAGTCTTTATCTCTGGGCGTAACACTAAACAATTGTACTCTTAAATTAGAATCTGCCATGGTTTATTACATCATTTTACCCTCCACCTTACCTACTCACAATAGGAAGGCTAGGAAGATACAGCACATTTGATCCTATTCTACGTGCTATTTAGATGTGCACAATAAATTGTATATATGCTTTCAAGTCCGTACATTTTCTTAGTTGTAAGAACTATTAAATTTATCCTGAATCCATGTTTTTGGACTGTGGGAGGAAACCGGAGAACCCGCAGGAAACACCAACCAGATTCGGATTTGAACCTGGATCCCCAGCACTGAGAGGCAAACGTGCTACCAACTAAGCCACCATGGCACCTATTAAATGACTTATTGTAATGCAAATGATTAAATGACAGATAGGAAGGATAGGAGAAACATGCAACCTACACACAGTAAGAACCTTGGTTTACTGAACCCTGGACGTTGCTCTAAGGTGAGAGAGCTACCTACTGTGCCCCAATGCCAACAAATGATTTCACAATTTAAAGACATATTTACTGATTGCAAATGTTTTTACTGGAATAGTGTTACAGGGAGAACACAATATAAACAGGAAATACGAAATATATGGGGGAAATTATGGATTGCAAGCATACTTACTAGTGGCTCAGCCATGACAAGGCGTATTTTGCTTTCTGACACCGTAGCAAAGTGGGCAAACAGACTCTTAAGAACATACTCGCCGGGGCGGCACTCCGGATCCACACTGATGGGCATCATCATGTTGGGGCACTTTGGGCGCTGAGGGTGGCACTCAAGAGCCACAGTGGGTGCAGGGTAACCGTGAGAAGCTGCTACATACAACACATACAAACATATACAGTAAGAATGTTTTTTGAGTTCATAGTTTCTCCTGTGTTAATGTTTAATCATTTGTTCTTGCTAATCAGACATCCAAGTAGGATACATCCCTAGATATTACTTTATTTCCTCACTTACCCATTCTCCCACTCCTTTCAGTTTAACTCTTATCTTGAAAGGAAGTAAGACGCCCAGTTGCAACATGACAATTACTTTAAAAGGCAAAAATGCCATTCAAACCCTAATCAGGAAAAGGATGAATAATATGCAGACTGAAAATATAAAATCCTTTTCATTTATTCATTATCTCCCGCTTTATCCTCTATTAGGGTCGTGGTGGGGTTCCCCATGCCCATCCAGGGGAGAACATTTCGGGCGCTGGGCAGATAGACCCAGGACAGGGCGCCAATCCATCGCTGGGCACACACTCACTCACACAGACACACTCTATATGGGGCAATTTTGAGAATTCAATTGATTTGAAGAACATGGAAACTCCACCCAGATGGGGATTTGAACCGGGAATCCCTAGCGCTGAGAGGCGAACGTGCTAACCACTAAGCCACCGTGCCACAAAATATAAAATATAAAATATAAAGAATATATAAAAATATAAATATATATGAATATCTATGACGGGTGGCATGGTGTTTTAGTGGTTAGCACTTTCACCTCTCAGCACTGGGGATTCCCGGTTCAGATCTTAATCTGGGTGAAGATTCCATGTTCTCCCCATGTCTGCATAGATTTCATCCGTGTTCTCTGGTTTCCTCCAACAGTTCAAGAACATGGATCAAGGTCAATTAAATGCTTAAAATTGCCCCATATAGTGTCCGTTTGTGTGTGTATGCCCAGCCTTAGATTGGTGCCCTGTCCTGGGTGTATCTGCCCAGCGCCCGAAACGTTCTTAGTATAGGATTACGCGGAAGATGATAATGGATGAATGGAATATTTATGAATTTTTTTTAAATGGCAACAATTCTTAATAACAATTAACAAATAACAATTATATCTATGTGTGTGTGTGTGTCTGTTTTACAAATCTGTTGAAAGTTATTCTTGCGGATACTGTGGAGGTATATATACTTTTTACTCATTTAGGGTCTGTCAGTGAGTGTGCTGTCATTATGACGTGATCCATGGGTGTGTTTTTGGGCGATATGTACAATAAACCACTCAGCGTGTCACTTGCTGTCTATAATTATTGCCTGGTGCAATTTGACTTTGGTGGATTGATATTTTATTGGCACAGTAACTGGTGACATAAATTTACTTTTACCAAAAAAAAAAATTTATATAAAACACGGAAATTAAAAATTACACCCTTTGCAAGAAACATCAGAAGCACGAGCAAAGCCAGACAGCTAGTTATTTCCAAAGCAGCTATTCACATGAAATAGATCATTATTATCACAATGAAACTATAATAACAACTTATATAACTTATACTAATTGGATTTTGATGGGTTAGTACATTACTAACTATATTAGAGTAGATTATAGTAGATTACTATATCGAATCTTTAAAAAAGCCTATTTAAAATTAACTACTCACAAGAAACATTGTATAATAAGTAAATGCAAAGTTTTCTTATGACTATTACAAGTTTGTTAAACAATATTACAAAAGTACTTGTAAAGGTTACAGATTTTTTTGCTTCTTTATTTTACTAATCTGTAATCTAACCATTCTGGATGGTATGTGCAAATAGAAATTAATTCAAATATTTCGATCATAATCAGGCTTTTCACCGGAACTTATCACTGAATATTGGATGATAGACCAAAACACAGAGCCTATTTAAAAGGTTCATGGCTAGAAACAGTAACTGCTCTCATCAATAAGGAAAATAGAAAATAGTTATGAATAAAAACAAAGATTTCCATCACAATGATCCATATCCATTATTAAAATAGAAGCTCTACTTATAGAGAAAAAACTTCGAAAAAGCCTATAGTTCAGTGTTTTCAATACAGTCTTTCTTGATCCTTAAACACCTGATCCAATCAATCCAAACAGTTAAAACATCAGTAAAAAAAGGAGAAAAATATCCAAAAAGTACAGAGTAAATGGCCTCTAGAACCAGAAAGAAACATTACTCACAATTACAAAGCCTTTTCAGAAAAGAGGAAACTTATTTGGCAATTATACAATGTGTTCCAAAAGGAACTTCAACTTCCAGACTTAAATCTTGATCAAGCCTAAGAAACTCCTAATAGGTTTAAAGGTAGTAATTTTGTACCACTAATAAAAAGAAAAATCCTATGTTTTATTTTATACGGCAATAAATTCAATTTCAATTATGTATGTTAAAAAAAAAATTCACTTCATTACATACATAACATTTTACTAAAATTTGCAACTTCTTTCAATTATGTAGTTCTACTACTTTAGTAAATAAATGTTTTGTGTATCGTTGCATTAACCATATGTGACCATATATACAGCAAAGTACTGTACTAAAGATGATTTAAGTTGAAAAGTCTTTTTATGACTTTTAATGTTTTTAGATATTTAAATATTTAATAACAATGTGAAAGGTAATAAATGCATGTTGTCAGTGATAAATATTATTAAGGTGATGTTCTGGAAGAGTTTGGTAGTCACTACATGTCCACTATTTAGTTGAAAAAAAAAATGAATAATTGAATGTGGTATCATAACTACATTATAAATCAGTAGATTAGCAGCACCAACTGTCAGCACATACCAAGACCTTTGATGAAGCCAAGCACACTCTCTTTGCTCCAGCACATGGCTGTAGGTTCCATAGTGGGACAGCGAGGTAGTGTATCCATTCTTGCATCACACGTCCTTACTGACAATTCCTACTAAGTCTGAGTGCTCCACTGATCCAGAACATTGGTCCCATAGTCATATCTTTTGAAACAACGCAGCATGATTTGTTATGTGTTACTAACCAGCTGAGCAGAGCTAAAGTGATAGAAGGCCAGGCTGGAATTTTTAGCCAGGGGCCCAGGCATGTGTGGAGCAGTAACAAGCTAAAATTAGCCCTGTGTACACACTATACTGAGATATCAACTCACCCACAGCAGCAGTATAAACAGCTACTTGTAACACACACGCACACACGCATACTTAAATGGTAACGTGCATAGGACTTATGAAAACACAAACGCAGATTCACTAAGTGTGAATAACAATTAAAGAAATTTCAAAATCCATTTATTTCCTACAAACTCATCTAAAACGTACCCAACTCTAAATCAGCAGCTGAGCATTTTTTTACTAACTTCCTGACTGACCAACCCTTGTAATGACTAAATGAGTTAATGACTGCCGGGTCCTTTAAGTCAAAGCAGCTTGATTAAGAGACACAACACAAATCTTGTTTTGCAAAACTATCAACCACCATCCCATTACCATAATTATTTACATCATCATTATTTAAAAAAAATGTTTTATGTTTAGAAGTATTGTATTGATTTACTTCTATTTTTGTGCTATAAACATTAAAAACTCTTAAACGTATTACGTAAAGGTATCTTGTCTCCATATACAGCTTTCTTATGTAGTTCTTTTTTTGTTGTCGTTTCCTCTTGACATCATTTACTGCACTCCTTCTTTTATGAATCTACAATTAGTGTGTACATTATTTATGATAGGTAGCCTCCATGCTACCTAATTTATTGTACAGTATTTGATTCACCAGTTCTTTTTAGTCTCTGCATTTCATTCTCTGTGTATTCGGTGTGATTTATTCCATTTGTAGGTTTTCTTTTACATACTATATTATTTATCCTATAAGCAATGTCATTTGTTCCATTTTTATAATCGTATATATTACATCTTTTATTATTTTTTTCTCTAGTCTTCTGTATTAGTGTTTTGTGTATTACTGTACATTGTCTTCTCTCAAGCGCTCTGTCGCCGAATAGGTTTGGGTCCCTAAGTCTCTTTTCAGTTTAAAATATTAAAAGCAATCAATTACAGACTTAGAAAAACAAAAAAAAAACAGCAATGACAATTTGCTATTCAGTGTTCTGTCATGGCGGCGGCACGGTGGCTTAGTGGTTAGCACGTTCACCTCTCAGTGCTAGGGATTCCCGGTTCGAATCCCCTTCTGGGTGGAGTTTCCATGTTCTCCCCGTGTCTGCATGGGTTTCCTCCGGGTTCTCCGGTTTCCTCCCACAGTCCAAAAACATGGATCAAGTCAATTGAATTCTCCAAATTTCCCCATATAGAGTGTGTCTGTGTGAGTGAGTGTGTGCCCAGCAATGGATTGGCGCCCTGTCCTGGGTCTATCTGCCCAGCGCCCGAGACGTTCTTCCCTGGATGGGCATGGGGAACCCCACCGCGACCCTAATAGAGGATAAAGCGGGAGATAATGAATGAATGAATGTTCTGTCATGGCACAATTATTCTCAATTATCGTCAAAAATGCTTAATTTTTAATTATAAACATATTTACATCAATAACAAAAACATGAACAAAATATTTTCTTTGTTGTCAGACAACAGGATTGCTTTAACAAGACTGGAACATAAAAACTACATTATTTTAAGGCCACCTTGTGGTTGCTGTTTTTTCTCTTGTATCTTAATATGGGATTAACTGTTATTTATTTTTGTATCTAATAAGATTTACCAAGAAAAAATAGCACCCTAGAAAAGAAGTAAGGAAAAAAAGTATATACTTCAGTTGAAAAATTTGTTAAAAAGCATAAGATCAATAGTCTTACAAATACTCATATTTCAGGTCCTTGTTTGGTGTTTTCTTCAGAACTACATATCAAGAAGGTATTCATAACAATAAAGATGTATTTCAAAGTGAAAAAATAGTAAAACCAAAGCCAGCCTTTGTACGGGTCATGCTGTCTGTCTGTAAGAATTTTCAACATTTTGAACATTTCAACATTCCAAATGTTATGAATTGAGACTGCGCAATATCTCACAAAGAAAAACATCACAGTTATGAAAACACAGAAAACAGATGAAACTCATAAATGATTAAGTAAATCTGTGCAGATAACTATTAATAAAGATGACTATTTAAAGCACATAACTATAGTTATATTTATAACTTTATAAATATATAACTAAAGTGTTATAATCTACTAAAACTTATTTGTAGTTTTAGTTTAAAAATAAACAGAAAATAAAACTAATGCCATAAATATTAAACTCTTGGCCACCAAGAAGGGGAATAAACATTGCAAATAGTAAATTCACTCAAAAAAAACTAATTTGGTTGCTAAGTACATTTGATATTGTGTTGTAAAAGACAAATGCAGTTTTAAATTTAAATATTCTTTACAGTTATCACTTAAAATGATGAGGTTTACAAAAGCTATTATATGAGCATGTTACTGCTCATATTGCTGTACAAACAAGAATATGTTTATAGATAAATTGATAAATTTGTTGTTTAGCAGTGTTCATATTTGCAGCAGAAAGCACAAATGTATAAAAGCAAGGAGTGTATATGTAGAGGGAGATGTGAAGTCATTAGAAACCCGGAGCATCAGAAGCCCCTAATCTATCAAAGCCGGCCATTAAAAACAGATACAACCTACAGATACAAGATAATTACAATTTTTTTTACCTTAAAGTTAAGCTTTTTAAAACCCCTCTCAAAATCTCTCTCTCTCTTTATAGTGTTACACATAAAAAATTCTAAACTCTATCAACCACTGTGAGCCTCAAAATGTATGTTAAAGTACGTTAAATATTAAACATAAAATATGTAATATATAAAATAAAAATCACAGCTAATTCTACATTCCGCATCCCGGAGTTCTTGGCAAAATGTTACACACATCTCTAGAACATGAGACATTTCCCACTTGCTTGAGTACTAGTTGTGATGTGTGGGTTAGTCACTATCACTTGGTGCCTGGCACACTCTGAAGAGCTGTTTATACACAAATTACACCTACATGAAAGAATGCTAGGTCTGGATTTGGCTCTCATCTTTTTTAGCTTTCCTCGGAAGTCCTCAGGTAATTCGGCCATCCTCTCCGGCATCACCTGGTCACGCTGCACACACGGGTCCATCAGCACAAGGTCGGGCATCTGGATCTGGCACCATACTCCCCTTTTTTCTTTTTCTTGATTTTTCTCTATTTCCCTTTCTGACTCTAAGAAACAGTTCTCTCCTTATCCTGGGCGCATGCAAATATGTATGGGTGTGTGAGGAGATCCAGACGGGCACACCAAAACACTCCCTGCACTTGTTAAAGCAGTTTAGCCAGTTACAGAGCGGCATATAAAAAGGCAGGTATAGAAAAAGAAAGAGAGAGAGAGAGAGAGAGAGAATGAGAGAGAAAGTGAGTGAGAGGGTGTATGTTCAAGAGGAAGTTTAGTGGTCAGTGTCTGCGTGCTAGTTGTCGAAACGCCCCTCTGTGAGCAGATATCACAAACAAGCCATTTCCTTGAGTCAGCTGAATTCCACTCATGCTGTGTTTAATGTTTTGCAGAATGCAGGCATATACACAAATTCACTCACCAGCCACTTTATTAGGTTCTGTATGTGAATATTGCCTAAATGATATGTTTTACTTTTAATTTAGATACAATTTTGAATTCTTAAAGAAAACTTGTTTCTCAACTTTTAAAGCCGATGAAAAAGATCCCGACAGGACCATCAGAGAGAGGGTATTCAGGTGGTGAATGATTATCCACATTGCAGTGACCTAATGATAGTTTGTTAGTGTGTGTTGTGCTACCGTGAGTGGATCAGATACAGCAGTGCTGCCAGATGTCTAGCCATTGTTTGAGCACTCCTAACGTAAGGTTAGAGGATTAGCAACACAAACTGTGAAGCAACAATTGAAATACTTTGTCTGATTTTATAATTGAAAGGTAAAAACAATTATGCCAGCTGTTTTTTTTTAGATTGCACAGTGAATGAACATGGTGTTTAAATTAAAACACTCCTGTTTCTGATCCCAAATAGCACAAAACACACATCACCACCACATCAGTTTTCAACCACCCAAATAAAACGGGGCCACGATAGCCACATTGACATATTTTCTACAATAGAAATACTGTTGTTACATTTATTAAAGTTTTGACTTCTTATGAATATTATGAAACATTTCTATAACCTACAAAAAAGCATTACGGTGTACTAAATATACCCACATAACACTTTAATTAAGAATGTAATCAATCAATTGCCTCTCAAACTTAAAGTCATGGATTGTTTCTTAAAAATTAATCCATATTTTTATACTTCAAAACTTGCTTTGCTGTAGTGGTGAGAACCGGCATAAAAACATCATTTTAAATGCACATGAAGCAACCTGACTTAATTACTGTTTATTAACTAACAACTATTTTACAAATCAGTCATGACAAGAATAACTTGTGCAGAAATGCCACCTTCCAGCTGCACTTATAAAAACGACACAAAAGCAGCCCACGCCTAAATGAGCGTGTTTTTTTCCAGGATTTGAGGCACATCTAAGGGACAAACACACAGTGTATGCACTCAAAGCCTTTCTGTTTTCCCTCAGACTGGATAAAGAATCGTCTCTCTGTGCACTGGCTTTAAACACCTAACACATGAACCTTTCTATGTCTGCCACTCTAAAAGGAGAAAAGCTCTACGGCTCCTGAAAAGTTCCACGATCTTTTAGAGATTGAAACGATTATTCAACTAACCCAAATTCACTAGCTGTCTCACCTCAATGAAAGCACCTCAATTCTGTCAGATGTAGGTTTCAGGTTTATTTAAATAGTTATTCTTTTTAGTTCCTACTCCTCTAACTAGATATTATTTGTGTAGAGAATTATGAGACTAGGCTATGTGCCTTCGTTAAAAATAAAGGTCAATATTAAAACTTACAAACCTGTTTGGAACATTTGCATTTGTTTTATATAAAAAAAAAAGTTTTAAAATATCCTGGCCTGTCCTTTTTCAGCATAACTTTACCCATAAGCAGGTTCATAAAGGAACAATCTGAAAAGGTTCATTTGGAAACTTACAGAGCCCTGATCACAAATCCACTAACACTTAGTAATGGTAGTTTTATCTTCAGCCTGCTTTAAAAATTTAATGAATTCTCAAAAAATTCTCAAAAAAAAAAAAAAAAAAAAAAAAAAAAAAAAAAAAAAACACAATTCAAAAAAATTATAATTTTACAAAACTGTCAATTAGGTGGCCAAAAAAATGTTTACAATAATTTTAGCAAATCTGTTTTTTTTATTGTTTGTCCTTAAAAAATATTAAATTATTTAGATTTATACTATTACATAATGAATTACCAATTTAAAAATAAACACAAATTTTAATTGTGAATCCACGTTCCCCCTCACGACCCAAGTAGAGGATTAAGTGGAAGATAATGTATGAATGAATTAATGAACTTTTAATTGCCAAAAAATAAGTATTTATTGATACTCACACTTTTCAATGACCAGTTTTAAGCATTTGATCAACAGGCTGTTAATGTTTGTGGGATTAAAAATATTACTTTTTTTTTACTTCTGTTTTGTAAATGTTTACTTTAGTGCAAAAACCTACCCTAAAAACAGATTCGCATTCAGAATATTTTGCTGTTACCTGAGGTTATTAGTTTTGTAAATAAAACGCATGGCTACATGGTTGATTTTATAAATCTGTGGTAATGAAAATGGGTGAATTTAATGAACACATGATTCCAATGAGGAATATGACAATATGTTTTATACAGTGTGAGTATGAGAAAGATATATTTACAGTATACAATAAAAAATATATCAACATTATTTTGGTTTACATAAAATATAAATACACATGATTCAAGATCGCCATCTGTTGGTGAAAGTCATGAAAGTGTTAAACCGCGTCATGCATCAGTCCACAGTCCTTTGCCCATATTTAGCACTTCAGGTCTAAGTATGAGTTCACTGGAAAA
The DNA here is from genome assembly GCA_019802505.1 of Corydoras sp. C115. Lineage (NCBI taxonomy): Eukaryota > Metazoa > Chordata > Actinopteri > Siluriformes > Callichthyidae > Corydoras > Corydoras sp. C115. The sequence continues at coordinate 2,166,096 of JAFMOC010000012.1, forward strand.
AAGATACTGTGGCTTTCCAAAAAAATCTAATTCCCGAAAATTTTGATTTGTCATTCTTCTCAGACAAAAACTTCTTGATTTCACTCAAAACCAGGCATTCAGTTTATAACAGGAATATACAGTGAAATTACTATGCACATATTAAGCATTTCAGGTAACTTAGGGTTTTCCAAAGCCTAAATATCGATACTTAATAATCACTCACCAATTACAAGCGAGAAGCAATTAAGTTGCAGCTTTATACAACTCATGCCACCTGAATTTTCCTGAAACCAAAAAACAATCTGATCTGATTGTAATTGGATTATTTTAGGTCAATAACCATCACCAAGATATCATAAAAAACATATGCCTATATTGTCTTGCTTGTTGCCTATATTACAGCTTATCCTATCTGGTTAATAACGTCATTACAGCTTAGCCATCTGTGCAATAATGTCATTAACTGGCTAGCTTTTGTTTAATAATAAAAAATTTGGCTTCACTGGTAAAAAATAAACTTAATAATTCATCATATTGGCGGCACGGTGGCTTAGTGGTAAGCACGTTAGCCTCTCAGCGCTAGGGATTCTCGGTTCGAATCCCCATCTGGGTGGAGTTTCCATGTTCTCCCCGTGTCCGCGTGGGTTTCCTCCGGGTTCTCCGGTTTCCTCCCACAGTCCAAAAACATGGATCAAGTCAATTGAATTCTCAAAAATTGCCCCGTATAGAGTGTGTCTGTGTGAGTGAGTGTGTGCCCAGCGATGGATTGGTGCCCTGTCCTGGGTGTATCTGCCCAGCGCCCGAGACGTTCTCCCCTGGATGGGCATGGGGAACCCCACCGCGACCCTAATAGAGGATAAAGCGGGAGATAATAAATGAATGAATGAATTCATCATATTACTTACTGAAATAATACCACAATCCCAAAAGATCAAACTAAATATAATTTAGCCAGACAGTAAATAAGCTGAAGGTCTAACCCTAAACCTGGTGCGTATTTAAAGGTAAGGTGAATGTTAGGATAGTAGTTAATTTGAAGCTGGAAATAAAAGTATTCACACTGCAGTAACCAAAAAATATGTAACGCATGTTACATATTTATACTGTATAAAATAATTTGGACTTAAGCTCATAATAATGGACTTACTTTCATATCAACAACTCAGTGGTGGGCTTTGGTTTTCACACCTAGGCCTTCAGTAATGAATCACCTGATTCAGCAGAGAGAACATGGAAACTCCACCCAGGTTGGGATTTCCAACCTAGATCCCCATAACAACATTTCTTTTACAAACATTTAACCACCACAGTAAGTAGTGTAAATTGATGCCAAATTGCCATAACCCAGCCTATCTGTACAGCACAGGGAACTAGTGAACCATTTCTATGGAGACGATGGTTGAGTGAGAGCGGGTGAATAATTCATAAGCATCTATTATTAGTGCAAACTCATCTAAAGTTAACTTACTGCAAGCCTCAGTCTCCTAACTTCATTTATAAAAAAAGAATGATCTGTGTGCCATCTGTGACACCAAACTAATTAGCTGACTGATGATTCTCCAGAAGTCTGCAAAGCATCTATTTTAAATAAAAACTTCTTTAATCAGCCAAGAATTACAGAAATATTTAAACATGAAATGCTACATATTTGCAATCAAACACATAAAAACACATAAAGAAACAAAAATTATACATTGTGTACGTGACAGATAATATATGACCTCAGGAATTTAATGGATTACTTATAGAAAACCGTGAAAAAGTCCCAAAAAACAGTTGCAAATTGTTTTAATTCATTTATAACTTGGTACAGACCCAAAACAATAAGAAGGTGCAACAAAGGACTTTTAAAAATGAGCAACATCTCTAATAACTTGAGAATAGTATTACATTATTATTATTATTATTATTATTATTATTATATTTGCAACTAAATAACACTGACTTGATATTGAGCTAATAGGTGAGTATGGGATACAATAGGTGTGCAGACGAGCAGAAGAGCAGATGTGGAGCCTGTGGTAATAAAACTGAGGATCTGTTTACAGACAGGGATTGAGTTCTGTTACTGATATGAGAAACAACTGCTTGCTGCACATCCATTATAAATAGGAAACAACAATAAATGAGCAACACCAGAGCATTCCAACCTCATATTGGGGTCAACCACTTTATAAAGCTGTCTCAATATTTATGATCACATCTCTTTACACTTAGAAAATTGCAATACAGGTCTCTATCACAGTATATTGAAAATGAGTGCAGGAGAGAAAGATGACGTTTATTTAAAGCCGGAGGAGGAAAACGATTATATAAACACTGCTTCCATCAACCCACACACTAGTGGGAAAAAAAATGAATGTGAAAAAGAATAGAGAGAGAGAGAGAGAGAGAGAGAGAGAGAGAGAGAGAGAGAGAGAGAGAGAGAGAGAGAGTATACATAACACAAATGTATATCGTGTTATGTCAAAAACACACTTTTAAATTGCCGATAAACCAACATGCCGATAAACTTTTAAATTGCTTGAATTAACTGACTTGAATGTAGTGAATTAATTAGTGTGACATAAATAATAAAATATATGGAATAATGAAATAAGTAATACAACTGATAAAAATGTAAAAAGGTATAGAGGAATCAAACAATACCACAATAAATAGCCCTAATCTGCTATCAACTTTACTGATTTCCATATGTAATGTATAATAAGCAGTATATGCTTTATGTAATATATAATAAACTTTTTGATGATTCTGCTGGACAGCACCTCCAACTTTCCAAATCTAACTTCCCCTCAAGACTAAATGATGAAGTCCAATGCATGTACTGATGCAGGAATCTACTAAGATTTAACAAATTGACATTTATAGTTTTTAATAAAAACTGGCTTCAGAGATCAGAGAAAAACTGCACATGAGATGAGCTCTTTTGAAAGCTTTACACAAAGCTAGATAAAAGGTTACTACTAATTTAATAGTTCGTGCATGTCCAATTTGATTAGTTGATTACAGGACAGATTTACCTGAAACGTGTCTTCTTGGACTGACTGGAGTAATAACTACATTTACATTTAGTCATTTAGCAGACGCTTTTATCCAAAGCGACTTACAAAGGAGAACATAACGACGTTATGAAGAAAACCAACTATACGGTAAAATCATCAAACCTGATTGTTATTTGATGCGCCCCCCTTTTTACTGTCTGAAGTCTGGAGATGAAGATGTTGGGAAGATTTAGGTTATAATGGCCTTTAGTCTCAATAGATTGACAGTCTACAGACGTGACAACTGACTGTCATCCCAGGACATCCCCAACTGAACATGTGGAACTATTCATTCATTCATTATCTCCCGCTTTATCCTCTATTAGGGTCGCGGTGGGGTTCCCCATGCCCATCCAGGGGAGAACATCCCGGGCGCTGGGCAGATAGACCCAGGACAGTGAGGGCACACACTCACTCACACAGACACACTCTATATGGGGCAATTTGGAGAATTCAATTGACTTGATCCATGTTTTTGGACTGTGGGAGGAAACCGGAGAACCCGGAGGAAACCCACGCAGACACGGGGAGAACATGGAAACTCCAGCCAGATAAAAACACATAAAGAAACAAAAAATCATACATTGTGTACGTGACAGATAATATATGACCTCAGGAATTTAATGGATTACTTATAGAAAACCGTGAAAAAGTCCCAAAAAACAGTTGCAAATTGTTTTAATTCATTTATAACTTGGTACAGAACCAAAACAATAAGAAGGTGCAACAAAGGACTTTTGCATCCATGTTTTTGGACTGTGGGAGGAAACCGGAGAACCCGGAGGAAACCCACGCAGACACGGGGAGAACATGGAAACTCCAGCCAGATGGGGATTCGAACCGGGAATCCCTAGCGCTGAGAGGCGAACGTGCTAACCACTAAGCCACTGTGGAACTATTTCAGAGTGTAAAGCAGTCTGTGTGCTGCGTGGAAATAAAAAAGTGTCTAACAGGCAGCGTCCGCGCGCTCGTGTCATTCACAAACCCGACATGCCGATAAATGAAGGTCACGTGTTTGGAATGACGCGTGACCAAGATATAATACGCAGTTTTGTTTTGTTTTTTAAGAAAAACGCGGTGTTTTTGTCGCGGAAGGAGGAGGGGGGTGTAAGACAATTATTACCTGAGAGCATGGGATCTGCGTTGCGTTGGGATCTACAGCATCGTCTGATGCCGCGGCTCGGTCCCGCTGTGACGACACGCTCCGCTCAGGCGCCGCAAACAAGAACAGAGCGCAGCATCAATCGCGGGTGCGTGCGCGTGCGCCTCCGCGTAGCACCTCCTCCTCCTCCTCCTCCTCCTCCTCCTCCTCCTCCGGTCCCTGCTCCTCTTTACAGATGAAGCACCGAGGCCACCTGCTGCTGTTCTACCTGAATACCTGCGTTCTTTACTAGGGGTGAGCTGCAATATTCACTGATTCGACGATTCGATTCGGAGAACCGTAGTCGACTATGAACCTCATAGTCGAATGTAGCATTTTGACCACATGGGGGCGCCCATGGCTGCTGCTAAGCATTAGTTTTTACATGAAATGTCTTTGTTTTCGTTATATATATAGCCTTTTGTCAAATATTTAAATCATCCTAATCATCCTAAAACTCATTGATCTGAGTGTTTTAGGTTTTTTCTTTGAAGTGGAAAAAAGTCCAGAACGGGGATCCCATTTACGGTGCTCTAGAAAAACAAGTAAAATATAAAAAAAAAAATCTTTTTTAAAAACCACGCTTATAGCGCCATCTTGTGGTGAAATTTTAACTGATTCGACTATCAGTCGACTATAGGGAAAATCCGATGAATCAGATTCGACTATGAAAATCCTTAGTTGAAGACACCCCTATTCTTTACATCAAAACACAGAACACGTATTCAATTTCCCTCATAAAGCAGAACCTCAACACGAACTTTGTTTATACATACTTGTATCTGGAGCCCTATGCAAATTAAAGGGTTTCCAACTCCTTATAATATGCTGCACTGTGTCAATAATTCATTATCTTCCTTTTTATCCTGTACTAGGGTCGTCAGGGGGGAGGGGGGGGGGGGTTGTGGGTCTCGGGGGTTGGGGGTGTCTGTTCCCCATGCCCATCCAGGAGAGAATATCTTGGGTGCTGGGCAGATACACCCAGGACAGGGCACCAATCTATCGCTGGACACACACAGACACACACAAACACACTCTAAATGGGGCAATTTGGAGAATTCAATTGACCTTGATCCATGTTTTTGGACTGTAGGAGGAAACCGGAGAATCCGGAGGAAACTCCACCCAGATTGGGATTTGAACCGGGAATCCCTAGCGCTGAGGCGAATGTGCTAACCACTAAGCCACCGTGCCAACCACAGTGTCAATCAAACTCTGGTTAATAATTAAATGCTGTGCTTTATTACCTCAAACTGCTTTTTGTGGGTTTTTTTTTTTTTTTTTTTTTTTTTTTTGAGGTGTGGCCAATTTCCAGGAGTTGTCGTCAGCATTGCGACTACAAAATTACTGGATAGCACCTGAATTTCTTCTGGACTGGCAGTCCTGCAGGACGCCCTTAATGGACTTCTACCCATATCCTATTCTTAGATTTCCAATTGCTAAATACAGACACCTGATCACTACACAATCAGTACATGTCTGTCCTGCGCTGTTGATGCTGCCCAGCCGCTCAGGGAGGATGAGTCTCCCACTGAGTCTTGGTCCTCCCAAGGTTTCTTCATTAAAATAACAACATAAAAGGGATTTTTTTCTTGCCACTGTCGCTTTGGCTTGCTCTTTGGGGATTTAATGGCTCACAACACTGGAAAGCTTCTTTGTGACAATGTACTATTGTAAAAAGTGCTGAATAAATTAATTGGTTAAACCTGAACTTCATTTATTTAGCACTGCGGATTTACAATTATCCAGACAGCTGGTATTCCTTACATCAAAACACAGAACCCGTATTCAATTTCTCTCAAGAAGCAGAACCTCAACACGTAAACCTTGTTTATGTAACAGACTACATAACAGACTTGTATCTTGAGTGGTACACTAATTAAACAGTTGCCAGATCCTCATTAATTTGGCAAAATAACAGGTGCTTGACAAAAAGGCAACCTCACAGTCCATATATGGCTCCCACAATCTTTATATTTAATCTGCAGTCCAAAAAAACAGTAGAAGGAGTGGAAGTGCTTTTAATAAAATGCCTTAATAAACAACTGGAAACCAGACTGAGAAAGTTCCTCAATTGGCAGACACTAGCAAGGCTGGGGTTGTTCAGCACACTTGTTTTTTTTTTTTTTACTATGTGTCTCAAGAAAATCTTTTTAATCATTACTTCTACAGGCTATGAGTCGATGCCCTGTGGAGTGGGGGTCAGGATTATAGGTCCACTTATTTTCCCACTCTGTCCTGAAACTATATATGTGCCCTTCCATCACCGACAGTCCATAACCACAATGCACACCTCATTGATCTCTACCAGCCACAATGCTCAATCAAGGCCTGGACAGAGAGACATAGAAGGATCTTTTTAGGAGCCACTGAAATGAAGCTAAATCTAAAAAAATGTAGTTTACTTTAGCTCAGTGGGAGTTGTACAATGCACATTGTAAGTGAGACAGGTTAAGCAACAGATTCAGCTAAGACCTTGTACATGTAACAGTGGCTGAGAATGTTAATAAAGAATTACAGAGAAGCCCAAAAGGATCCACACTCTGTGTTTGTCGATCCAGAGAAAGCTTAAGATTAAGTGCGAAGAGAGGAGTTATTACATTTTATGTGGAAATCAGGAGTGGTAGAGAAGTATTTGAGGTTAGTTATGGACGTGTATAGAGACGAGGTGACAATAGTGAGATGTGAATTAAGTGAGGTTTAAAAAAAAAAAAAAAAAAAAAAAAAAAAAAAAAAGGTGAATGAGTTCAAATACTGTACTTGGGTTTAAGTGTACAAATTATTTCAATAAAAAGTTAAGAGGAAATTGCAAGCAGGATGGTAAAAATGGTGTAGAGTTTAACGAGTAATTCTTGATAGATGAGTATCTGTCAGAGAAAAAGGTTGGAGTTTACAGATCAGTATTGAAGCCTGCAATGCTGTATGGCTTAGAGGATAGAAGGGATTAGGAATTGTTTAATTAGAGGGATGGTGCAGGTAGGATGTTCTGGATCCCAAGTTTGGGAGGCAAGATTGAGTTAGATTTTAGATGAGTTAGATACATGTTAGATTTTTAGGGACATAACTAAGTTTGATGTATAGATTTATTACATTCATTACAGGCTCTATAATATTTTGGAGTAAGTAGAGTATTTTTGTTAAAATGTTGAAAAATGTGAAAAAAAACAATTACCTGATTACCTTACAGAAATCAGTTTCACCCATAGCTGAAGGCCACAGCTTTTATATGTGAACATCCATTAATCTATTTCAATCTGTTTTGATGCACTATTAAATTTATATTTAAAAATATCAAGGAAGAGTATGACAGCTCAGAAAGAGTACAAATACTGTATATTTATACCAACATATCTTCAGGCTCAGGTGCTTAACATTCCATTATAAATTTTGTCCTTCATTCCTGTTAAACATTATATGCAACAGATATGCTAAAAATCCATGTGTTTTCATAAAACCATATTGGGAGTTTTATTAAAAAGTCTTGTACCTTTATAATAATGTTTGATTTTAACTTATGCATGACAAGCCTAAAATGAATCCGTTATAAACTTCTTTACTTACCAAAGTGCTCAAATCTTCCTCATGTCAATTGGTAACAAATACAGGCAGGATCTAGTTTAATATTTTAAAGTAACCGCTAGGTGGTAGTGTTTCACATTTTCCCAGCTGATAAACTGGTTGCTAAAATGTTGTGGACCCCTGCTAAATAATTGTAAATATTTGTATGGTTTTGAAAAAAAAAAAAGCTAATAAGCACAATTCCAACTTGTTTATGTATCAAATGAGCATTAATGATTAATATAAAAAAACTATTTATTGAGCTTTTCAGCAGCTGCTTTAAATAGTAAATACATGAATATCATGTTTGGCATACACCGATCAGCCACAACACTGACAGGTTTTAATGTTGAGGGTGATCAGGAGATTTTACTAGTCTCTGGAAGGTTTTGAAATCTTCCTGCATAAGGTTCTTTGTGGATGTACGTTAGTTCTTTGTGAATGTCAGACTTGGCAGTTTTCTTTTGGATTTCTTTTCCTGAATGGAACACAGATCCATGCAGATTTGCCTCCAGTCTTTCCTCTGACTGGTTTGATATGCGTCCTGTTTATAATGTCTTCATCTAAAATTGATGTCAATGTTCAGGATGGAGGTCCGTGCCACAAAGTCACGTGGGCAATACATACGCCGTGAGTTCTCCATATCCACAACAGAGCTTGTTAAGCTCTTGCGCTCTTTTTTGGTGACAGAATGCCTCTGCCATTGACACAGCAGTAGCTCCACTTGCTCGCGAAAGAAGCTGGTAGTCAGCGTGTAGAGAATTGGGTTTAAGGCACTGTTGATAGGAAGGATGAAGATCACCACCCAAGATGTGATGCTGCCTTTAAACAGAAAGAATGTGAAAAAAAATGTCATGTAAATTTACGTCTTCATAATATACAGTACAGTCTAAAGTTTGGACGCATCACCTTATTGCTTCATTGTCTCCACATTCTCTCCACTTACCATATAGATGGTCCTGATAGTTTTACAATTTCAGATTGTAGTACATCTGTTCTCTTTTTTTGGTTAGTCCCCCATGGGTTCTCTCTTTTCTAATGGTCAACCCATTCACAGAACAGGAATAATTTGTGTGGTATCTTGTTTATTGTCAGTTCTGCAGTGACACTGATGATGGCGAAGGGGTTTTAGTGCAGCAGTGTTGCTGTAGTTTCATTTGAAAACCTCAGTGACACTGCTGGGATAGGAATAATGCACCAACCAAATAATACCTGCTCTGTGGTGCTACTATTGGGGTCTTGACCATTAGAAGACATAGTAAAGGGGAACACTGAATGTACTGTATTTCACAAACAGATGGACTGCGGTTTGCTTTGTAACACTATAAAGTCCATCTTTATGGTAAGTGGAAGTAATTAAATGGACAATAAGTGAAGCAAAAAGGTTTGTTTAACCTTTTGATTGATACTGCTTGCAAAGCTCTCTACATACTTCCACTGACTACTGTAAGCTCTACAGGAAGTATCCTGCACATGGTGGACAATACTAAACTTGGATCTTTTCAATAAATGTCAAGTTCTCCACTCTCACATGTACAGCCAAGTTATCTGATTGTATTGATGGCATGACTGAGATCAAGTTAGAGATAAAGTTATATTTTTTTATGCAAGGTTTGTGTTAATCACAAAATCTGTATTTAATCTGTATTTAGTGGTAACGTAACTTTGCATAAAGAATGCTAACCCACACTGACAAGGAGATAAAAAGAAACATTTGTATATGTAAAACATATTCGAATTTGTCACCACCAGTCACTGAAATGCTGAAAATAATTTGGCTCTCAAAAGACACCTAACCATTCACTTTTCCTGAACAATAGAAAAGAAATACGGAGGAAGCAACCAAGACATTTAGAGAAACAGATGGGCTACTTTCTTAAATTGTTAAACTGCAAAGTGTAACTTTGTGGAAAGTGAACCAGAAAAAAAATGTACAACGATCACAGGAACAATAAAATGCTATTATGTTGTAGCAATTGTTTGTCTATATTAAATGTACTTAAAATACAATACCATTAAAATGATACCAAAACAACATCCTGTTCAACAAGTACAATATTCAGCAAGACTTAAGGAAAATAATACACAGTGAATGGAAATATGTCAAAATGTCAGATGTTTTGTTTGCACACTTACCTGGAATCTCCACCTCTAGTAGAGAAAGGAGTTTTACGAGGAATATTGGTATCCAGCAGAGGGCATCAGAAAAAACAATAAAAAAGAAACGGTTGGCCACAGCAACATCTTTGTGCAGCCTGCTGCGTACCTCTGTGGCATTGATTCCAGTTTTGTAGATAGAGTAGAACATGCTGGAGTAGGATATGACTATAATAAGGAAGGCTACAAGATTGAGTCCTGCACACAATTGAGAGAGAAGTGCCATCATTCTTTCTTTGTTAACAAGCCAAAACGTTTTGTTTAATGTGTTTTTACATTTTTGTCACAGTGCAGACAACTTAAGCAAGCCCCCCCCCCCACACACACACACACAGCCATAGTAGAGGATCAAGCAGAAGATAATGAATGGATGAATGACTTATTGTAGTAGTGCTGCAACCCCAAATCAGAAAAATCTGGACAATATAGAAAATCCATACAAAAGAAACTCACAGTGATTCCATTACACTTACTAATTGTCGATATTATGACCCTAAAATGTTTTATATTTGTTTGAATAAATTAAAGTTTAATCACTTAATTTGTTAATAAACATCCACAATGCTACAATCCAGGCCTGTAACACATTCATCCAGGATACAAACGCAAATTTGTATGCATCAAGGATACAAATTGATAATTATTTACTGTCCCATTCCTTCTGGAAACACTTCTAAACATGCGTAAAATTATATGGTCATCATTGTCATTTTTCATTTTAAAATTCTCCACACATTCACTATTAAAGACAGGTCAGGGCTGCAGGCAGGCCAGCCCCTTACCCTTCTTGTTCCACAGCCACGGCTTTATAAAGTGTGCAGCATGTGCTTTTGCATTGTTTTGTTAAAAGAAGGTTGGACGGCCCTCAAAAAAATGGCATGTTGAAGGCACTGACTGCAGTCTGGGTGTTTTTTTTGGCTTTGGTCCAAAACATGGTATACTGATTCATCTGACCATACAAATTTCCATTGTGTGATGGTCTGACATATTTCTCCAAGTGCACTGACTGGGGGATTGAAGATCACAGGAATTCAGCTTATGTTCACACATTTAACTTAAATTCCTTATAGTTCCTGAAATTTTGCACTGTAATGGAAAAAGTATGCAAATCCTTTCCAATGATTCTTGAGGTACAGATCCTCCTTAAGTTTAACAATTTGCTATTAGACACCATCCAAACTTCTTTTTTCACAGAAAAAATGGACCTTTATTGAGTTTTATTGATGATTTAATTTGAATCTTAGTGATATGTGTTCAATTGCTTGTGTCAGAGCGTTTCCATTTCATAGCTAAAACAGAATGACCAGCTCAAATAAAAAAAAATATATAATATATATTACCATATAAAGTGCTGTATTAATAAAAAATGATAATTATTTGTTCCAACTAACAAGTTTTTTTTAAATAAGTTGGAAAAGTTTCATTATTGTGGAATTTAAATCTGATTTAAATGGTTAAGAGTAATTTTAATTTATTATCTTGTTCTTTTTAAACATTTTACAGTAATGTGCAGTTATGTGCTATATGTCTTTCATTGATTTTTAAAAAATTATGCACCTGAATATTATAATGTATTATATAACATAATTTATGTTAGCTATTTTAATGGTCAGCTGGGCGATGTACTACACCAATACCATGGTCTACCACCTTCAATGACCACCTCAATGTTATGTTTCACTGTAAACAGGCACCACTGTGATGCACTCATCAGATATTTATAGCTAGAGTACCCACTAATGAAACCAGCATCTTCTGTAGCCATTAATAGTATATCTGGGCTTCAGCGTGCAGAATCTGTATAGAACCTCTAAAAACACTAGGAGGGCTTATGCCTGGGTCTGCTGCACTTTCTCCATAGTTTGGATAAGACTTTTGAGTGTTTATGTCCATGTGCGTCCCAATTTATTTGTTTTGGCACCACTGTAGCAATCTGTGCTGTTAAAGTAAAAAAATGAATGGATATTTAATAAACACAAAACTAGCAATTAATGCCATAAAATAAATACAATCACTTTTTAGTGACGGCTTCCAACTTGTTGTTTATTGCAGCACATTTACACATACACTTAGGCATGCCAACAGTTCATCCTAGTGCACTGTAACACAATTACAGAACCCATAATACATGACTATTATCCTCACTTAATTAGCCATGATCATACCTTTCATACCCAAAAAAATATTGCCAAAAAATCCTTGCAATTCCAAGCTGAAGTTTTGGATTAAAAGTTTGACCAGCATTTGACCGGCTCTGGAAATAAAAAAAATGAATTTAAAAGGATTTTTATATTGTTAATAGTTTGTCGTTGTGGATGATCATCTGGCAATATAATGAATGAAGAATCACAAGAGTTTGAGAACCACCGTATTAGGGTAAAGATTAATAAAATAAATAATAATTAGTTTTTTTTTTTTATTAAATAGTGACAGCAATATCTCTTTCAGTCCCACATACTTAGTCCCACACACTTAGTGGTGTGCAGTTGTACAAAATCTGTCCTTTTTTTCTGATTCAGTTTAGTGTATCTTCTTTACCTATTCAGCAGCTCAATTGAGTATATATATATATATATATATATATATATATATATATATATATATATATATATATATATATATATATATATATATATTAGGGGTGAGCTGCAATATTCGCTGATTCGACGATTCGATTCGGAGAACCGTAGTCGACTATGAACCTCATAGTCGAATGTACCATTTTGACCACATGGGGGTGCCCATGGCTGCTGCTAAGCATTAGTTTTTACATGAAATGTCTTTGTTTTCGTTATATATAGACTTTGGTCAAATAAAATCATCCTAATTTTTAGTTTTTTAGTTTTTTTTTTAGGTTTTCCCTTTGAAGTGGAAAAAAGTCCAGAACGGGGATCCCATTTACGGTGCTCTACAAAAACAAGTAAAATATTTTTAAAAATTTCAAATTTTTAAAAACCACGCTTATAGCGCCATCTTGTGGTGAAATTTTAACTGATTCGACTATCAGTCAACTAAAAAGGGAAAATCTGACGAATCAGATTCGACTATGAAAATCCTTTGTGGAATACACCCCTAATATATATATAAACAAATGAGCTACAGGAGCAAAAATTAACGTTCACTTTGAATTGTTACAAATAATCCTTATTTAGTTAGGTATGGTAGTTGACACTGGTTGTTGTTAACAGGTTGTTGTTGACACAACCTTGTTGTAGTTTAAACCAGTTGAAAATTTGTCTTAAAACAACAGGAAACAGATGAATAACAAATGGCAACACAGTAACATGACAAATAATAAAGAACTTACCCAAAAATATGCCAGTGGAATACCCTTTGGCAGTGGGCTTTTCAATACGGTCAGAGTGTAGAGGAAAGCAGACTCCATTCCGTCCATAATAATTTCCAAAAAGCTCATCACTCATCAGTGGCACAGCAGCAATAGAGATTCCCACAACCCAGATTGTTGCCAAAATGGTGAAGGTTTGGCTTTTTCCAGGTCTTAGGTGACTCAGTGGGAAGACTATGACTAAAAATTTCTCTAGGGTCAAGTAGGTAAGGAGCATGACTGACACTTCAGAAGATAGCATGGCTAGAAAGCCAATGGTTCGACACTCAAGGCTTTCCATCCAGACATGAGCATTCCTGTTGTACTCTCCTCGGAATTTCACATCATAGATACCCACAAAAAACAAGTAGACTCCCATCAGACAGTCTGCGCCTGCAAAAGGGTTGACATGGAGAAAATAAGAAATAAATTATGATGATAAACAGAATTACCTTTTCTTAAATGTGATGTCTAATATGTTCTATAATTTATTAAAATTGCACTGGTACTAGCATACATTACACCTGTTCCTGATATCATGCAAGTTGCTGTACATGTAAATAAACAAATTTGATTTATTATGTAAAATAAATGCAAAAATACAATTTGTATTGTTTCTATTGGCAAACTAAATCATCAATATCAGTGTTGCTGCTTTTTATCACCATTCCACATCCTAAATATCCCAGCCAACATTTTATTCTGGGTTAAAAAAAAAAAAAAAATACCGTATTTTCCGGACCATAAGGCGCACCGTATTATAAGGTGCAGTCTGAATTACAGGGTCTATTTCTGTATTTGACCCACGTATAAGGCGCACCGTACTATAAGGCACATGTTAAAACATACGATCTACAAGAAAAGTAAGGATGCAAAACAGTGATTTATAATTGAAGTTGACAAAACACACATTATTTTTAATCACTCTTTTCCCACAAATCCATCAAAGTCCTCATCTTCTGTGTCTGAATTAAAAAGCAGTGCAATTTCACTATCGAGCACTCCGGTGTTCCCTCTCATCAATGTCTGCGTCTGTCTCGTCGCCAGGCGGCTGTTCAGCAATGATGCCGGCTTTTGCGAAAGCTCGGACAACAGTTACAGCAGAACCCTTAGCCCAGGCATCCACAACCCATTCACAGACGGTGGCGTAACTCGCCCCGCCGCTGCCTCCCGAGTTTTAGTAAACGTGTGTTCGCCGTCTATCATCCATTGCTTCCACGCCGCCCGCAACTTTACTTTAAACGCCCTGTTTACGCCAATGTCCAGCGGTTGGAGTTCTTTATTTAATCCTCCCGGAATGACGGCAAGCTCCGAATTAATTTTCTTCACTCCAATTTTCTGGGAGATGAGCGCGCATGGAGCCACAGATCAGCAGTGACGGTGATGTGTAGAAAAAACCACCCGGTCGCACAACAATACTTATACTTACTTATAGATTTTGGATATTTTATAATACTTATAGAATTTGGAACTCAGTACACGTATAAGGTGCACGTCAGGATTATAAGGCGCACGTCCGATTTCTGGGAAAATTTTAGGCTTTTAGGTGCACCTTATAGTCCGGAAAATACGGTATATAAAGTATATATACCGTATATATTTTACTGTATTTATATATATATATATATATATATATATATATATATATATATATATATATATATATATATATATATATATATATTAAAATCAATCAGCATCTCCTCAGATCTTGCTTATTACTAGTAATCTATTAACTTTTTCCTATGTACTTGCTAACTGCAAGTATTCTCAAACTTATTAATAATACAGTTGCATAACCAGTATCATAATATATGAATAGCATAATTCAAACAGAGATGCTATGTATAAAACATCTGCATAATTGTATTATAGGTATTGTTATTATATTTTTTAACATATTGACTTATCACTGAATTATTTTGACAGGGATTGTGCCTTTGTAGCTTCCTTACCTTTTAGTCCAGCTGACATGGTTAAGACATCTTTAAAAATTAGACAAATGCCTATTTAGACAACCCAGATTCATAAATGGTCTCCTGGACCAGGATTTAAAAATATTGAATTGGAGCATGATGATGCAACAATCATGTCTTTTTACAATAAAAACTTAAAAGGTAAGGTAAAGTGGTCATTGGATATGCCTGCATACTCTGACGTCTATTCAATGAAAATGTAAAGGTAATTGCAACTAATTCACAAAAGCTTAAAGATTTTGAACATATAAGCCACAATATATAACAACCAAGCAACCTGAATGAATGACAGAAAGAGACAGAGAAAAATAAATGAGGTGGAAATAATTGGCAACCTTAATAGCAGGGAATAGTTTTGTAAAGTGTTGTCACATATGTGAACGGAAAGTTGAAAACCTGACAATCACTTAGTGTACCATCTGCATAGCCAACCACCTGACAATGATCAGATGTGAACACTGATTAGAGTTGAGTTCTAAAAAAATGGCAGAAAACTAATTATCCTCTACTAGGGTCGCGGGAGGGTTCCCCATGCCCATCCATGGGAGAACGTTTCGGGCACTGGGCAGGGTGAGTGGGTACACTCATGCACACAAACACACTCTATATGGGTCAGGGTGAGTGCGTACACTCATGCACACAAACACACTCTATATGGGTCAATTTTGAAGAATTCAATTGACCCCGAACCATGTTTTTGGACTGTGGGAGGAAACCGGAGAACCCGGAGAAAACCCACGCGGACACGGGGAGAACGTGGATTCGAATCGGGAATCCCTAGCGCTGAGAGGCGAACGTGCTAACCACTAAGCCACCGTGCCGCCCAACTACAGAAACAGATTTAATATTTTCAATTCATTAAATTGAATTTAAATAATTGATATAGTGACTTGATTAACAGAACATTAAATCAAAGGAAACAGCAAAACAGGTTTGCTCACAAAATTGGAATAAAACAAGCTAGTATTCCAATTCCCTCTATGTTACTGTGTATGTGTGTTTGAGGTGGGTTACTACTAGCTCAAGTTGTTTTTTCTAAAGCACCATATGAGCACCACCACCACCCGATCCATTTCAACCAATCAGGATAAGCACTAGAAAATAAATCAATAAATTTAATTTTCACAAATTGCAGCAATGATGTGTTAAACTCTTGTGGCCTAAGTACAGCAGGCTTAAAGTGTATAATAAGTAAGTATAGGGTCTTTAGAGAGATAAAAAATGTTGCAAACTGCAAACTGTTTATTGCTTTTTGTAACAAATTGGTATATTGTACACATTATAAAAGCTAACAACTATTTTATCTTGACAGGTTTACAGGGTTTGATATATTTCACAAAAGCAGTACACCTGGACATCCTGCTTCTGAAGATTAAAAGGCTGGAGCTACAAACTGTACCTCTGATACTCACAACACAAAACCTTGATGCAGATGGCATGCAGATTGTTCTCTGCCCGGATCAGAGTGCGCATTCCGATGACAAAAAGGTTTCCAAAGCAGGTGACGAATGCCATCACCCAGACTGAAATTCGCAGAACAACACTGGCCAGCAGATCCTCAAAGGACGATAGACCATCAGAGTTGGGTTTACACTTCCGCACATGAGGAGCATAAGAACAGTACTGAAACTTCTTAAAATATCTGTAAATAGGAAAAAATAGGCTCACAATAGGCTTTTTGCAATGTAAGAAAAAGTATTTTGGCATTTTCTGTAATTAATAGGCTTGTGTTATTTACTTTGGCAAGTCTTACATACCCCATATTTGAAGTGATTTTATGTTACTGCATATGCTAATGCCTTGCTTACTGGTCTCCCAGCTTGCACAATCAGGTCTCTGTAGCTGATTCAAAACTCTGCAGACTGACTTGTGTTCAACCAACCCAAGCAACCTGTAGCTGCTCGCAATCAGTACAAGGCACTGACTCTAGCTTACAGGACAATTTCTGGATCTGCCCCTCTTACCTTCAATATCTTTACAAAATACCTTCCACGACTTGCTGAATAAACACACTTATCTCTTTTTAATGCAGGATGTATGTATTCATATAGATGCAATGATATACTGATATATTTACATATAGGAGAGGTTCTTCATGGGTTGGAACATACGAGTCTGGATGTCAGGGATTTCCATGCCTTCCAGGCCTCTTTAAATACACAAAGTTTAAATATGGATTATCATTTATTTTGCTTTTTTCATTACATCAATGTATCAAAGTGCCTGGGTCTGACTGGCACCTAGCTTGTATTATTTAGCATTATGTCCTGAGGTACATCTCAGCATAAAAAATATTTTTAATCAAGTTATTCACTGATAAAATCAATGACCTAATTGTGCTGTTACATTGTGACCTAATGAAAGGTTCTGCTCAATAAGTATATTAATAAAGTTTAGTTACTCACAAGGACTGCAGCTGGGAAAGATGATCAAACTGGTTTAGGTGAATATATCGGAGGGGATTTTGGGACAAGTTTCTAAAAAAACAATATAATTAGTATTAATAGAAAATACCTTAACAGTTCTTCAAAGTAAATAACTAGTACTGAAATTCAAAGGACAAGATTTAGTTTATTTTCTATGAGCTTTCCCACATTTGCTGTTCTAATACATTTTGGAAAAGGAACTTACTTCTCTTTAGCCAGCAAGGTATTAGCAAAATAGCCAAATAATACTGGAAAAACTGATCTTAACGAAATACGTTCTGTGTTGCTTAAGATGTTTGATTTATTTCTTAAGAAGTGGAGCCTGACCAACCTGCCAAGTGCAAAGCTGCTTTTGAAAATGAAATCTAATAATGATGCTCTGTGGAGCCAATAAAATAAATTTAAATTTAGATTTTTGTTGCTGATCCAACACTAGTAGCGAAGAGATACTGGGGTTATAATAATGAGGTCTTTGTTGGGTAAAAATATAACTGGCAGATAAAAAATAGAAGATTTTAATACCTATATACATTTAAATGCATAATATTTAAACTATTATTAATGGTTGAAAAATATGTTTTTCTAAAATAAAGATAGCTGTAGCTCATAAAATTAAAAGGTTTTAGAAAAAAACAATACTCACAGTATTTGAAGAGAGTGAAGACCTTGAAAAATGTTGAATGGCAATTCTTTCAGCAGATTGCTAGACAGATCACTGCTCAAACCATAAACATATAAGAAAATAATAATTATGCATAAAACTCTTTAAAATAGTTTTGGTTCCAAGATCTAATTAAATGTAGTGTCTGAGAAATCATTGAATAATACAAAACATACATAATTAACAAATAAACTTTTAATTAATCTCCAAGCTAAAAAAACAAACAAACAAACAAACAAACAAAAAAAACACAGCAGCACAGAGAATAAGGTGTTAAATACAAAGAAATCGAAGCACACTCTGTATTCTCCCTACTTCAAAGTTTTATTTTGACACATTTCATTCTGGTACTTTTCTAATCATTTTAATTCTTCATTGGTAATCAAAATCAGCTAGTTTTCTTTTAATTAACACTTCTATGATCTGACTGGTTTCTTGCTTTTAAATAAGCCATTTTCTTTATCATTTTCGATACCATACCATTTTCTTTTTTTGAGGCTTGTTGTTTTAAAAATGTCGTGTTAACGTTTTAAATATCTTTTTTTTTTTTTTTTTTTTTTTTTTGGTGTTTTGGCCAGTGTGCCATGTTCTGTGGTTTTATTTTGCTTGTCAGATCCCTTGTTTTCCAGTTACTCTTTGGTGTCCTAGCGCTTCCTATTTGTCAGTAAGAACTCTTGGTTTTTCTGCAGCATTAGAAACTATTAAAATATAAACTTTATACTGTGTGAATATTTATCATAAAAATTAATGTTTAAATTAGCTAACCAACACTCATAATAAGATTACCATTGCACACAACCGAGAAAGGAATATTGGTTTAGTATTAGATGTGATGGGGTGGTACGTACAGCTCTCCAAGGCTATGCAGCATCTGGAATGTATTTTCTTGCAATCTCCTAATTTGATTTCCTCTCAGTGACCTGTTAAAATAAAAGTGTGAAGCACTTCTAAGTTGATACCTTTCACAGAACTTACTCTACTGTGTAATCTAATATTATATATATATATAAATAAAAACATTCTAAATTCTAAGAAAATGACTCAAAATATTTTACAAGAATTCTCTGCATTTTTAATACTTCATCATATTGTATTAAATATTTGGACATTTCTGTCTGAACAAATCAGGTGAAAAGGTTATATTAATGTAACATAATACAAGGCAATTTAATAGAGAAAAACTGACCTTCAAACTCTATTACCCTATAGATAGAGCTCCTGTTTAAATATGCAATGAAGATAATTTGACTTTAATTATAGCTATCAGTTAATATTTATTAAGGAAGAATTAATCTATGCATTTGCAACAGTTCAGTGGTAGCTTATAATAAGCACAAATATATGAATTCTTTCAAACCATCCACAGGTTTTCAAATTAAGGTCAGGGTTTTGTCTGGACATGCTCACAAGGACAATTATTTTGATATTCACATTGCAGTACTGGGTTTATTTTAAAGATTCTGCTATTGATGGCATAACTAAAGAAAATTTTTCACTGAAGAAAATAAGGGCAGCATTTCAAATTTATCAACAAGAAGCTTAAAAGAACAAGTTTTTTTAATAACTTACATTTTGTACATTTGGCTTGACAATAGCCAGGCATTTTATATTCAACCATCCAGTATTTTTAGAATAAATCATAAAAGAGTACATATTAAATTCAAACACAATATAATATATTCACCATTTCCAGATTTAACCAGATGCCATTAATTTATCAAAAATGAATCCAAAATCATTGGCAATCATCTATCAAATAGTACGCTGTTCTCTATTTTTTTGATAGTAATTTGCCAAAAAGTAAGACATCATAAGATCTAAATAAAAGATTAATGTTTAATTTACATAAAACTATGCTTAGCACAAACCAAGCAAAATTCTAGAAAATAATTAAAAACCCAGTGTGCAAATCCAAATAGCTGGTTTTAATTTGTAAGTTGCTTTGGATAAAAGCATCTGCTAAATGACTTAATGTAATGTAAATGTAGCTTTATTTTTTGTAAAAACAAATTTCTGATGTGATTTTGTGCATGCTGTGAGGATGTGTCAAAGAAGCCCAGACAATTATGAATTAAGAAATTCAGTTAAAAATCATTAGCAATAATAATAATCCATCCATCCATTATATTTCGTTTTATCCTCTACTAGGGTCGATGGGGTCCCATACCCATCCAGGGGAGAACGTTTCGGGCGCTGGGCAAATACACCCAAAACAGGGTGCCAATTCATCACTGGGTACACACTCACACAGGAACACACACAAAAACACTCTATATGGAGCAATTTGGAGATTGAAATTAGAACCGGGAATCCCTAGTGCTTAGAGGCGAACCTGCTAACCACTAAGCCACCTTGCTGCCCTAATAATAATAATAATAATAATAATAGAAATATTACTACTACTACTACTACTACTACTAATAATAATAATAATATTATGATGTTTTTTAGCCTTTAGAATAAAAGCTTTGAACAACATTTACTAAGTTTTCATTGTATTGTTTATCTGCATTTCATTACTGTTAATTATGACACTTAATTTAAGGACAAAATTGGTCATTCTCCTTAAATGAAGCAATAGCAGAACCTTGCTAATCAGTATCAGAATCAATATGTATGAATGGTATAAGAAACTGCAACTCTTACTTATTTGCAACTCTATCAATCTTATTAACTCATCTTAATAATAAATTCTAATTAAATTAATCAGGAACAGGTGACATTTTCTCCGTTAAGGGCTTCATCAGTTCTATTATCTGTGTACTTTGTGTCCTTTTTGCACTTAGCTGTGTCTTTTTAGTCTCACTCACAGCACAGTCAGCTCATCACAGGAAAGTAGGGTTGAGTAGTTCAGCCTTTGAATTAGGTTTCCCTCAAAGTCCCTTTACAAAAAATGAGAAAAACTGAGATAAAACAGAGAAATTATGCTCATGAAAAAATTGTACTTTTGTTTAAAAACACTTAAATCTTTAAAACTGTTTCAGGTTATCAAAACTCTAGTACCGCTAAAAATATTAATGGTTAATTTTATTGCAGAATATTTTTTACGAGCACCCTGCTAATACAATTTTTATTTTATTTAAATTTTTATCAATCATATAACTACAATCTGACATGGGGTATACTGTTAAACTGTATACTTATCAAAGCAATGCTGATATCCAGTATAACAATATAAGCTTCACTGTGATATTGCTTTTAAACAAAGTTCTAAAAGCCCCATTTATTGTTTTTCAGTAAAAAAGCTCAGCAAAAAAGAATGGTTTTCAGCATGGCTCAGCTTTTCATTTGGGGAATCAATTTAAAAGACCTGTGGATTAACATGTTAAGTTACATTTTACAGAGCTGGATAATTTTGTATCAGCACTCGTGTTTCCTTTTATCTAAATATAATTACTTGGTTAGAACTTATATGACATTATGTTTAAATAATGTCTTTGAACTGTGAAATGGTTTCCATTTGGAAGTTTTGGGTGAACGGGGAAACCAACAAGCTACACTAAATGGACAAAGAGTTTTAGACATTTACACATGACACCTGCAAAAGCTATAATGACATCTTGGGTCCATTATTTGGGTCTATTACAAGATTTTTGCTTGTAAGAAGTTTTGATTATTGATCTAAAAATGCATGTTAGACAAGAAGGCATATTCTAGTTTATCTCAAGGTGTATGATAGAGAAAAGGTAAAGTCTCTGTGTAATTCCACACCAAACCCAAAATCTAAACCATGCCTTTATAAACCTTAATTTGTGAACTGTGGCACAGTAATGCTGAAACAAAAATGGGTATCTATTCATACAATGTTAGAATCATACAGTATATGCAATATGCATATGCAAAAAAAGAGTGTTTCATTGTATACACCTGTGGCAGTGGTATTAAAATAAACACATATATTCAATCATTTTTTAGCATGACTTTTTTTTTGCATGATGCCTCCAACACACTCAAAGCGGAGATGCAGGTTACTACTTTTTTTTATTGTACATTTTAAATAGTTTGGGAATTAAAAATAATTGTTGCAGTTTTGCAAGTGGCTTTTTTATTTCTGTATACAAGACAATGTTGTCTTTTTTTTAATGCACTAATCTTTTAAAACAAAGTCAGCTATGGTGTGCAGGCCAATTAATTACACACACTCAATATCCATATTGATATATTAGCCATTTTATATTTAATATTAGCCATATTATTAAAACTTATGCAGAAAAAAACATGTCGTTCTGAGAAAGAGAAGGACATATCGATGGCAGCATATGTCTCTCCAAAATATCAATGTAAGCATTAACTCCAATCGTACCTACACAGTAATGCACATCACATATATGCAGATCACACATGTAGGCACTGATGCAGACGCATGCTTTATCAGATGCTGATTTTTTTTTTTCTTTTAGTAGTGATAGTATTGATTGCCTTTTTCATCTTTAGCATGTAAAATTGCTAAAGCTATGTGGATATGTACATTATGGCAGCATGCCGGCTCATCAAGCAATGGTCATGCTTGATGTTGATGGTTACACACATTCAGCAGTGGCTTTTGCCCCTGGTCTTCAGGTACCCTAGCTATTTTCCCTGAAATTTATGATGATATTCTAAATTGTTAATAGTGAAAGAATCATTATCATCTTGCACTAAAAAAATTTATTTTTACTATGTGTTATGAAGTTTACACAAAATAAATATTTTGCTTTCAAACAAATATTTGAAACAAAGCAAATATTTCAAACAAATATTTGCTTTCAAAAGCCATTGGTGCATATCTTCTTTTAAACTCAAGTAAGATGACCTTTCCTGTTACCGTTTAACTGTGAAACTTTCCAAAACAATTTTACAATAAGCTTTTCAGTCTGACGTCAGCTCTCCTCTTTCACCATGTGGTGCACTCTAATTCTGGAGTTTCATTGCTTCACTCCAGTGAACCTTGGTGCAGGTATTTAGCCAAAAGGGATTCTTTCTGTCATGTCTAGCATTATATATATTTTATCCCCTGTGTATAGATTCATAGAATTTGCAGAAATCACAACTACATTTGAGACTCTACAGCCTCAGTTGGGATCTAAAATATATCAATGGTTAAACTGGAAAATATTTTCATGCACACTGTAAACACCTTTTACGAGATAAATTAAATAAATGTGTTGCATTACATAAAACAATAATATAAAAATATAAAAGTACGCAATTCTGCAGAATTATTAGTGTTAAATATTTTAAGGAGCTGGGATGTTAGGAAGGGAAGGAAGTAGGAATAAAGGCTGCTCTTTCAGTGGACATGTGCTTCATCTGGACACAGTGTGCAGGATGGAGACACCATGTACCAGAAAGAGAAATGACTATAATAACTCGTGGTTCTACAAGCACATCTGGTGTGTAAAATCCTTTAACTGAATTTCACAATGAACTAAAAAATTCCAAGCTTATAACCATTTTCACTAATAAACTACTGAAAAGAAAACAACATTGCAGTAAACCATACATACAATACCATAATTACAAAAAATATAAGTATGACAGTAAGTATTAAACAGGTTTAGCTTTTTTTCCAATGCAATCATCCATTTTACATTTAAAGTAGAATAAACGAAATTAAAAAAGAAAGCAGATAACGATTTTAAACACCCCAATCAATAAAAACGTATGCAAAATACTGAATATAGTGCAATGACAGTTAAAAATACTATTTTACTATTAAAAAATACTAATTCCAATCTTCTACTAAAAAAAGTTATTTAGTACAGTCTAACATCATTTTACATGTTAATTAAAACTTCTAAAACATGCATATATTTTTATCTTATGCAAGAAAACTGAAGCTTGTAGTGGAAACCCACATAGACTTGAGAAGGACATATAAACCACACACAAGATGTCCCTGGCAATTTTCTTGGGCAATGTACCAAGAAACTCTTTCATTAAAGAGGCAGTACTACCCACTGCAATACTGTGCACCCTCCCCAAATGCTTTGCAAAATTCTGTGCCAACTTTAGTGTTAAGAGATAGAAACAGTAGGATGGAGAATTGATTCTCATTTTAGATATTGAAGGAATCTAAATAGCCAAGTGTTTTTTTTTGAGGAAGGATGAGACCAAATAGATATTTTTGGATTAAATGAAAAGCATTTTAAGAAATTAATCTTAAAAATATGGTGTGGTAGTATCCTGGTTTGGGCCTGATTTGCTACATACGAGGCAGAAGAAAATGGCATTATTGATTAAGCAATGAACCAGAGGGATGGATGGGGCTTTGATGACTAAACATAATCAAATAATCTTGATAAAGTTGATTGAACATACACTGTTCTGAATGACTGAAAAACTTGACTGCACTTTGATTTTTGGGAATGCAACCCTGCCAGGTTGTTTCTATGAAGACTTATGTTAAGATTATGTCCACATTAATAGCAGATCAGAAGAAATATTTAAAAGACTTTATTGTCAAAATAATTTAATGTTTAATTGCAGTTCAAAGATTGTTAAATTGCCATGCTTGGTTCTCTTGGACTGAACACTTAAATATACATATCTAACTTATATGTATATTGCATTACTTATATGCATTATTATTATTTTTCTTTGCCAATGTCACTTTAGCTTGTTCTTTATTGATTTAAATGAGAAAACTCTTATATTATTGTAACTACTATTGTAAAAATGCTAAATAAATACAATTAAACCTGAATGCAATCTGTGTGAGACCAGTGGAATACAAGGTTTTAAGAGATGAAATTGCAATTTTTTCCAGTTCAAAAAGCACTAACACCTCTCTTTTAAAGGTCCTATATATTTTCCTTTATTTTTGCCATGATGTAGTTTAACAAACAAGTACTGTGAAAACTTTGATTGCTCTTTAAATAAAACAGGGCAACCATTTACCCCTAACTATTAATGATTTAATTAATTTATTAAAGTGTTCTATTAAAAGATTTCACATTTTTCACCTCATATTTACATATATTTTTCTTCGAATCTGCTGATAGCATTATGCCCTACACTGCTTTGCTACCTTCAGGTTTCGAGGTTTAATTGTGTAGCTGAATGTGCTATTCCCTCATCGTGCATAAGCATTTACAGACGTTTCTTATCTATGGCTCCTTAGCGGGTTTTTATCCCAATTTGAACCTACTTAGCACTTCTGTCAGAGCCTTGTTAAACTTGCTGCTAAAGTCTGAAGATGTGCATGTAATGTGCCATTTTCTCATTTCTCTGTACCCAGAAGTGAAGTCTACAAAACTACAAGTTCTGTCGTTACATTATTTGCTGTGTTCAAAATAAAATTGATCACTCATTTCATATTAATCATGTTCATTCATTCACACACACATACACACATATATATATATATATATATATATATCTTATTTATTTTTTATTTATTTTTTAGAACTGCTTCACATCTGTGTTGCATAGAGTCAACCAACCTCTGGCACCTGTAAACTGGTGTTTCAGCCCAGGATGCTTTGACTATATCCCACAATTCATTTGCATTTCTTGTTATTGCCTCAGAAACGGCATCTTTGAGGTCACCCCACAAGTTTTCTATCAGATTTAGGTCCGGGGATTGGGCTGGCCACTCCTTAACCTCAATTTTGTTGGACTGGAACCAAGATTGTACTCATTTACTGGTCGTTATCTTGTTAAAACACCCATTTCAAAGGCAGTTCCTGTTCAGCGCAAGGCAACATGACCTGTTCAAGTATTCTGATATATGCAAACTAGTCCATGATGCTGGTATGCGGTAAATAGGCCCACCACCATAGTAAGAGAAACATGCCAATATCATGATGCTTGCAATACCATGCTACACTGGCTTCAGAGTGTACTGTGGCTTGAATTCAGAGTCTAGGGCCCTTGGACCCAAAAAGAACAATTTTACTTTCATCAGTCCACAATATGTTTCTCCATTTTTCTTTGGGTCAGTTGATGTGTTCTTTTGCAAATTGTATCCGCTTCAGTACGTGTCAGATAATTTTCTTCATAACTCCTGACTTGTGATGTTCTCATTTGTAAGTTGCTTTGAATAAAAGGATAAATGACTAAATGTACATTTATATATATATATATATATATATATATATATATATATATATACACACATATATATACACACACACACACACACTCCCTATAGAGGATAAGTTGTCAATCAAATAAATAGGACATATAACCCCCAACCCCAATTGGAAGTCTGATATAAATAACAATAATAATAATAATAATAATAATAATAATAATAATAATAATAATAATAATCATAATAATGTTTAAAGGACTATTAAAATGTCTTGAAATTTTTAAATTCTAATATAACTCATTTCTAATTTTACTCTGGTATATTATTTGAGTTTTTTTATTTGAGCAAGATAAAAATATAACATTGACCTTTAGAAAAAAAACTGCACATGCCTGCAAGTATAGAAAGATCACATCTCCTTACAGTCCAGAACATTTTTAAATGGAATATGCTTGCAAATAATGGCTTATAATAATAAAAATGCAAACAAATTATTTACAAATGGCTTATAAAACAAATAGAACTTAAAAGAACAGGAACAGGACTCTGCATGACATTTTTTTTCTGCATATGTTTTCTTAAGAGGATGTTGAGCATGTGGGGTTTTAGCTAGTTGTAAACCCTTAAATTAATTAAAAAGAAACTGACTTACAGCCAGTTGAGTGATGGTGTGTGTTTGCAGAGTTGGGAGGATGGCAGTGACTCCAATGACGTATTCACCATAGACCTGTAACACACCAACATAAGGTGAATAAAAATGAGATAAAAATACAGTTACACAAAATAAATAAATAAATAAATAAATAAATAAATAAATAAATAAAACACTGCTTATTGTATTAAGTTACTGTGGTATTTGTAAGCCCAAATCTTTTATATATTTTTATAAAATGAACCTAAAACCCTGACAGATTTACAATGAAACCCTAAAAGCAAGAAAATGAAACAAATAAAAAAAATAAGAAAATCAATTATTTATCTTGTTTCATTTGGTTATCTTCCGAATGATCCTCTACTAGGGTTCCTGATGCCCATCCAGGGGATAGTGTTTTGGGCGTTGGCCACCCGGGACAGTGCGGCAATTCGTCGGTGGGCACACATTCACTAACACGCACGTACTGTATAGGGAAAATTTTTATTTAGAGCAATTTAGAGCAGCCAATTTAATTTAAATCCAAGTATTTGGACTGTGTGAGGAAACTGGATAACTAATAGAAAATGCAGACAAGGAGAACATGGAAACACCCATATTGGGACTTTATTAGAAATTAACCTTTAAACATACTAATTTACTGGATAAATTTGCCACAACAGAATTACAATAATTGGCCTGAAATTTGTTGGAACAGCTTTATGTTTTAATGTTACATATTCAGTTTAACTATAGTTTATGTTTTAACAACTCAGTTGAATGAGTGGCATTTTGTGTAATATTATACCTAATTTTCTAAAATATCTAAATATAGGTTAATGTTAAACTGTTATCACTTTAAATACAATCTGTTTAAACTGAGCAGTTAGTAAATTAAAATAAAAAAATTTATATTTTAGTTAAAAAAATAATAAAAAATAAAATAAATAACTAAAGCTAAATACAAAACTAATAAACTAATTTATACGTACAAGAAGAAAAGTGACTGAAGGCCAAAGAAAGTGTTCACAGTGATGGTTTTGAGAGGATTATCATCCAAAATCCTAGATATAAAAAATACAGCATAAGACATTTAAAACAGAGCAAAATAGTTTTATCAGTTTGTTTCACTTTTAAGCTGGTGCGTGTAATATAAATGATTTTATAGCTTTTTTTTATAGCTATTGTTGGGCTGATGAGGAGGTGGAGAAGAAAAAGAAGGAGTTAAGAAAAAAAGGAAAAAATAATTACAGGAGGTAGGTGTGAAAGTAAGAATGTTGAATGCAGGCATGATGATTGGTAAAGGGAGAGAGCTGATATTGCCAAAATGAAAAAGGGTTGACATCCTGTGTGAGAAAGAGGCCAAGTGGAAAGGAAGTAAGAGAAGAAGCACAGGTGGATTATACAGTAACATATTTAGGAGACAAAACCTAAAAGCATCAGATGGTGGTTTGCATGTGATAAAGACATCATATAAACCACATCCTATAAAACAATCTAGTTAAAAAAAAAGCACTGCGATCTCATCCAAACATTTTCTGGCTTCCACTGTATTCCAAGAATTCCTCTTCTTCATTCAAATTCATTCTTATTTGACAACACATTTGTAACAGACAATCAATTAATGAGGACCGGAAACAAGATTTCTGAAGCTCATGAATGGGCTTTAGCTATCCATCCATCCATCCATTATTTTCCGCTTTATCCTATATTAGGGTCGCGGGGGGAGGGGTTCCCCGTGCCCATCCAGGGGAGAACGTTTCGGGCGCTGGGCAGATACACCCAGGACAGGGCGCCAATCTATCGCTGGGCACACACTCACACACACAGACACGCACACTCTGTATGGGGCAATTTGGCGAACTCCATTGACTTGATCCATGTTTTTGGACTGTGGGAGGAAACCGGAGAACCTGGAGGAAACCCACGCGGACACGGGGAGAACATGGAAACTCCAACCAGATGGAGATTCAAACCAGGAATCCCTAGTGCTGAGAGGCGAACGTGCTAACCACTAAGCCACTGTGCCGCATGAATGGGCTTTATTTACACAGAATTCAATATACATTAAAATATGCTCATAAAAAAGGTATAGGATGTTCCAGGTTATGCACACTTTCATCTGGTCAGAGCCTCATCAGGTGTGTTAATTATCTATAATAAAATTCTATTGGCGATGGCTTCATCTTCTCTTCAGCGCTCCTTCCACAACATTCTATCAGAATTCTTTAAATTTCTAATCTGCTTCATATCATTTCAAACTCTGTTCCTCAGCCCTTTGTTTCACCTTCTACCTAGTGTCCAACCTCTCATACAGCCTGCCATACAACTTTTCCTTAGCTTTCGTCAGTCCTCATTTTTCAGTTCTATTGTCTCGCTGCATATACTGACTTTTTCTCTCTTGGGTTTGCAGTACTTTTTTTTATATTTTTTTTAAATTATAAAGTTGAAAAAGTAAGTGTAGATCATTCTTGTTTGCAATTATCATGATTAGTCCATGAATATGGAACAGTCTGATGAGAGCCTGGTGAATTAAAAGGATGCATTAAAAAGAGGGGAATGAAAGGTAGCAGGAGTAAAACAGATTATATCTGTAAGAAACGAAAGGAAGGATGAAAGAAAGGTAAAGTTGCAAGGGACTAAGATGATAGAAGAATGAGTGTACAAAGTAATGAAGAATATGGAAGATGAAGAGATGAAGAAAGTGCAATCAGTAAATCTACACCAAACAATGGTGTACAGTTACAGGACAGAAATGTAATATAGAAAGTTTAAAAAACACAAGAGCTGAAAGTGTTAGATGGAGATTATGCAATTTTCATGGGGATTACTTTTGGGTACTTTTGGGAGTCAAAATTAATGTGGTAAAAGGATATATAAGGTTTACATTGGCAAAAGAATCCTGAGGATGGAGCCACCAGGCAGGAGGAGGAAAGAGTGTTATGGACGTTGTAAATGCAGGCATACAAGTGGTTGGTTTTTACAGAGAAGAATACTTAAGAAAAGGTGAAATAAAGAAAAAAAATGTTAATTTAGCATTTAGTTAATTACATAAAAAAAAATTCCAAAATGAAATTTAAAACAAATTTGACAGCCTAATATGGGTTTGATAGTGTCCACAATGTTTTGCTCACATAGCATATTAATCTATGCTATATTGTAGCATATATTGTATAGCTATATTTTACATAAAATTCTGTTCTTGCAGAGTAATAGAAATAATATGTTTTATGACACACCATGGTATTAAGAGTTTTTACTGCATCATTATTCTTGTGAGTTATAGCTAGATCAGAATTACAACAAGAGTGTTAAAAATGACGTCCAGATGTATTTTAGCTTCATGGTAAGCTAAATAATTAATTTACATATTTTTTACATAATTAATTGGACAGCCCAAATAAGTCAACACTAAAAGCACACTTGTTGTAAGAGCAACAACATATTTGGGACACTTTAATCATTAATCATTTTTATAATTTGTAAATGTTAGAATTCCATAAAAAATATAGTAATATAATGAATATGACGAAGCAAGATTTAAAGTTATTTAAAAAATGGTTTGTTGATCCAATTGCTGAAATAAAAGAAGTGATACAAATAAAAGTCTGTGTGTGTGTGTGTGTGGTGAAGCTTCATACATTTTAAATTGCGTTTAACCCAGAGCAAATAACAGAAAAAAACAACCAAGACTAAGAAACCCAGATATAACAAAAACAATCACTGGTTATAATGTAGTGCACTGGTTTGTTCGTAGCAAAGCAATTTCCCCAAGCAGGTGCATAGCAGATTCATTGGAAACAGCAGTTTGTCAGAAGCATCTCAAGTGAAAATTATCTCAAATTAAAGAACATTAGAATTTGTGTTTTTCTAATATGTAAGGAGTTTCTTTAATTTTATTTCATCTGCATTAGCTATTTTTACACATTTTTTTCTTTTGTTAATTCACTTTGTCAAAAACCGCAAAAACAGCTTTTCAGATTAATATCAGGCTAGCGTCCTTAAAAAAATCTTTATGGGGGATTTTAAATGATCTTCTATTTACCATGGCATGTAGGGATGTAACCAAACTGATGAATTACATTGTAAGGACCAGACTTTTACATAAGCAATGCTTAAATATTGGGTGTATTCTTAATCCAGCAGTTTTTAAACACTGCCTGCAGTTGTGTGTTCAAAACCTCTACTAATGTAAAAATATATTAATAACATTTTGATAAACTTATAAAAGATAAATGTTGTATTATTTAATGCAGCACTAAAGATGTTATCATTATATCATATTGTCAAATCGATCTATGCCCCATTATCATTTAATTGTTTTTTAATTTTTTAAAACATTAATTATTCTCTATACATGAAAGAAGTAAAACATTATTTGAACAAAATGTCAACATTAAGTTACCCATTTATTTATAAAGTGCATTTACTGCTGCTTTCTTAGAAACCTGGAAACATCTGTGTAATCACAAATTATCTACTAATGAGCCTGCAGAGATCTAATGAGCTGGTGTGAATGCTACTTACAACCAGTTTAGCTGATGCAGATCTGAGAAAACTCCATTTTTTAACAGTGTGATGCAGTTCTGGCTCAGAGATCTGCAAAAGCACATATGTATAAAAGCACACACACACTTTTGAAGTTCATTTTTTTTTTTTTTTTTTTTTGGTGCCATATACTCTTAAAAACTGTCATCTTTATAAAGGCTGGAGATGGACATAAAGTGAAGTGAAGTGCACATAAATGCCTATCTAGACAGTTTTTTAGTACCACTTACAATGAAAGCATTTGATTTTGGGTTTCAGAAAGCATCTGCTTTTCCATCCTCAACTAATAACTAATAACTAATTCCATAACTGATGTACTAGCTTTATTTAAAACAAGGACAGTAAATCATTACAATCAATTTATTAATTATTCATTCATTCATTCATCATCTTCTGCTTAATCCTCTACTAGGGTCACGGGGGGTGGGCAGATACACCCAGGATAGGGCACCAAACTATCACTGAGCACACTCACACAGACACAAACACACAAAATTTAGAGCATTCAGTTTACCTTAAATCCAACCCACATGGAGGCGGTGAAAACATGGAAACACCCAGATCGGGATTTAAACCCAGCGCTGAGAGGCGAATGTGCTTACAACTAAGCCACCATGCCACCCCAATTAATTAATTAATTAATTTATTAATTGCAAAATAATATATTACATGTGAAAAGGCTTTTGCTTTGGAAATGTCAAAGCTAATAACGATACCATAGAATACACATTTTGGACAACTGTATTCATTAAAGCAAAAATGCATGAAAGACATTGTTGGGATGGGTTTCAAATATGCAAAGGCAAATCTAGCTTTCATGATAAAGATTAATGCTAAGTATGAACACAAATTTCCAGAAATGCTTTAAAATCTTTGTAAAAGCATAGTTCATTTTCCTTCCCGTGGCTTTGTAATGACATGCCCAGACACAACTTGCTGGGTGGTGACAAACATTTATGTGCACAGAATAGCAATATAATAATATAAGGAAATAATAATAAAAGGCTTGTGGTTAAGGAACCAGCCTTGTGGACCAGAAGGTCCCCGGCTCGATTCCCGGTCCCACCATGTACCATTGCTGAAGGCACCTAACCCCAATTTTTAAACCTCTAGCTTATACCAGGCATTATAAACAATGCTGCCCACCAATCTAGACATGTGTGCTAACTTCATTAGTATATGTATAGGTGTATGTTTCACTGCAGGGAAAGATTAAATGTGGAGGGAACAACTCTTCTGTGCGCAAGCACAATAGGCAAAATAGATCACATTATTACTTTCTATACTTTATACTTGTAATGTTTAGACATGAACATATACTTACAGTTTTTGTAGTTTAAATAAACCAATAAAAGCTTGATCAGACACTGAACTTAAACAGTTATCCTGCAGAAACCTGTCACACAAAGAATAAGACAGTAGAATGGATCTGTAGAAGTATTTTGTGTTAACTATATAACCAAAGCTAAAAGAAAGTTAATTAGTTCGCTTTGGACCAAACATAAATTTGTTTGTTGAATGCTTGACATAAATGCTTTTGCAGGTGAGTTTGATTAGTAAAGTGAATTATCATCTTCTGTGGTTTAATGATGTACTGCTGCTGCACATCTGCTCTGTAAGGCATGTTATTTTTTATAAGAATTGTACATATTTAATGATGCAAAAAACTACTTTTAAATTGTTTTATCGCACATATGATTTGGTTTAAAATAAATCCTATGAGGAAGAAGTTTTTACAAAGAGTTAGGCTGTATGATGTTGTCGTGACACGTGTTGAATAAATCTGTAACTATGAGCAGTTTTCCTGCCTTCATTGTTATTTAATTGCTACAGTATTATGCAAATTAGCAAAAAACATTTTAGTAGACAGAGCTAAAATGTTCAAAATGCAAAAGTAGTATGTATTGAACCAGGTAAAAATCTCATTTATTTATAAATATAGTATCCATTTTTCTCAATGCACTTTTACAGGAAAATGTAAAAAAAACTTCTTAAATTCTGCTTTTCACAAGTAGAACAGATGTCGAGTACACAGAGCATAGCCTTGAGTAACTTTCACAGAATTTTCTAATATTTTAGTTTGCCTAAGCCAACAACTAAATAAAAAAACGAAGTGGAACTTACAATCTTCGTAGCTCTGTGTATCTGATAAAGGAAAATTCAGGTAGGACTTGGATCTCATTGCTCTTCAAAGAACTGAGTAGACACATAAAGCCATGATGAGATGTAATTCATACTGACATTTTATTCAGACTGATAACACAGTGTTTTATAACCTGTACCAGAACAATCTTGGCTCAGCTTGCAAGATGTGATTGTAAAAATCTGTCGCAAAATTGTTGTCAAAGTGCAAATACAAACACAGTGTGTTTCTTTAAAGCTGTTTATGTATATCTTAAACAGACACATACACACCCAAACATGTACATGTATACAAAGACACAAACACCTCTATGAAACCTTTAGTTTTTTGTTATGATTTTGCAGAAATATGTCGTAAAATAGTATCAGGATTCTACAACAGTCTTAAAAGAGGATTAAAAAGATTTAAAATTATACATATAATAAACAGAAACACTATACCTGGTCGCTTATTAAGAGAAACAATGCATGAAATATAAGAAAAATAGTATGTGTGCCAGTTGGATTATAATTATTTTAAAAGAAAAAAATAATTGGATAAAAGTTGTTTTCAGTAATTGGAATAACAGGTCTGATCAAAATTGTAATGTAATTACCCTGAATTGTGACTTGTCACTTAAAAGCATATATTCCACACTTTTTGTTCAGTGTGTATATTCAGAAATTAGTGGATATGTACCAAATTTTCCACCACAAAGATAAGATCTCATATCATATTTGACATTATTATTAAATTTTATATTTCTGCAATGTTGCAGTTTATAATATAATGAAACATATGTTTGATTTCATGGTTGACCAGTTAATTACATTTTAGAAAAAACATGCTTGCCATTCACTGGAAACAGTTTGGAGAAGTGCTGAGACCTGCACTGAGCCTTGAATAAAGCCTCATGAAAATGTGTTATGAATTGAAGGATTAGTTGTGAAACAGTCCTTCACAAATGATTCTATTTTTTTTTTTTTTTACTAAATTAGTACAGATATATACAGACAACACTAAAATCTAATGGAAAACCCTATCAGAAGAATTTTGAAGTAGAGTTCACTCTTTGCACACAGCATGTGACACTTCAGTGTATACAAACATTTATGTGTAGAGTTTACACCCATGCTTGCACAGATCTTGTTTATTTCTTTGTTTCTGATTTGTAGGCTGAAGTGAAGTGAGTTTAAAGTTTGCTTGTCAGCTGGAATTGGAGAAATGGCTGGTACTGTCTTCACTAGCATGCATAGTGAGCAGTGATGTGAAAACACAACTGACTTCTCCTGTCCCCTCAGGATCAGGGAAGCCCAAATAAGTAAAAATTTAACCACGCCCTAACTAAAGTTGACAGTATGCCAGTTCTCACATCTGCATGTGGAATAAGACTAATAAAAGAAGAAGGGAACGTACAGGGATGTCACATTGGCTGACACATGTGGTATAGAAGTAAGTCCTCTTTGTACACACTGAAGTTCCAGTTCAATGCATTGACAGCCCTCTGGATACTGGTGCAGAACTGAAAGGAAAAAATGGAAATAAACTGAAAATTTCTAGAACATTGAATGTTTCACAAAAGCCAGTTTGTGGCGATGACAAAGAAGAGACTATGAGCCGGGTCACCATTTCAACAGATAATCACTCCTATTACACACTCTTACACTCTTCTTCTTTCCCGAATGCAGCCCGCACCCCTCCTTATGTCCCTATGATGCAAGGCAATCTGGAAAAATCCGTGGGAACCTTTATTATTGGTGTAGAAAGTGAGTGACTTAAGTCTACACATTAAATTTTGTAACATTACAAGAGTTCATTGCCTGTTTTTGTAGATGCACAATTGATCACTACGCAAATATGTGAAAAACCTATTTAAATAATTACAGAAATTGTGGGTAATAATTTGTTTTACAATTTATATTTCCTGATACTATGCTATGACTGCCTTGTTACTGACATGTTAAGTAAAATAGATGTGCAATCTTACAGCAGTCTGAAGAACGGTCAAGAGGAAAAGACCTTTTCACAGTCCTGTCAAAGAAGTCGGCCCAGCCGCTGTTATCACCTAGAAGCAGTGAGGTGAAGATTAGCAATTTACCACATGTAGGTCAAAGAGAACCATGTGTAAAAAGGTCAAAAACATATGCACTCCTAGACTCATGTTTGCCATATAAATACACTGTATATAAGGATGTATATGGACACTGTATATGGACTACGTTACTTCTATATTTGATTCAAATTATTTTATCTAAGAATTTTTTTTTCATTTAAAACCATTGGCAACAAAATAGCTCTGTGAAAAAGGAAATGGTATGACAGCTCATATGCCAAATGAAATAATTTAGTTTCTTAGCTAAGTGGTAAGCCAATCAAGACATAGTGTGTTGCAGGAATCACCAAACATAGTGTGCAGAGCTGAAAATGTGCCGAAGGGTTTCAAATTTACCCAACATAATGGTAAAATGAGCTGCACGCAGTCAAGCATATCCAGCTCCGAAGCTCCATGATATATAGAGCATGTGAGAAGATTGAGTAAAAAGGACAGAAAAAATGGAGAGTAGGAACAGCTAAAGGAAATACTTAATGGATAAACATATTGCAGAAGGGGACAGGAAACACCTCAAATCTGTTTTTTTCATTTGTAAGGCTTATCAAGATAAACCTTGTTAATTTTATAAAATTTCAGTTCCACAAAGAAGGCTGAACTGAATTTGCATTTAATTAACATACCAAATTATGTGTTTGGACAAACCTACTCCATGTCAGAATAATGTACAGTCCATTCTCTTATACAAGTTATGTGATGTAATTTACTTGCATGTTTGTATATATGTGCATGGGTGTATGTGTAAAGCTGAGTGTAAAAGAGTAAATGCGTTAGGAAGCGGGTTTACTAACCACAGTGTTCCTCATCAGCCCCATTTGGACAGTCTTCATGCCCATTGCAGTGTAGAACCTGAGGCAGACACAGGCTTATATTTCCACATGGGAAATGGCCAAGTGGGCAAATCTCAGATGCTGCATACATGCCACCCAGTCCAACTATTGAGACAATCACACACCCACACAAATGTATCAACATGCAAATTCACTTCACAAGTAACTGATTCACTTCAAATTTACCTGATCACCACTAACAACCGCTCTTATTTACACATTAAATTAAGCTTACTTGGGCACAAATCCATGATAATGTCCTCAAAGCTTTTATGAAAATTAACAATTTGATCTTTTATGCACACTGAAATGCTTGGATTTAAATTTGTTTTGTACTGCCAGTTAAACTAGATGGGTTGGGTTAAACTAGATGGGTTAAGTTGGATGGGTAGAGTAGTGGGTAGAGTTGTAAATAGATAAATGGAATAAATAAAATGGATAAAATGAATAAATTGTTTCAATATTTTAACAAGTAGATGGGGAGAAGTGGATGAATAGGTGGTTTATAATTTAGAGTTGGCTGGATAGAGAGACAGGTGGATAAGTGGGATGGTAGGTGAAAACAAATAAATGGGTATATGAATAGATAGGAACTGTTGGACGGATAAAGTGTTGAACGAGTGAAAGATTTTGGATGTGTGGATAGATTAATGAATGAGTTCAAAGATGGGCAAAAAATGTAGATGGTTGGCTAGGTAAAATGAAATAGATGGATAGACAGATGGATAAATGGGTGAATGGATGGTGTCTTATTGGGGGTGTGGTTAAACATCATTTTTTGAATAAAGGAGAAACTGAACAATGCAAACAGTAATGACTCTCACTGGTCAAGTTTTATGCCTAATTATTGTTATATTACTATAGGGTCAGAAGAATAAAGAAGGGGGAGATAGCAAGCTTGTTTTATGTTTCTTTTTAAAGCTTTTAAGTGCCTTCCTCTTGATCCTGTTTGATCTAACTGAACCACTGACCAATAAGCAGATAAGAAACTTCACGGAGCAGAGTCCTTGCTGTTCTCATAACCTAGCTCCTATTCATATTCTCATACTAGTGCTTTACCACAGTCCAGCTGCCATTAATAGTTTAACAGATTAGTGAATGTAAAATTTGAAACAAAGGAATTAAATAAATCATGTTTAGTTTTTTTTTGTCCCATGTGCGCCACTTATTTTGAGAAATACAAAGGTAAACAAGTTAAACTAGTGTCATCCTTACTACATGAACTACTGATCAATTAGAATTACACTTAACATTCCTTTTAGTTAACACTCAAACAACACAAATAAAAGATGAGTAGACAGAATGAGTAGACGCGATGCAAAATAAATAATAAATCCACAAAAATCACAGTTTCATAATTTGAAATTAACTTTAATTATTTCAATTAAAAAGAACCAGGGAAAAATAGAACACCTCTCAAAATTTTAGTCTCTACATAGTCTCTACTGTTCCCAGGGCAGCAATGGTGCTAATTATGAAATAAACAGATTGTTTAAGCTTAACAAGGCAGCAAGCCCAAGTGAATGGAAACTATCAGCAATGTTTTGCTGTCTGGTGTGGAATGAACTACCTTAAACATGCTGTTAGCAAAACAAAAGACTAAAAGAAGGAACACCGTGGCCATCTCCATCCACTGAAAATATGTCATAAGTCATAAAATCCTACAAATTCACAAAAATGTTGTAGAACTCTCTGCCCTGGGAGCACAATCAAATTGCACAGTTTAAGCTCGGTCATATAAGGTGCTGTCAATCACTGACATTTTTAATAACCTTTTTTTCAGACCCAGACACACCGAAACAACATCAAAGAACTAGCAGCAACAAGGAACACCTGTTGTATTGCCACGTCACCAGTGTCTGGGCCAAAAAGTTAAACCTCAACACACTACAAAGACTCATATGTATGTTCAGTGTCTGTGTGACAATATGCAATAAATATCTCAATGCAATCTCAATGCAAATAAAACCACTACTAAATGTTATTTATCATCGTATTAGTAGCATGGCATTTTTTCGAGTAACTACCACAATAAAAACAAAACACTTGTGATCAGGAATATATATTTTTAAATTAATGTCACTTATAGACTACTTCTGTAGTCTATCCATTCACAAATGCAGCGATTTAAAAAAATTTGTACATAAATGTAGGTTCTTTTTGGACCTAAGGTCTAATAGACTCTGTGGTAGAATGGTTATAGCTTGTTTCTGAAAAAAAAAAGTCAAATTCCATTAACCAAAATTAACAATAAAGATCTAGACTACTAACAACAAAAAGCACAAAAATCAGCACTCGTATCAATGCCCATGAAATTGGTGAGCTTAATTTTTTGTGAAGGTACAACTGAAGAAGAGGCTTATATTACTTATGCTGAAAAGACATAGGCTGCTGTCAAGGCAATGTCTTTTTACAGGAACATATTGTCTGTTTAAGCCGAACAATGCCTATCTTCATTTTGCATGAGTTACAACAGTGTAGCTGCATAGACAAAGAGTGAGGGTGCTTGAGAGGATTACTCCTCTCCTCTCAGTGCCTCTCAGCACTAGGGATTCCTGGTTCGAATGCCAATCTGGGTGGAGTTTTCTCCATGTTCTCCCTGTGTCCATGTGAGTCTAAAAACATGGATCAAGTCAATTGAATTCTCCAAATTACCCCATTTAGAGTGTGTTTGTGTGGGTGTCTGTGTGAGTGAGTATGTGCCCAGAGATAGATTGGCACCCTGTTCTGGGTTTATCTGCCCAGCGCCCGATACATTCTCCCCTGGATGGGCATGGGGAACCCCCTGTGACCCTTATTATTAGTGAATTAAGCGGAAAATAATGGATGGAGATATATATATATATATATATATATATATATATATATATATATATATATATATATATATATGTGTGTGTGTATGTATATATATATATATATATATATATATATATATATATATATATATATATATATATATATATATATATATATATATATATATATACTGGACTTTAATTTGAATGATGACAATATATAGTATAGTACACACACACACACATACATACATACATATATATACATACACATACATATATATATTTAATAATAATATTTTTTATAAATATTAATTTATGAACTCATTAAACATGAACTCATTTGACCACAGTAGACATTTTCACTGTCTATTTGAATATCTATGACAAGCTCGGTAAAACATTGTACTGATAACCATTTGATTTTTGTGGTGATTGATATTATGGTTCAGGTATCACATACATATGAAATTTCTGTACAAGACCCCTTATAAGAATGGCAACCTTCCATAGAACACATGAACACCAAAATATAATTGTGGAAATCAATTATGTGAATTTCCCCATTGTGAGACAATCTCATCTCTTATCTTAAATTAAACCTGAACTAATATAAAAGTCCTCCCTAAATATGCCTGGTCTCGCAACTTCAATAGCTTCAACTTAACTTCAACTTCAAAAAAAAAGGTAGTTATTCTTGAGAAAACACCCATTTATTTGGTCAGTCTGTTATTTCAGCACTCTGCTATCCTTTTGCTTGTTGCTGTACGTGTATGTGTTTAGGGACTCTCAAGCAACATGTGCTTATTTGTAATGTACTGATAATAAACTTTTCATGTTTTAGCTTTATTTCATGCTGATGTTCATTCCACTTTCCACCATCAATAATGTGTTTGTTTTTATCTCTTCATTTTGTATTACTTACTTTTTTATTTAGTGGAATTCCACATTCCATCTAGTGAAAAAGTTGTAAAAGCCCTATCTGGGTTGTAAGTTTTGTTGGTTTTCGTCTTTTTATTCCTTTGATTTGAAAAGCTTAATTGTTCTGATGGTTCTTTTTATTTATTTCAACAATCCTTTGAAGTGTTTTATTAATGTTACTAGCTGTAGGTTTACCAAAAATTGCTTTGGTCATCAGAACCTTTTAGTGATTATTGTCAAAAAAAAAAAGTAGCATGTTTGAAAAAAGCTTAACACGCCACTTAAAAGAAATGCATGTCACCTCTCAGTGATGGGGATCCAGTTTCGAATCCCAATCTGTGTGGAAATTCCATGTCATCCCTGTGTCTGTGTGAGTTTTCATCCGGTTCTCCCACATTCCAGAAACATGAATTCAAGGTGAATTTTTCAAAATTGTCCGTGCTTAAATTACTTTGGGAATCCCCAGTGACTGTAGTGGAGGATTATGGACCGTGAGATGAGATGGGAAGTACATCTTAATTCCTAAGGATGAGATAAGTTCACTGCTTTGCAACAAAAGAAAGGCAGCAGATTTACTTTCCAGCATGAGAATGACTTATACCACAAAAACAAAAGTAATTGAAAAAAAACGGCCAAGTCAAAGTTCTAAAACAACGAGCAGTAGGTCCTGACCTAAATCCAATAGAACATGTGTGTAGAGATCTCAAATCAGAGTTTCAGAGAAGATATCCATAAAAAGTGACATGGGATAGTTAGTTTCATTTATTGTTTCCAACTTTCTTTCCATTAATGTTCTGGGATATTTTTTTTATAACAAATTAAATGAGTGCTCATATGTTTGGCTATTACCATATACAATGTGTTCAGTCACTTTTTTTCAGGATTACTACCACAACAGTCAAATAATACAGAAATTGATTCATTTTAGATGTTATTTATTTTGCATTTCAGAAGCTTAGAAATTTACATACAATGTAGTTAACATTTGGTAACATAAACCTTGACATAGTGGTGTCAAATAATTCAGTTAGCCTGTCAACAACTGTGTAATCTGAGTCCTGGCATGTACATGTTTTTATCAGTTCTGCCTATTGATTTTCAATGTCAAGGCCTTGTGATGGCCTTTTATCGCTTTGTTGTCCTAGCCATTTTGCCACAACTTTGAATGTATGATTGATGTCATAGCAGACAACGCTCATTCATGCTCAAGATAAAAAAATATTGATGTGCTAAAAGGTTGGTTGTATAGGCTAAATAATTTTACTTTTTTAAAATGTGA
Source organism: Corydoras sp. C115 (assembly GCA_019802505.1). Taxonomy (NCBI): domain Eukaryota; kingdom Metazoa; phylum Chordata; class Actinopteri; order Siluriformes; family Callichthyidae; genus Corydoras; species Corydoras sp. C115. The sequence continues at coordinate 2,207,622 of JAFMOC010000012.1, forward strand.
TCTACTATTTAATAAATCTACAGGAGGTTTTATAACATTGCAAGTTGAGGTTTGTTTGTGGAAAATTTTACATTTGGTAACATAAAGAAGAGCCGTTGTGTGATCAGACACTGATGTCTGGCTTGCAATCCCTTTTCTAGGTTACCTTAGTTGTGTTTTGGCAAAGCTAACCTTTTCCCCACCAACTGTACCCAATCATATTTTTATGAAATTTGAACTGTCATTTTATTAGGTACACACTCATTTTCTCTTTTAATAGTTTCACTGATTCACTTTAGTATGTTCTCTGGTGATCAGGACCCCCACGGAGCAGGTATTAGGGTGGTGGTGATAATTCTCAATACTGCAGTGATAGTGACATGGTGGTGGTAGTGTTAGTGTGTGTTGTGCTGGTATGAGTGGATAAGACACAGCAAGGCTGATCCACTCATACCACTATCCACCACCCTAAAAAACCTGCTCTTTTGGCCTACTCCTGATCTAAATGGGACCAACAAAGTATCTATAAAAACAGATGGACTACAGAATGTAATTGTAAAACTACAGAATCTATCTATATGGTAAGTGGAGAAACAATGAGCTGTACCTAATTTAATGGCCGGCAAGTGTAGGCCTATGTCCTATTACTTTGAATTTTAAGTTAAGAAAACTATGTATGTATATGTTACTGCCAATATATATTGTTTAATAAATGTAAAATGCCTCCTTTTAAGCAGGCACACACACACACACAAACACACGAATAACTACTTACATCAGTTGAGGATGCATCTCTATCTGTTACGATATGATCATTAAAATGACCTCTTACTTGAAAAGTTATACTTTACAATTCATGAATAACAAATTATACACATTATTATTATAATTATAATTGTAAATTTTTTGTAAATTGTATAATTGTATAATTATATTATAATTGAATGAGGGTGTGCTTTTGCTTTTTTATGTCAATAACACGCACCCCTTCCATACACACACACACACAAACACATGCACAACCACCTTATCTTCATTTCTGTTTGTTTATTCTTGAGTGATATTTATGATTATGAACTGAATTCAACTATTAACATTCTCCTCATGTGGTATTGGACAGCTTGATCCCCGGCTATAACAACAACAATTATGAAGTGCTAAAAGCTTTCTACCTAACAGACATCAAATCACAATTCTTTCTACTGATTGGTCTGTAGTGGCTCCAGCTCCTTCCTGGGGCAGCATGCTCATTTTCAACAGCACCTGCTTCATCTTTACAGACTCATTAAGTCAGCCATTTATGCTCCTCATGTTCTACGTGGCCTTTCAAGATTTAGAGCTTTTACTAAAATGAAAAAAGTGCCTTCTTGTCCCTGTTTAATTACATCCCTAAAATCAAAGTCAAGCAGAAGTTTTAACAGTGACTAGCCATACATTATTAATTATTATTTTCAAAATTACTGGTCTAATTCACAAATGAGCAAAATAAGGGGGATATACAATGCTAATAAGCAGCATTACTAGACAAATTTTCATGTCCAAGTCATAAAGTACTCAAAAAACGGATAATGATTTAAAATATATCTAAAAATTTAGTATTGACTATGGAAAGCTAATAAATAAAGCTTTTGGATTGAACCTTAAGGCCCTTTATCTAAACAGCATGAAGTTTGTGGATGGAACTTAAACAAGAAGTGAATGAAAGATCATTAAAATACAGACAATTAAAAAAAAAATCTGGGATTAACTTCTAATACAATAATTAAATCCTTTCAACTGTACATAAAAAATATTTACAAACTGTAAATTCTTACAGTCTTAGCAAACGTTTACCCTTGTTGTTTTAATCAGCTGGTGACAAAAAATGAAAACAAAATAAATGTAAAAAAATTGATGGCTTAGTGGTTAGCACGTTCGCCTCTCAGCACTAGGGATTCCCGGTTCGAATCCCAATTTTGGTGGAGTTTCCATGTCCTCCCTGTGTCCGCGTGGGTTTCCTCTGGGTTCTCCGTTTTCCTCCCACAGTCCAAAAACATGGATCAAGTGAATTCTCTAAATTGCCCCATATAGAGTGTGTTTGTGTGTGTCTGTGTGAGTGAGTGTGTGCCCACATGTCATAGATTGACACCCTGTCCTGGGTGTATCTGCCCAGCGCCTGAGACGTTCTCCCCTGGATGGGCATGGGGAACACCCTCCCCCCATGACCCTAATAGAAGATAAAGATAATGGATAGATGGAAAAAAATGCGACCTTCCTATATTCCTTTTATACTAGTTACAATCTACAACACATGTAGTTTAATCCATATGTACTTGACAGACTGGATAATTAGGATTAGGGGGCAGCATGTTAGGTGCATCTAACATAGCCCATCAAGAACTTTGAAGGCAAATAACTGAAGAAGGCTCATGGGCAAGCAACTCAACTATGTACTCAACATCTAGTGAGAAGAAAATGGCAGCAATATTCACCAAATGGCTGGATAGCTGTGTATCAATGAGTCTCTGCAGGCAACAGTGAAGCATGGTGCAGGTTCAGGGCTGCATTTCAGCAAGCAGATTGCAGAAGAGCCTTTTTAATCCAGTTTGGGTCTACTCTGAAGCAGAACATATGTATATGTATAACATATGAATATAAATGTAATATAATGTTTTTTTTTTCTTGCAACTTTGTAAGTTCTCAAGAATTTTTAGATTTAAACACTATTTCCCTCTTGTAGTTATTCCATACTGTGAAACCCCATAATCCTGAGCACCTTCGTATTTTTTTTGTAAATTCTTGCAGCACTTTTAGGAGGTTTTATTCTATAAAATCTCACAGGAACTACTCACTTCCTGCTAGAACTTGATTTTCCATTTTTGTTAGCTTTTTGAAAAACTTAAATTATCAATCACCATGTAATGAACGTTTAATAAGTGTTTTTAATCATGATCTACAATTGGCCAAATAAAATATCACTTTTCGATTAACTTCAAAAATGTACTCAAAATTCAATGATTCAATGACTTACTCAAAATTCAAAAAATCAAAACAACCCTCACCACAACCCCTGTACTCAAAGGTCTCATTATTGACACGTTCCAGATGCATGTTATCTTATCCTTTAAAACGTTTTGTAGTTACCCAACCAGAACTGAACCAATCAGAAATAACAGACATTAGCAAAAACTTGTTTGAAGAAGTAAAACACAGCGGCCAAACTCTGAAACATGATGATCATATTTTCATAGTTTCTGTCCAACCATTAGGTTTGGATATACCAACATATTCCTTTTTGGGTCAATTCAACCCCAGAAATTTGCATCCTTAAATCACAGTCCTTTTATTTATCCAGAAAACTGAAAAGCAAATAGAGAAAAATGTGCAAATTACCATAAAACCTCACATTAAAACTTGAACTTGAAAATAATTGTTTGGTGAAAATATCTTTGATGTTTTAACAGCTTTAAATTGCTGTATAAACATTTCTGTACAGTTTTATTCTGTACAAGATATTCAGTTTTACTGCATGAAAGACCCATGTAGCCCCCCTTAAACCTTTTTAGAAGCCTAGCATGACGGCAATCAGCAGTTATCAGCCAATGAAATATTGACTTAGAACAGAAATGAATAGTACTAGCATGTGCATTTCATTATATTCCTTTTTTGTATCAGAGCCAAACATTAAATCTTACTCACGTATATATTATATATATACACACTGTGTATGTATGTATATATATACATATATATATATATATATATATATATATATATATATATATATATATATATATACATATATATATATATATATATATATATACATACATACATACATACATATATACATACACACACATACACACACCGTATATAGCCATATATATATAGAGAGAGAGAGAGAGAGAGAGAGAGAGAGAGAGAGAGAGAGAGAGAGAGAGAGAGAGAGAGAGAGAGAGTCATTAACTTGCTCTATTTTAATTCGAGGTAATTTGCATCCTCTTAAAACCACCTGCACCAATTGTGGCTATACTTCAAAACAGCTGTGCTTAAAGAATCTAAGAACTAAACTATCCCAAACACCATGTTTACCAAAGAAAACAGTATTTTTTAGCACAATTTTGGTAACATTTTGTTGTATGGGGAATTTCTTTTCAGCAAAGACTGGAAAATATATCAAGATGGAAAGGAAAAAGCACGTTGGCAAGCACACAAATCAAAGGGAAAAATATGAAGCCCTTTGCCGGAGACACGAAGAAAGACGAGCAAGTGGTTCAGTTTTTAGCATGACAATGCAATAACTCATGAATAGTAAGTATAAGGTCCTTAAGTGTCAATGTGGAGTCCTGATGTACATCCAACCGCAATATACACATTTAGAAAAGCAGTATATTATCATATAGTGACCATTTTAAACCGAATGATGATTTTCAGGCAATGAAAACAAGGTTATAATTTTCATTCCTATTAAAATAATATAGAATCTATTCAATACTATTTAATCAGTTGTCTATTTTACAATTGTGCTATATGTAGAAAAATGGTAAAACGAAGAGCATAATTTAAGGTGCAGGAACGCTACTGCTGATTAGACAAAAAGCAGAATAAAGATAATAAACTGTGATTTATGATAAGCATGTGCATAAGAGTGTAAACCTAGACAGCCATGCTTTTGAAGAATTTTAAATACCATATAAAACATTAAGACAACTATTTAGAATTGAATACAGACAATATGTATTGAATTTAAGGCATGAACAGATTTATGACTTTTATTTTACCAGTTGATTAGAAAATAAAATTTAAAGAACATCATAAAACCACTCACTTACACCACTTACATATATATATATATATATATATATATATATATATATATATATATATATATACTTTTATATTCTTTTAAATGACTGAATTACAATCATTAGTATTTAGAATCACAAAAAAATCTTAATCACAAAAATAGAAAAGCACATTTTAAAATGTTTCTTTTGTTCTCAGCAAGTTTAAAAAACAAAACTTAAATATTGGAAATATTGTAGAGATAAAGGAAGTAGCCCAGATATTGGATGATATATGTAATTTAATAAGTACAATTATAAACAGTGTTAAAAATTCAAAAACGCATATAACATTAAAAGAAACTTAGTATTAGTAATAATAGTAATAATCATCGAAATATGAACAAATACTATACAAGCTCTTACCTGTGTTTGTAGATTTCCATAAGAGCAGAAGCAGCACTAATAGATTAAAATCCGAGCAGAAAGTCGCGGTGCGTCTTCGAGCCGCGTTCATATTTATCGTTTGATGAAGGAGACGCTTAATACTGGACTTGATGGCCACTTGGATGAAGTATCGTCCACCGGAACGCACACCGTATCTCCATTACTGCAGGAAAAGCGGCAGGTCCGAGAACAACGTGCTGTCACCGGAGCCCAAACTGACTGAACCTGAATCCCAGCGTAAGGTACAATGTGCACCAATACAGCAAGCTTTACGGTAACGTGATGAACGACATGCGCTCACGTGTTAACCGAGGGACGACATAAACACACCTATGCCAATATATGTTTGTCACATTATATTTCAGATCCAAGTCACATGGCATTATTCCTTTCAAATCAAATCGATTTCAAACGAAATCTGTGAAGGTTACCAAAAATATTTACAGAACAATGCTTATGTCAATCGATGAAGGTGATCATGGGCTGGTAAATATAAAAAATATGACATAATTCTTAAATATAGTTCCTCCAACAAAACCACTGCATCCCTCCCACCCTCAAGGTTCACAGGCTCTAGAATCACCACTGACAACACCAATAAAAGTGTTTCTTATAATCTATTGCAATAACTTTTTTTGTAATAATTTTACTTATTATTTTTTGCAATAACCATTTCAATCTATCATATGTGCAATACTTTGTTCCAATGCAATCTGTTTTCTTTTATAGTTCTTGTAGTTCACTGTATTATAGGTTATGTTCATAACTGTGAATTTTATCTTGTATATACTGATTTCTATTACTATTGTTATTATCCATTCGTTTATTCATCATTTTCCGCTTAATACTCTATTAGGGTCATGGGGGGGTTCCCCATGCCCATCCAGGGGAGAACGTTTTGGGCGCTGGGAAGATACACCCGGTGCAGGGTGCCAATCTATCACTGGGTACACATTCGCTCACACAGACACACACACACTATATGGGGCAATTTGGAGCATTTAATTTAACTTGAATCCAATTTTTGGTCTATGGGAGGAAACCAGTAGACCCGGAGGAAACCCAGACATACATGGAGAGAAGATGTTTACTTCACCCAGATTGGGATTCGAAATTGGAATCCACAGTGCCAATTTGGCAAACACAAGCATTAACATTGCATATAGTTGAGTCTCTCTATCTCTAATGGACATGCATGGTTCAACTTTAACCACATCCTTTACTCAAATCACACTAACGCCACTATGAGCACAATAAGATTTGTCTCATGGAATGTTAATGGAGCCAGTACACAACAGAAAAGAATTAGTATACTTAACCAGCTTAAAAGACTAAAGGCAGAGGTTGTCTTATTACAGGAGATTCATAAATCTGCCACAACTGCAGATGATCTTAAATCATCAGAGTATCCTGTTGTGTTCTCTGCTTGTTATAGCTCAAGACAAAGGGGAGTAGCAATATTAATACACAAAAATATTAATTATTCAATAATAGACACAGTCACAGACCCAGAGGGTAGATACATAATAATAAAGTTATCTATACATAATCACAAGTTATGTCTAGTCAGCATATACGGTCCAAACATCGATAATAGCTCTTTCTTTCACAATTTCTTCTCTACACTATCTGATCACTCGGATTGCTCACTACTTCTTGGAGGTGACCTCAACTTTGCTCTAAACGAAGACATGGACAGGCTTAGCACAGCAGGAACTCAGCGCAGTTGGCAGTCTATAAACATAGTCAAACAATACATGAATGATTATGGACTTTGCGACGCATGGCGATCTTTTCACCCAAACCAACGAGAATATACTTTTTTCTCACATGCTCATCACTCTTACTCTCGTCTGGATTACTTTTTAGTTAGTAACACATTGTTGGCTAACATTGCAGACACCGAGATACATCCTATGGCTGTCAGTGATCATGCTCCTATCTCTTTAACTTTAACAATCCAGAAAGAAATTCTAAAAAATATGAATTGGAGACTTAATACATCATTGCTCAATGATGTAGATTTTATCAAATATTTTAAAGAAGAATGGGCCCTATATTTAGAGCACAATGATTTACCTGGAATGCCTGCGTCTATTCTCTGGGAAGCAGGGAAAGCAGTAATGAGAGGTAAAATAATATCATTCTCATCACATAAAAAGAAAAAAGAAACTAAACGTATTCAGGAATTAGAAGAAGTCATTAAATTATTAGGAGCCCCTCAAGACGAGGGAATCTTGGACAAATTGCGCAAAGCAAAATTAGAATTAAACGAACTTACCAAAAATAAAACTAAATTCCTAATCCAAAGACTTAGAATAGATAACTTCGAACATGGAAACAAATCAGGCAAATATTTAGCGAACCAGCTCAAAATTAATAAGGAAAAAACAACCATATCTGGTGTTAAAGACATAACTGGGAACATAGTTTATGATCCTGGAAGCATAAATAATATTTTCAGAGACTTCTACAAAGTTCTATATTCACCCCAGATAAACCCATCAGATACAGACATTAATCAATTTTTAGATAAAATATCACTACCCAAATTATCCAGTAGTCAAGTAATAGAGCTGGACTCCCCACTGACAGCAGCTGAACTTCAAAAAGCCCTCCAAAGCATGCCTAATAATAAGGCTCCTGGGCCGGACGGATTCCCGGCAGAATTCTACAAGGAATTCTGGAATATCTTAGGACCAATATTTTACAGAATGCTGCAGGAAACGGAGCAAAATGGTAGACTTCCCAAAAATATGAACTCTGCCAACATCAGTCTCCTGTTGAAACCAGGCAAAGACCCTGTACTTCCTACCAGTTACCGTCCTATATCCCTTATTAATGTAGATCTCAAAATAATTTGCAAGGCCCTTTCAAAAAGACTGGAGAAGATAACTCCACTCTTAATACATTCTGACCAAACTGGCTTTATCAAGGGAAGGCATTCATCTACAAATACACGCAGATTATTTAATTTAATAGATTATTCGTATAGTAAAAACATTGCAACTGCTATATTGTCCCTAGATGCAGAAAAAGCTTTTGATAGAGTAAACTGGAAATTCTTATTCACAACCTTGCAAAAATTTGGCTTTGGAAACTACTTCATTAATTGGTTAAAAATGTTATATAGCTCACCAATGGCATGTGTTAGAACAAATAATCAAACATCCTCTAGCTTTTGTCTCCAAAGGGGCACTCGGCAGGGTTGCCCACTTTCTCCGTCATTATTTGCTATTTTCATTGAGCCTTTAGCGACTGCTATCAGGCAAACTACAGATATTAAAGGCATACAATGCAAGAATATAGAACATAAAATTAGTCTCTATGCTGATGATGTTTTACTTTTTCTTCAACATTCGGAGAACTCTCTATCTCAGGTTATTACATTAATTAACTCTTTTTCAAAAGTATCAGATTATTCTATAAATTGGTTAAAGTCTACAGTTCTTCCAATAAACTGCTCATTTAACAATCCTCTTACTACCAAACTACAGTCAGGAAACATTGTATATTTGGGTATTAATATTTCTCCTAGATTGGAAGACTTAGTAAAACTGAACCACATTCCGCTCTTAAAGAAAATTGAAGATGATCTCAATAGATGGAAATCACTACCCATATCACTCATGGGAAGAGTTGCCTCAATTAAAATGATGGTACTACCTAGATTAAACTATTTATTCTCAATGACTCCAAATAAACCCCCACCGCACTGGTTTAGATCATTGGACTCGATCATCTTAAAATTCCTTTGGAAAAACAAAACCCCACGTATTAGCTTAAAATCATTACAGAAAGCTAAAGCCAAGGGAGGTCTAGAACTTCCTAACTTTTATCATTACTTCTTAGCTAACAGGTTACAATATATTTCAAGATGGTTAAAACACAGCCCATTAGATGAATCCTGGCTAGACACTGAACAAGCGTTATGTCAGAATATAAAAATTTCGGATCTTCCATTCATCAGCCCAAATATAAAACGACATGTATGCTTTTAAAAACATTAATATAAGCTCATCCCTGACAGCATGGTGGGAGTTTCTTAAAATGATTAAGTCTTCAATAATCCCATGCAAAAAAACACCCATCTGGAACAATCCTGACATCCTACAACAAAATAATATGTTAAACTTCCCAAATTGGAGAAGTAACGGAATTGAATACCTGGAACATATTTTTGAGGGCATAGATTTTATACCATTTGACAGATTAATATCACAATATGGCATAAACAAAAAACAATTTTTAGAGTATCAGCAAATTAAATCTATAATAAAAAATAAATTTAAGCTCAATAACACTAGATTAGAAACACCATTAGCTGTTTCAGAATTTATCAATCTTAAACCCCCCAAATTACTATCGCAAATCTACAAGTTAATATCTAAAATAGACTGCTCAATATCACTTCCTATTGGGAAATGGGAATCAGACCTGGCAGTTAACTATGAACAAGACACTTGGTCTCAAATATGTTCAAGAACTTTTAAAATGACTAGAAACCCCAATTTACAATTAATACAGTATAAACTTCTTTACAGAGTACATTATACAGGCCAGCGAATGTTCCCAATGGGTTTTGCTTCATCCAACACCTGCTCACAGTGCACAGGTAACATACCTGATGATTACATGCATGCTCTCTGGTTCTGTCCACCTGTTCAGAGGTTCTGGGCTCGGGTATGTGAAGACTTATCTGAGTGTCTGCAATGTAATATTCCACTATCTCCGTCTGTTTGCTTATTGGCTAAATTAGATGATGTCACTTTAGAGAAAAATAGATCTTATGTGATTTTCACGGCCTTATGTATCGCAAAGAAAACTATACTTATGAATTGGAAAAACAAAAACGCTCTTAGTATTAATCAGTATAAAAATCTTTTGTTAGATCACATTAGTCTTGAGACAACCTCTGCTGCCACATCAGATCCATCTCTTTGGGCTTCCCTGATTGACTCGATCACGTAGGGTGGGTGGGGGATCCTCGGTCTCGTCCTGCGGGCGCCGTGGCTGATGTTGGGGGGTGTTGGGGTTTGGGGGCGTCCGGGGGAGCCTGGGGGCTGGGTCGGCGGGGGTACCTGGGTGGGGGTGCTGCCGCTCGCCGCCCGGGGCGGGCCTCGTGGGGGGTGGGGGGTGGCCTCTAGTGGCTTCGTGCGGGTCTGGGGTGGTTGGTGGCCGCGGGCGCGGGCTCAGCCGGCGGCCTGGCTGCCCTGGGGTGGATTCGGGGTGGGCCCGGGGGGGTTGGGGCTGTCGGGGTGGGTTGCCCCCGGGCTGGGGTCCTGGCCGGGCCTGGGGGGCCTGGACCCGGGCGGGCGGGTTGCCGGGGCTTTGCCGGGGCATGCCTCGGTGTGTGGCCCCTGGCTGGGGGTCTTCGGTCCATTGGTGGGCTGTGGGTCTCGTTGGCCGGGGGGGCTCTGGGTCGCGGGGGGGCGGGGTGTATGGCCGGGCGGGGGGGTAGATCAGGCTCTGCCTGGGTGTCCTGTGTTATATGTGCTGAGAGTTATCTGACTGTTTGGGTGGGAGTAGAATTTCCCCTGGGGTGGGGACCGGTGGAGGGCCTCGGTGCTGGCTGGCTCTTGGGGGGGGCACGCTCCCGGTGGCTGCCTTGTGCTCTGGATGGCTGGGTGGGCATGCTCGGTAGGATCGCCCTTGTTGGAGTTTGGTGGCTGCTACGGCTGGGGGGGCTGGCTGTGGAGCTGGGGGTGGTGGCTTGGGGATCTGGATGGTCTCGGGGTGGGTGGGGTGTTGGTCCCGCCTTCGGCAGTCCCCTGGGCTCTGTCCATTCATGGCCTCTTGCTGCCCAGCCTGGTACGGTGCACCATCTGCCCTGGAGCGGGGGCACTGGGGCCTCCCTCCCTGGGTGGATCTCGGGGAACGGGGGAGCCTACTGGGGTCAGTGGGGGGGCTGGCTCCCTGGGGGCATTTGCGCCCCCAGTTGTTTCCCCCCATCCCTCGTCGCATCCCTCCATCCTCTTCACTTCAATTCCACTCATGTAGGGCTTTGGGGTTCCATGACCACCTGGACCCCAATTTTATTATACACCCTAGACATTCACTATTAACACTCTCATGACACTCACATATAGGGCCTTGGGAATGGGCATTATGTGGCGTGCAGTGGGTGGGGCTGCTAAGCGGTCTCACCACTGTCGCCTGGGCCTGCTCCCAACATTACACATAGACACTTAGGGTTTGGGCTGGAGTGGGGGTGCACGTCTCTGGGTCGGATCATGTGCTGACCTCCCCCTCCTCCCCCTTTTAATCGCACCTTAAAAAACAACAAGCATCAACAGCATATCTGGGGGTGGGGGTATGTGTGGGGGTCTTAGGCCACTCCCCCGTTTCCCGTTATGCCGCTTGGGGTGGGGGGTAGGTGAATAAGGGGCAGTCCATCTGGTGGGGGCGGGGGCGGTGGGTGGGCTGCGGGGCTTGGGGGGGTGGTGGGGGCGGGGCCGGTGTTCTGGCTTCCCTGGGCCTGTTTGGATTCTTGGGTCATTGCCCTGGGCTGTGCAGTCATTCCTCTGGCCGGGCTTGTCGCCGGGGTCTGGCGGGCGCTCGGCGGGGGGTGTCGTCTTGGCTGTTGGTGGTGCTCGGCGGTGGTCGGGGGCGGGTCCTCACCGTGGCGGGGGCTTGCCCTGCCGGTCTGGTGCAGCCCGGGCTGTGGGACGGCCTTGCGGGTTCATGGCTTTGGCCGTCCCCTCCTCTCCACCCCGGAGAGAATGGGTTTACCCTCTGGGTCCGGATGTGGGTTCCCACCAATAGGGGGCGGACGCATGTCCTGGACCCAGAGTGTGTATAGAGTGTGTATGGGGAGTATGAGTGAGTGTGGCGTATATGTTACTGTATATGTTTACTTCGAATGAGTGGAGGTGAGTATGAGGGTGGGATGGTATGAGTGCGTTTGTGTGTGAATGTATATTTGTCAGGCTGGGGCCTGGTCTGCTCCCTCTCCTGGGTCATCTAGGGTCCGCCTAATGGTGGCCCCCACCTCCGCGTCGCATTCCCCTCCCGGGGGGGTTGTGCCCTTTGCCCTCTGGTGGGCTGGTGGCTCTCGGTTTCGGGGGCTGGGCGCCGGGGGGTGTGCTGGCTGGGCCTGGTGGCTGCCTGGTTGGGTTTGGGCCCCGTGGTCCCGGGGGGCCCTGGCTGGGGGGTGGCGCGCCTCGGGGTCCCGGGCCTCCGTGTCCATGGTCGGATCTGCTCTGGCGTGGCGGGTGCCGGCGGGGTCTGAGGGCTTGGGGCTGCTGACCCCTGGGCTCGGCGGGGGGCTGCTGGGGGCTTCCCTCGGCTCTCCCTTTGGGTCCGTTCGGGGGGGTGGGGTGTGCGGTTGTCCCTGCATTGGGGCCCCTGGGGGCGCGGCGCCTGGGACCTCCGCGGTGCCTTTGGCCCTGGTCTTCCTGGTGTCTGCCTCGGGCCTTGGGGTCGGGGCCGGGGGTCCCCCACGGTCACTACTACAAATTCCCATTTGGCATTCCTATGGAAGAAATCTTTCATCTACTTGCATGCTCACAACTGCACACAAACAGGTGTTCAGATCCTGGTTTCTTAAAATTGTCTTTCTTTTCGTTAATTTATAAAATCAATTAAAAGAATAGTTTAAATAAATAAATAAATATATTTATACTGGAAATTGTAATTAATTTTAGTATATGAAGGTAAATGTAGGTATGGATGTGTGTGTGTATTTATGTATGTGTGTATGTATGTGTATATGTATGTGTGTATATGTGTATGTGTATGTATATATGTATGTATGTATATATGTGCGTATGGGCATATATGTACTTATGCGTAGGCGCGTATATGTGTATGTGTATGTATGTGTATAGATGTATATGTGTGTGTGTATGTATGTATGTATATGTATGTATGTGTGTATATATGTATGTATGTATGTATGTATGTATGTATATGTATATATGTATATATGTGTATATATATATATATATATATATTATTGTATTTATTTATTTATTTTCTTTTCTCTTTATTTATTTATTTATTTTTTCTTTCTTTTCTCTGTTGGTCTTTTCTTCTTTCCTCTCACCACTTTCGTATACCTTTTTTTTTTTTTTTTTTTTTTTTTTTTTTTTTTTTTTTTTTTTTTTTTTTTTCTTTCTTCTTTCCTTCTTCTTTTCTGTTTCTTTTTCCATCTCCGTGGTTGCTGTACAGATATGATCCCCCCCAAAAAAATTTGCAATAAAGTTTTAAATATATACCAAGTGGAGCATCATGGAGAAATACCTGTATGCTCCACTTGTAAAATCAAAACTGTTGGGCCTGATCTAGACACTCAGACATCAATCCTGAGTTTCACAATGGCAGACAGGACACGGAGAAAAAAAAAAAAAAAAAAAAAAAAAAAAAAAAAAAAAAAAAAAAAAAAAAAAAAGGAATCCACAGTGCTGAGAGGCAAACATGCTAACCACTCAGCCACAGTGATTGTAATTGTTGTTTTTCAAATTTATTTTCTTAATAGATATATAAGATCAGCTTGTCACCATTTAAACAGGAGTAATATAACAATAATTATATTGCCATTTAGCAGACGCTTTTATCCAAAGCGATTTGAGAACAAATGAGAACACCACAAGTCAGTAGTTATTGAGAAAACCAGCTACACTGTAGAATTATCAAACCTGATCGTTATCTGATCCTGCACCCCCAACAGGTGTTTGTTAAAAAGATGGTCTTCAGTAGTTTTTTAAAAATGCTAAGTGACTCTGCCTTACGGACAGAGTTGGGAAGATTGTTCCATGATTTCGCAGTGGTGAACAGCACGGAGTAAGAATTAGATCCTTGGTGAGGTGGAATCACCAGGAGACAATCATCACTAGAGTGGAGTGAACAAGCCGGAATGTGTTTTGAAAAGATAGAGTGAAGGTAAGAGGGGCAGATCCTGTAGGCCAGAGTCAGTGACTTGTACTGAATTCGAGCAGCTACAGGGATATAATAATATCCTGTTCTACATTTGATATTTCTTCTGCTAACGGTGTATTAAAAATAACTAAATAATGAATAAATGCCTATAAAAATTAATAATTTGTAGACAGTGGTGGCACAGTAGCAAAGCAAATAGAACTCTTGTCTCAAAGCAGGAACACCCCAGGAAGGACTAGTTCATTTCTAAATGGAGTTTGTATATTATCCTCACAGCTGTGTGGATTTCTTGCTCAGAGCATGTGTGTAATGCAGGTAAAATGAGTGTGCCAAAAAAAGAACATTGGCCAGCTGGAGATGCTGAAGGAGTCATTATAACAGTGCTTTGAGCTAAATCTCAAACTGACAAAGAAAACTGGTCAATCCTAAAGAACACTGGATGATCCAAAAGGACACTGGCTGATGCCGTAGGAATGCAGAACCAATCATGTGCACGAAATGCTCTTCATCTGCTCTGCTAATGACGACATGTGCTACATGACTCATTGTTTCATTTTGAGGGCCAATGCTCGCAGTGTAGGCAGAGGTGGCACAGAGCACAGCAATATCCTGGGGTTGTTAGCAGGTTCTTGGTGTGGCTGTGGCGGAACAGCATGCTGGTTACTGTGCTGGTGGATACAGGGTCTACCAATTAAATCATGTAACCTGGTATGCTGAACAAAAGGACACAATGGACAAGGACACAATGACAATGATAAAGATGCGGCGTAAATGGTGAGATTGCTGCTGCTAGAAGAGTAGGTGGGTAGGTGCAAGATGTGGCATAGATTGAGAGACTTGACTAGCTGGCAGCAATACAACTTCCAAAACACTGGAATAGGATGACAAGCATATCAATTCCCTAAATGACATCCTGATAAATCAACGCACAGTCAGCAACACTAAAAGTTCAGTCTATGGATGAAGACAAGTGCTTAAGAATGGACCTGATGCACACAATATTAAGAGACACATGAGGGACGTAGCATTGATTTTTGTTACAGTCAGATCAATCTTCTTGGATGAGACAGCAGATTGCACAGAAGGATGTGAGAAATAGGGCAGAAATGGGAATAATCAAACCTTTCACAGGCTGATAGGTTGCACTTGTAGTCTTGATACATATAAAAGAACAATAAGTGGGGGTTCTGCATAGATCATTAGATGACTGAACATTGTCACTAACCAAGAATGATACCTGCTGCCATTGTTGGCACGCTGGACAAACTGGTAGGTCACGTTGGTTTGTTATGCTTGACCTACGTATTGGCTATTGGCAAGTGGTGCTCGCTAAAAACAGTATGAAAAAGATAGCAATCAGTATTGGACAGAGCCTTTGGCAGTTTCACAAAATGCCTTTGCAACACATCAGCAAAACTTTGACTGCTAATGAACAAAGTGTTCGATAACATTCCGAAAAGAAATGTGTAGTACTTCTGAACTTTGACAAAGTGCTGGTAAGGCTGGAGAAAATACAGAGGACAGTATGAGCTGCCAACATTAAACTGTACCCTAAGGAATGCAGTTTACACTTACAGTAGCATCAATCATGCATTGCTCATATGGCTCCTACAATTAAAAAAAACACATTGAAATATTATGTGCTGCCTGGAAGCTCTCCAAACATTTAATTTCATAAGTAAACACAAAGCTGTAACGCAACATTGATGCAGTTGTGTGAAATTGACAGATGCCGGCATTGTAGGTGAGCAGATAAACAAAAAATGGTGGAGAGCTGGGCTGCTCTCGAGAATGTAGCACTAGTGAGCAAACGCAGAGGTTCATGCTACACATCTAAAAGACACTTAACTGAAAAATGTGTAAGAATGGCTGTGTATATGCAAGTGTCCAAACACATAGCCTCAAGCAATGAGATTGGCTTCTACATCTTCAATGAAAAGAACCGGTACCAGGTACATATCTCCTGCAACTGTAAGTGCAACAAGCATTATTGGAAACAGTGCAGTTTGCTGTGAAAAGGCAACTAGAAGTTTGTCCCTTTAGCATAGCGAAAGTCATAGTTTTACTTGCCCAGCTGTTAAAAAAAAGGTGCAATGAAGAAATTAGTGTGACAGCCACAGGTGGAAATTAAAGCCCTGTAGTCCATTGCACCCACGGAGCAAGTAGCTTTAGATGTGTTTGGACGATATTCTACCTGGAAAGCCGGAATTCCAATGAATTATAGAGACTAAAAAATATCTCCTCTCTGGTCATGTTTCACATTAAACTATTTATTGATTTAGCCAGATACTTTGAGACTGATTATGTAATATTTTATATGTTATTATTTTTTTATTGGTTACAATTTTGTAACCAATGTAAAACTTAACAGGGAGCCAGTGGAAATGTGATAAAACTAAAATCTGATTACAGTTAAAACTATAGTTGCAGTATGCATATACATAGCATTGATGTATATTTTATTAAATCATCTTGACATCAGTGCATTACAGTAATTTGTTGTACAAGTTGGGTGACCTTTTGCAAGTTTTAACCTTTCTTGGTATGAAACTATATTTTTGCATCAAATCATCAATGTCACCTGTAAACCAATTTAGATTACACATAGCAGATTAACTTTAATTTAACATTTTGCTTTGCACATTTTCAAAGTTTTGGGTCAGTCATATGTCACAAGTCACAGAGCTACCTGAATAGACCAAGATAAATTTACTGGATTTGAAAGAATGTAGAGTCCAGATAAAGAAATATATATATATCTCGAACTAGAAATAAGAACTTGGGGAGAAAAAAAATCTAAAGGCTGAGTGTAACAGACAAAGGACAAGAAGAAGGCAATGATTTTAACCACTGGGCAAATGGGGATGAAATGGCATCTAAACCGAAGAACCATAGGTATAGAGTGGTGTTTCAGATGAGCGTAGGGGGCTGAATGCATTGTGAGGTAAAGGAACATTCCTTACCACTGAGCAATGGGGACAGAAAGGGTTTTCAACTGAAAATGTGAAATGTGAAATAAGAGCAATGTTCCAATCACTGTGGTTGGCGTCCATGCCAAAAGATCATGAGAAACAGAAATGGAGGAAGTGCGGAGATTTCAAGTGTAGCCAAAGAGAGTATAAATGAGGTCACAATTCAGTAAACTAGTGAAGAGAAGGCCTGACCTGGGGTTAAGTTCAAGTTCACATTTATTTATTTACATAGCACAATTTGCATTTGAATTGTGCGCATTGTCTAACAGCATCATAGGAGGTTGTCGAAATCAACATGTGGTAAACACTTGTTTGACTTTACACATAACAGTAAATTAACTTCAGCATGAAACCATAATATGGCTTTTAAGGAAACATGAACCATGAACAGTTCAGTCTGAATTTCAGTCAATGCTCAATTCTATGTTGAAGTTATTCTTTATCATGAGGCAGAGCTACATAACATTCTGGTGGTAAAACTTAATTAAAGCCCACAGCATGTCTTTTAAATCCATCAATATGCAAATACTTTATCTAACAAAAACATTGCACCTTGTCAAAACTTTTCCCCACCAGTGTCTTTATTTCCTCAAGCCTTTAACATAAATTTTATTTTTTAAATTGTTAATCTGCCACCCTAAGAGCAGATGAAGAAAACACTGGTACACATAATTAACAGTTTGAAATTTACATTTGAACCACAGGATGAAGATTTATATTAATGTCATTTTTAATCTTCGTGCATAGAGATTATTACATCTATAAACTGCTTAATAAATTTAAACAATTTAACAAGTTGGCGGCACGGTGGTTTAGTGGGTAGCACGTTCGCCTCTCAGCGCCAAAAACCATCCAAAAACATGGATCAAGTCAAGTGAGTTCTCCAAATTGCCCCAAATAGAGTGTGTATGTGTGCGTGTCTGAAATGTTCTCCCCTGGATGGGCATGGGGAACCCCCCGCGACCCTAACATAGGATAAAGCGGAAGATAATGAATGAATGAATGAATTAATTAAACAAGTTAATACTTACTGCATTATAAGTTATTATTCGAATTTAAAAGCGGTAGTATAAAAAGTCTAAATTAATATTTAAAACAAAACTTAATCTTCATTTAGAATTACAATTCATTTAGCAGATCCTTTAATCCAAAGTACAGTGCATTATAAAGAACACCACAAGTCGGTAGTTATTTACTTTTTTCCTTAAGACTGGAGTTAATTTAAATGTAATGATTCCTCAAAATCAGTGTGAATGAGTGCATTTTCTAAATGTTGTAAAGGAATTATTGAATGACATGAAATCATTTTTAACATTGTCTGTCCCCATGAAAACCTACATCACTGTGGCATTCTTAAGGTTCCCTACCAGTCGTTTTGAAAATTTGACATTGACATTGAATTGGAATTGACTTTTCATAGTACCATAGTATCTTTGACATTCTAATGCAGCAATAGAAATTCATGACTTCATCTATCTCTTTGGGCAGATAGGTGTGTCGAAAAGTTAATTTGTACATGTCTCTAATGCACTCACTTTGCCTGCACCCAGGGTGCCTTAAAGCAGTAGAAAGGTGATACTGATGCATGTTCATGATGCCCCTTGGGCAGGGCATGAAGGTGTCAAAGCAACACATCAAGAACTTCAGCTAGTGTCATACTGGCCACACAAAGTAAAGTGAAGCAGACTACATCAAAGGCTGCATAGTATACTGCTAACTTTAAACTAACTAATCTAATCATCTTCATGGAGCCCCATTACAAAGGAGGGCTCATTGTATCATACAGTGATAAGTATGTCCTCCTAATGGTCACCTGTGATTTTAATAAGTGGTTCAAAGGCTTTCTGGTTCTAAATGACACAGCACAACTGATTCAGTCAGTTACCAACCACAGTTCTCTGCATTGGTAGTTTAGTGAAAAATTACCAATGTGGCATCTAACCGACAAAAATGGAACATTAAATTAAATTGCTCCTAGTACTAAAGTCAGAGTGATTTTTCACAATTTCATTGGCTGATACATGATGAGTCAGACAAATAAAACTTATACTGTATCTACTATATCAACATGGGGAAGCTAACCTCACAACAATGTACACCGTGTTGACCAAAAAACATACCACTGAGCCATTTTTGTCTTCACCCTTAAACGTTTGAGAAGAAATGTAAAGGAATGCAAAGCATACGTAACAAAAAGGCATCAATTTAAGAACTTTGAGTAGACAACAAGGTACTGTGCTACAACTTTAAGTCATGGTAAAAGTCAACTTTTGTCATAACTGAATTAAGTGCGGGACACAGACAGTAACAAAATTATATTTCCTAAGACTTATGATGCGGAATTTTCACACCTTAAATAAAACATTAAACATTTCACATTAAATACAGCCTACGTATGTATAAAAAAGATGTGTTCTGGGAAGACTGTTGAGTCTCCTGATTGCTTAATAGATGAAGCACCACTTTATCCAGCCAGCTTGAAAATCCAAACAAGAGTCAGCTTTGTTCATGCTGAAATTTCTTGTTTAATGGGCAGCATCTTTTGTAAATTCGAATTTCATGTCCCCAAATCCAAATCATCATGATTGCACACAATCATGATTTCCCTTTCCATGAATGGTCAGCCAACAAGGATCATATAAATACATGTTGTGTAATAATCTGTAAAGTCACTAAGGCGCCCAAAATTAATTTCTTAATTTCTAAATAAAAGGCCTTTCTTACCTTGATTAATGTTGATGTTCAACAGGTCGTCATCATCAGCAGAACACTGAACAACAATTTTGTGCCAAGTAAATTTGCATTCGAAAATTTGCCAAAAAGAACATTACTGCCCATTTACAGTTTTCTAAAGATTTCATGGAAAATCCAAAACAGAAGGTTAAGATCAAAATTTATATTTTTTGGCCTAAATGAGATGCTTTATATTTGGTGAAAACATGGCTGTTACTATATCTGGACCATGAAGGCCAGCCATCATTAATAGAACAATGAATTATACCAGAAACGTCTAAAGAAAATTGTCAGGACATAATGTATATTTGTGCAAAACATGTTGGCATTTGGATTGATGCCCAAACTATTTAGAGATGGTTTTAACTTAGTTTAGCCTGATTATCATCAATAATGTCTTGGCTTACATCCTTAAAAATCTCCTTTTTGGTGCTGTGATAAACTTTCACATAGTGTTATAAAGAAGATTTTGATAAATGCTGTTATGTAAATGAAACAGGATACCCATTTACAGCTGATGTTTTCTGGCATTAATAGTTTTAAATGTACCTTTTTACTGGTCTAGGTTGCAGTTGGTTTGATGTTTAGTAGTCAGAACAGGTTGTTTCATGCAGGAGAAGAGATTTGCTGTATAATCAGTGGAATAAATGACTGTACTAATGGACAGCCCTTTTTTGAACTCGTTTTATGCTCATTATGCTTCGTTAGAAAACAGGGGTTAGTAAAACTGTGGTAGAAATGTAGCTTTAAAAACATCAGCCCTCTTATTTAAAGTGTTTGGGGTCTTTCCAGATGTTAAAAGATTTATTTTATTTACTTTGATATATATCTCATGAGCTCTAAACATTAACTAACATTACAGATCCAATCAAGTCATTTTACAGGTCTATTTCAGACACCTATTAAACCTTTAGCTTTTACAAACATTGGTTGCACCAATAAAACATCATCTTATCTATCTGTAGTTAATCAGACATAAGAGGAGAAAATAATAATTCATATAGTCATATAATTATTTCATTTACCTTTGATTTACTGTCAGTGTAGTGGATGTCATTAATGACCAGATTTATATTCTATTACAGCGACTTACAAATGAGAGAATAACACGAGTCAGTAGTTAAAGAAAAACCAGCAACACTGTATAATTATCAACCTGATCATTATCCAATCCGGCCCTCTATTTTCAATTATTATTTTTTTTTATGTCAGGTGATTGTGGAATGTATGTATTTTCATTTTTTTCTTAATGATGCTAAGTGAGTCCGCTTTACAGACAGAGTTGGGAAGGTCATTCTACCATTTAGCAGTGGTGAATGATATGAAGTGAGAATAAGCACCACGGTGAGGTTCAATCACCAGATGGCATTCATCACTGAACAAGTGAAGTGAACAAGTTGGAGTGTATTTTGGAAAGATCAATTAACTAAAAGGGAGCAAATCCAGAGATAGAACCATAGGCCAGAGTCATTGCCTTATACTAAATGCAGCAGCTACAGAGAACCAGTAGAGAGAGAGATGAGTAGTGGAGTGACATGAGTTTGCTTGGGTTGATTGAACACAAGTTGGGCTGCAAACAAGATTTACTATACACATTCATTCCTATAAATGAACAAATTTCTGACCATATATAATAAAATAATATACTGTTTTAACAGCGACTTAGTGAACATTCTACATTACATACCTTTGAATAATAGCAGTACATCAGCCACATGAATGGTCTGTACTACAGCATCAAAAAGAAAAAAAAAAAGAAAAATCATACCATTATAATATCATAATTAATTTGAATTGTTGCTTAAAGTTTAATAAAAAATAAATAAAAACATTACCCAGGAGTAAATACCCTAAAATAAATAAAATGTACATAAATTAATCTGTCCAGTTTTAAAATTAGCTATGAAAGCAGATCTGGATAATAATCAGACCTCCAGAGTGGCTCAAAGACTTTATCATGATTAGAAGGGTGCCTTTTATACAGTATTTAAAGGACTTTTTTATATCTTTTTATATCTTAAGCTTATATCTTTCTTAATAATCAGAGTATTAAAAAAATGGAAAGAATATGGAACCAAGAGCTTGCCACATCCACACCCCAACAGCTTGCCATTAACAGACTGTCATTGCAAAATTTCTGGAAGCTTCTAATTGAATAAAGGCATCTTGAGGGTTTGTACTATTAATGACTAAGATTCTTTGGTCTGTCTATGTGACAAATAGCTTACTTACTTTTCTCAAAGCTGATGAGCATGCCAGCATGGCAAGAAAGAGCAATGAAAGAAAACTCTGTAGGGGGAAAAAAATAACAGCAACATATAACAGAAATAACATAACTTCATCTTTTTTGTTTCATGTAGCAGGTGTTTTCCTGCTTTATTCCCTATAATTACTGAGACAAGCTTCAACACCACCATGATCCTAATTAAAATATGATAACTAGACAATAAACAAATACATGTTTTTTGTTTTAACTGGCAAAGTTCTCTGTGATCAAACAATATTCCATTTATTACCAAGATGATAAGGCCCTTATTTTAGCATGGTTATTTTCTTAATTTCATTTTATTAGTAACAATAATAAACAAAACTGATCCAGCATGGGGGCAGCACAGTGGCTTAGTGGTTAGCACGTTTGCCTCTCAGAACTAGGGGATTCTCGGTTCGAATCCTCATCTGGGAGGAGTTTCCATGTTCTCCCCGTGTTCACGGGGGTTCGTCCGGGTTCTCCGGTTTCCTCCCACAGTCCAAAAACATGGATCAAGTCAATGGAGTTCTCCAAATGTTCCCATATAGAGTGTGTTTATGTAAGGGAGCGTGTGCCCAGTGATAGATTGGCATATTGTCCTGGGTGTATCTGCCCAGCGCCCAAAACGTTCTTCCCTGGATGGGCATGGGTAACTCCCCCGCGACCCTAATAGAGGATAAAGCGGAAGATAATGGGTGGACAGATGATCCAGCATGGACTTAACACAAAATACAACAGCACTTTACAAAAGCACAATAAAAAAATCTAAATTGTTTTTGGACGGAAAACATACTTCTATTTTCGCAAACATAATATAATAGCATCCTGCTGGTAATGGACTTTATGTCATGTACTTAATTGGAGTTTTTAGAAAGTAATTTCTGGTTATAAAGTTTTTGTTTAATAGTTATTAAAGGATTTTGGTTCAGGTTCATAAATGTTGGTATTTTGTATGAGCCCGTCAACCACACTCGGCAAAGCAAGCTTGCACCATTATATTTTAAAACTGTGTGAAAAGAGATGGGAATTAGTCTTTGGTTATAAAATTGGTAAGTTACTCATAACATGGTTGAAACCTAGCTATTGGGGCTTTATGTGCACTCTTGGTGTCAGTTCCAAGCCTGGATAAAACCTGTGCTTAATCAAACATGTGAATTAAAAATGATTTTTGTACTGGTACTGTATGCCCTGGTTAAAACATTCATCTCCAGTACTTTCAAGCAACAGGGTATTGGTGAAAAATGGGTTACTGTTGGGACAAGTAAGAGGAGGAGAAGAAAGTGGGAAACAATCTTCTATAAAAAAGGAAAAAGGAAAGAAGGTACATATGAGAAATTGGCAAAATGACTGGTAAAGAAAGAGAGTTGATATGATGCAAAAGAGAAAAGTCGACATATTGAGTTGAAGTGGAAGAGAAGTAAGGTGTTGTATTATTGTTGTAAGAAGTATTTTTAGGAGAGTATTTAAGGTTTAAGATACTACTATGGAATATGATTAAATCAAGAATGTTGTGCAGGTTTGAAGAGAAGCTGATGAATATAGAAAATGAGAGAGAGGAAAGGTTGGATTATGTGGAGATACTGAACCAGGTGATACCTCAGTGACTGTTGCTACAAGAGAATGAAAAGTGTAAAAGGCTGTTGGTCCAAATGATACAACAGTGGCCTGAAAATGTTTTATAAAGGCAGCACTGAAATTTGTAACTAGATAGTTTTACAAAATCTTAAAATGTGAGAGGATTCCTGTGGAGTGGAGAAATGTAATAGTCCCAATTTTCACGAAGAAGGGAAATGTGCAAAAATACAGTAACTACAGAGAAATCAACTTAATTAGCCACAGCATGGAGATATGAGAACAAGTAGTAGATGGTGAGGTGAGAAAGTTAAAGATTTGTGAGCAGTGAAAAATTTCACTATACATTTGTAATTCTAAAGAAAGCTTTGTATAGTAGGTCAAAGCTGTGTTCATGTATTGAAGCATTTTGTCACTGTTAGATTGTACATCTGTTCTTTAAATGGAGGAAGAAGTGTGTATAGTTTTACCCAAACACAAAAGCCTGTATCACGACAACATGGTTTTTACTCTAATAATGCAAAGTGAAATGCAAAAACATTACTGGATGCCCATAAAAAAACAATGGAGGTAGTAATTAAGAGGCTACTGTAGCTATTAATCAATCATAAGTAGGGCCACTAATTTAGGGCACTTAATTTAGAGGCAAGGTGATCATGTGAGGAACAAAGGTTGTATACTGTATGTGTGTAAGTGTGTTTATGCTTTCTTGCAGAATATATGTAGTAAAGCATTAGTCTGCTCACAATATTTCAACAGTTAGGATATACAAACAGATTTATGCTCCCATAAACCTAATTAAATGAACCTAAATACTTCACATTAGTCTTTGCAAAAGCTTAACTGAGAAGGAGTTGGCAGTGTGATAAGTGTTTAAATTAAATTTAATCGAATAAATTGTTCTGAATGAAAACAAAATCCCAAACCCACAAGCACAAGTAATGTCCATATTTAGGAGTAATTTCAAATGTGGTCTGTTTACAGCTGGTCATCCTATTCTGGTGTCATGTGGCAAATATGGAAAGTTTTGGTTTAAAAGCAAATAAACAATCAACATATCAACTTCTACATCTGGACAGTAGTGTCATTATCAGAAACCTAAAAACTGTAACCATGTGAATAAAAATGTTATTAAAAAGTAGAGAGGACATGTACACAATTAAATAAAAGGTGTAATGTGTGTGTTGTGGCAAAAGTAATCAGTTTATTAAAATAAATCATTATTCTGGTGTGTTTGAGAGATACTTTGTTCAGTTTACAGTGATTTTGACCTTTGACTACCACTTATTATATCTTCTTAAAAGATATCAATAAGTGCTCAAAGGATATTAATTTTACAAGAATAAAGCAGATTTTATACACAAATGTAAGGTTACAGCACGCCATGAACAACAGAAATATAATATTAAGAGAATATATCCATGCTACCATATTATTTGTTTAATTAATGATAGTTTTATATTTTAAGTGAGTCCAACTTCACTTAAATTGTAGTTTTGTGCTCATTCTGGGGTCATAAGCTGATGAACAAATCTTAAGTCCTATTCTATGAGCTTGGCTGCCACAAGGTGTAATTTGTCTCAAATATGATTAAGTGCAGATAACATACTGTATTTTGATTATATTATGGTTTGTGTTTGTACAAAAAAATTGTAGTGAATTTTAAAGTTAACTCTGTTTAGAAGTCTGTAAATGCAATTTCAGAGCTGCAAAGGTGCAAAAACATTATTTATTTATATCATCCTGCACTATTGCCCTGGTGTTTGTCAGTGAGACCAAACCAAATGTTAAACCAAGATATTTTTTGAGTGCACTATTCAACTGTATTATCTACCATCAAAAATCTGACTAAATCAAAAAAAGGAAATGTACTTGGTATGTACTGTCTCAGGGTTTATATTTTCCAAGAAATAATATATCTTCTACAGAAAATGTTCTGCTTTTTGTACGGTTCATTTTAAACATTGTCTGTACAAAGACAATAAAATGCTTAATATTCTTAATTTCTTTCAATAGATAAAGTTTAGCTGAATAACAAATTTGCATAAAATAAAATGAAAACAAGGTGATGAAACTGCACAAACTACTAAATTATTTTAATAAAGAAAATAATAGGGCATCTTAAAGATATTTAAAGTTTTTTAAGAATTTAATATGAATATTTAAAATTTGCGTGTCAAAATAGTGGGCAGAATACCAGAATAACGAACAGCATTAGGGATGTCCTGTCACGGGTTGAAAAACACATACACACTTGCATACTCAAAAAGGAGAACCAGAGTTAAAAATTAAATTGATATCTTAATTATTGAAATTTTTTGGTTTAATAGTGTAGGTGTTTTTAATAGTGTAATTAGAAAAACTGAATGTACAAAACTTTTATCTGCGAGTCTGAAGGAAGATTTCCTCCTGAATCTTTGTGGTTTACCTGAAGACATACTTTATCATGTCTTAAAAAGACACACACACACACTCACATGCATACGTCCACACTCTCAAAATATATGCTATAACTCCTCGTTAATTGTTGTTTTGAAAGCTTCTACAGGGGAGGCTTCTACGTCGTCCCTCAGCCACTGGTTGAACACGGTGACTGGGTCTATATTCCAGTGTTTGTGAAAGGAAATAGGAGTCTGGTGGGCAAGGAAATCTCTGGCATAATCATCTGGGCGTGCCTGAGCAACAAAAAAAAGTAAACACAGAAGACATAAACCTTGTTTTCACCTGATATTAACCATATTTTGCATGATCACATTACATCACAAGAAGTTATGTGCAGGAACATGGGTAAATTATTAATACACTAGTACAAAATGCTAATGCATTCAAGAAAAAAAATTAGAGCATCAACCAGGCCACCAAAAAAGTAAACAATATTTATACAAAACAATATTAATCGTAAATATTTATTCTTCTTTCAGTCACTGCCATTTCTATTCGAAACAGATACCACACATTTTTTAAACATTGGAAAATAAACCCTATAACCTTAATAATTGAGTATGGGTGCTCTTGATAAAGCAACTGAAAGAGAAGGTAGGAAGATGGCTTTTTCATTATAAATACACAGAGGTAGTGTACAATCCCA
The DNA here is from genome assembly GCA_019802505.1 of Corydoras sp. C115. Lineage (NCBI taxonomy): Eukaryota > Metazoa > Chordata > Actinopteri > Siluriformes > Callichthyidae > Corydoras > Corydoras sp. C115. The sequence goes on from JAFMOC010000012.1 coordinate 2,234,307, forward strand.
TTCCATTCCATACAAATTTCACATTTATAGTTTAGGTTTGGGGTTTACCTAAAACAGGGAGAGTTGCCTAAACCAACCTACTGTAACTCAGGGACTCACACAGTCATCAAGAAGGACATGTGGATTTAACCATTATCCTCAAATTAGGATATTGTGGTTGAAAAGAATTTTATTTAGCCTCTTTTTCTACATTTGTCTTTACTTAAATAACACTTAGAATATAAGTACTTGCAGTCTATCATTTCTCAAGAGAATAAATGAACCAAGAAACTTGAAAATTTTAAACACACTACAAATGACTTCCATATGAGTTACATTAAGTTTATTACTTGACATTCAGATTTCTACCAATAAACTTCACATATATAGTAGCCTGAAACATGCTAACCAAGAATATTTTAGGTATATGTTTTTCTTGTGCTATATATATATATATATATATATATATATATATATATATATATATATATATATACACATACACACACACATACATACACACACACATACATACACACACACACACACATTTCTTTTGACTATTTATCCATTTGCTTTAATAGTCATATCTGTTCTATAATAGTCAGGACCCTCACATGACCAATACAGACCAGGTATTAATTAGGTGGTGGAAGATTCTCAGAAATGCAGACAAAGAAGGTGTGATGGTAAAGTGTGTGTTAAATAAAAATAGCAGTGCTGTGGGAGTTTTCAAACACCTCAGTGTCACTGTTGGACTGGGAATAATCCACTATCCAAAAAAATCCAGTCACCAACATATTTTGTTGGCTGCATCCTGTGAGCATTGATAAAGGAATAGTGGATACACAACACAATTTTTCTAACAACAAATATGCCTTGGTCTTGGCCTTGGATTTTACATTTTTTGCCCATTAATGTAAGCACAGTGTTCAAAAACTCGAGCAGCCCGGCTGTGTCCAAACTACTTTTAACAGTGCAGCACACACTAATACACCACCATGTCCATGGCAGGGCTGTGCTAAGAGATTTCAGAATTGTCTTTGACATTAGAAAAAAGAGTAAAGGAGATCGAAAAAAGTCCAGTTAAGGCAGGGGCAACAAAAAGATGAAAAAAGAAACCATTTAAAAACAACTGGAGAAGTATTTGACGACAGGTCAGTTAACATGACTGGGCATTAACTGAGCATTTCAGAGAGGCACAGCCGTACAGATGTAGTAATGGGCAGAGGTTTCTCTTACAAAACGCTTTAAAATTGAGGAACAATTTCAGAAAAATGTTTGACATAAACTTGCAAAGACTTTGAATCCAATCATCTACAGTCTATAATATCATCCAAAGATACAGAAAATCACAAGAACTTTCTGTGCACAAGTGACAAGTGAGAAGACAGATGGTTAAAATTGGGCGCTTGTGCTATTCAGGCCCTCAGGTGGCAGCACTTTAAAAACAGGCATGATTCTCTCATGGAAATCACTCCATGGATATAGGAACACTTCCAAACACCACTGTCTTATCAGAGTTCACTGTGCAATCCATAAATGCAAGCTAAAGCTGTATAATGCAAAAAAAGCCACATGAGAACAAAATCTAAAAATGCAACAATCTTCTCTGTCCAAATGTCATTTAAAATAGTATATTTTAAGGCAAAATAGAAAAATGTTTTGAGTTCTGATATATGAAACCTCTTCCCAGGCACATTTTAAAAGAATGTTAAAAACACTTCATGTGCAGTACTGCTACTTAGAAAAGAAGAACCGTTGTGAAACAATATTCAACGTAAAACAACATTTTTTAATGGGTTCATCACAAGCATCACTGTATACAGTGGCATGCAAAGGATTGGACACCAGTTATAATATCTTTGTGAGTAAGTAAATCGTAAACTGTTTCCAAAATGTTTAAATGTTATAATGTATAAGGCATGAAGTTGGTGGATCTTAACAGTGTGGATGCATTGCTTTTTATTTGATTCTAAGACCAAATGGTTTATAATTTCATATTCCTTTACTGAAGCTATTACAAATGTTTTTCCCCAGTGGTGAAGATTTTGACATACAACTTGATGCCACCTCAAACATCTTCCAGCTCTCGATCGTATCATAACATTTCACAATATGTGGCTGAACAATATCTATACTCAATTATATGCAGCTGGTGAAGATTATAGCAACCGACCATGACACAATGCCACGAAACAGAAAAGAAATATAAATTTACAGTAAGAGGGACAATATTGGAGCAAAACCAAAGCTGATTCTAGCCTTTATTCCTGAGCACATAAACAGCAACACTTGAATAGTTAAGTGATAAAATGCCAACAAGTGCAAATTAAAAGGTTCCAGGCCTTTACATTTACTGATTGCCAAATGTTTAAACAGGTATGAGACATTTAATCTGGAATCGCAGAGGCCAAATGGCATTAGCACCCCACATTTACTGTGCCACGCGATCTTTCATAGTGTCAGAGCCCCCATATTGCACTGCCAACTTTGATCAAGCCATTTGGCAATGTGCTGAATTGCACTAACAATGCAAAAAAGACAGCTTTGGAGGACCAGTCTTGCAAACAACGGTAGCTAACTATGCAAGGATAAGGTTATGAACCACTCACAGCTGGACTCCCAGTTAGCGTTCACTCAGCACAAAAGATCAAAGATAAAAAAAATGTAGTGCTTTCTTTATGCAAGGGATTGTGTGGTCATATCCAAAGTCCTGCAGATTCTGCACAACCATCATATTGTAGAGCACACAACTGGGCAATGCCATTTTGGAAGCCTATAAACAGACATTCTACAGTCTGCGAAAATTTCAAAACAGTTCCCTGCTTCATCTGGAAAGTGTTCATCTATAGGCTTCTGGTTCTGAACATGAGGCTTATCACTTTGTGCGCACATTGCAAGATAAACTTTACATACAATTTCGGCACATTCTAAAAAGGTTAAAAGCTTTTCAAAGCTGATAAGTTTCACCCAAATATTTTTTGGTAGCTAATTTGCTTTATGTCATCATTCCTTTAGGGTAGAGGCAATAGAAAGGATAGAAAGATGCCGGAGTTCTGCTTGCTGAAACATAGAACTTCATCTAATTGTTTCATGTTAAAGACACAGTAAATATTACACAAAAACAGAAAATGAATTAATTACATCTCTTACTTTAACTCTGAAAAAGGTCTGTTTCCTGATTCAGCTATTTGCTTTAAAAGCACAATACAAACTACGCATACACACAATATTCTAGTTTACAAAGTGTTACAAAGGAGTTCTGCTTGCTGAAATATAATGCAAAATACAATAAGCAGGAAAATACAATAAGCTGCCACATTACCAGGTTTTTATTGCAGCTTTACTAAATGCTGAATAACAAGACTTGTATCATTGTGATGTTAACTGTAAACCACAATATTGACCTACTTTTTCCTGGCAGAGACTTGACATGATAGTGAGGCTTAATTTTTTTTTTAAAGCCACACCTGTCAATGTATTAAAATAAGAAAAAGTGGTGTTGCTTGTTTGTATAACAGCGCATTTGAATTCAAAGGAGATCCAGGAGTATTTTCCTTGGCAGTACAATTTAAGTGTGACTGTCCTGTTCTCATTCTTGTTATTTACAATCTATAAAGACATCACTCAGATGTACATCATGAATTGGGCAAATTGATTTCAAGGATTTGAGTAGATTGTGACAGAGTAATAATTACATTAGATTTTAATATTCATGCACATGTCCTGACAGCACTAATTATGTGAGTATATCAGACTGATTATCTGTTAAGTATATGCAGTATGTCTCAGGTCCAAACTCTATATTTGTGTTTTAATTCTTTTTTTTTTTTTTTAGATTAACTTATCTTATTAACTCACACAAATAGCACCTAGAATATTTGATGTCTAATGTGTTTGTCATTTTGTATAGCATGCATCAGTATAAAAAACTTTTAGTGGTATAAGAACTATAATTAAATACAATCTTAATGCTAATTGTGCTTTATTGTTTATTAATTTCATTTAATATTGACACTGAAATTATTGCCTTGTTAACGCTCAAAGCATGTTTAATATTGCCTATTTGTTCCTTTTCAGAACTTCATCTAATTGTTTCATGTTAAAGACACAGTAAATATTACACTAAAACAGAAAATGAATTAATTACATGTCTTAATTTAACTCTGGAAAAAAAGGTCTGTTTCCTGATTCAGCTATTTGCTTTAAAAGCACAATACAAACTACGCATACACACAATATTCTAGTTTACAAAGTGTTTCTACTTTGCGCTTTTGGTGTTTACAAAGGTTATTTTGAGTAGAGGAGCCATCATGTGTAAGAATCTTGCCTTACAATGATATGCATTACCAATCCACCTAACAAGCTCGCTGTGCGGACCCTATTCTCAAAACAATTCAAGCATGCACTGAAAAAAACAGCCAATTATTTGGGCTGTTCACACTCAGCGTGTTGCAATTTTTTTTCCCTCAGAATAATTGTCCACATTTACAACCAATGGCTGTAGCCAAGGTTACTCAAATTAGTAATTAAACTTACATCTATAAAGGCCACTTAATACAGGTATCATTATCTGAGAAGATGAAATTTCAATTAATTGTGGAATCTGGGATTTCGAAAGAACAGTGCAACTGTCACATATAATACAGTTATATATAATACATACACATATAAATACACTTTAACTAATGTAAATCCTATACTAATATCTTACAAAAGAAAATAGTATTAAAATAAAATGAGAAAATATTATTTTCTTTTGTAAGCTATAATTACTTGGGTTGTTCGATAAAAAAAAGTTACGTCAGTAGCACGATAAGAAACATATTTTCTATTTACTGAGAAAGATGTGTACAATTAGGTGTACCTAATAGAAATATGTGAACCATTAGGTGCTACATGTAATCCTCAGTTAAAAAAAACAATACAAAAAAAAAAAAAAAAACACTAAGAATATGCAACTGTTTAAAAATGAGCTTCTCTAACATTTGATCAAAAAGTAATTCAGAGAGTATGGGATGGCATTAAAGTTTATTTTAGAATATTACTTTGACTCACCAGAGGCAGAAGAGGTCAGTCGACCGCAACAGAAATAATATCAAAATCACCGTTTTACTTGATTGTGTGTGCGGTCTAATTCCATGGAGATGTGGACTTGTTATATAATGCATTAACAATTCCATCAACTACGGGATGGTAAACTGAATCTGATCTATATTATGAGGAGGTATATCTTTCCCCTCCTTTAGTGTTTATAGAACACACCTGAACACTGCATTGTAACTGTATGAAGTATAATATTCTAAAATTTAATGGTTGCTACAACTTCTGTCCTAAAGACTCAAACAGCCTTAGCTTTATGGTATTATTTGTTTCAATGTTTGGACCAATGTATATTAAGTAGTGTAAAACATAAAACATAAATACGCAAATTACTTGAACTTAAATGTAGCTTTTAGATTAATCCTCCTGTTGGGTGTATACAGTGCCTCCAAGTAGTATTCAACCCCTTGCAGATTTTGCAAATTTAACAAGCTGCAAATAAGTTAGATCCTTCAAACTTTGAGCATTAGCTCCAATAACAGATGCTTAAATATTACAAACCAAAAATATTAGTTGCTCAGTGAAATTATATACATAATACATTTTAAACTGAAAAATTAGGGTCAATTATTATTCAATCCCTAGATTTAAAATTTATTGGAATAGCCGCTGTTTGCAATCAGCTATTAATTGTTTTTTAAGACCTGATCAGGCCAGCACCGATCTCTTGAGTAATCTTGGCTCACTATTCCATGCATATCTTCTCCAAGTCGTCTAGGTTCTTTGGGCATCTCATGTGGACTTTGATCTTGAGCTCCTTCCACAAATTTTCAATAGAGTTGAGGTCAGGTGAGTGACTAGGCAACTGCAACGTGTGCTTGGCATCGTTGTCCTGTTGGAAGATGGAATTTCGACCCATCTTAAGATCCTCGATGGAGGAGCGGGGTTCTTGGCCAAAATCTCCAGGTAGACTGTGCTATCCATTTTCCCGTGGATGAGGATCAGATGGCCAGGCCCCTTGGCTGAGAAGCTGCCCCATAGCATGATGCTGCCACCACCATGCTTGACTGTAGGGATGGTATTCTTGTGGTTATATGCAGTGCCATCCTGTCGGCAAACGTCCTAGAGTCCTCCAAAAGATCATGAGCAAAGTGTAGAAGAGCCTTGACTACGCTTTGAAAGTAAAGGTACTTTACAGGCCATTGCGGTGAATTATGTTACTTATTGTATTGATTCAAACCAACGTATGCACAGACATGAGATCTTCCCGGCGTTCCCTCCTTGTTGTCCTTGGGTCAGCTTGGACCGTTTGGACAAGCCTGGCCTCGGCATGGGAAGAAACTTTAAAAGGCTGTCCTGGCTATGAAAGCTTAACATTAGTTCCATCCACTTCCGGATAATGCTCGCAACAATGGAGACAGGTATGCCCAACTCCTTGGAAAGAGTTTTTTACTCCTTGTCAGCCTTGTGAGCTTCCACGATTTGGTCTCTGGTGGCCTTGGAATGTTCCTTAGTCTTTCCCATGTTGACCATATATGAGTGCTGTTCACAAGTTTGGGGAGGGGCTTTTATAGTCCGAAAAGTTGGAAAAAAATACAGATAATTAATCCAAGCATTTGAAGCTCATTGTTCTTTATGCCTCAGTTACTTGTTAATACTTGAGGGAACCAAACAAAATTCTGGTGGTTTGAGGGGTTAAATAATAATTGACCCTCTTATTAAACTTTTCACAATTAAAAAAAATAATAAACAAAGAAATAACATTCTTTTTTGCTGCAGTGCATTTCACACGTCTAGGCTGATCTACAGTCCAAATGTGTAAACCAGCAAAATATGCAGGGGGTTGAATACTAATTAAAGGCACTGTAAATAAAATTCCCATTTTCCAGAACCTTGCCCCCTGCAATTTTTGTACATGCTTTGGCCCTTTTGCAAGATATAATGATGATGCAATTATCACAGAATTCCCCCCCCCCAAAAAAAAACAGACTTCTGAGTAACTTTGTTTAACCATAAGTTGTTACTTATTTACATGTACATTTAGTCTTTTAGCAGACGCTTTTATTCAAAGCGACTTACAACTGAGAACATGAGTCAGTAGTTATGGAAAATCCCATCTACACTGTAGAATTTTCAAACCTGATCATTATTCTATCCTGCACCCCCCACAACACCTTTATTTAAAAAAAAAAAAGAATTACACATCACTTGTATGCGATAAAAACAACAAAAAGAATGACAATAATAATAGGGCTATATATGTAAAAATTACATTACCTGGTGGAAAAGTGGGCTGTGAGTGACTGGAATTCGGAGAGAACTGAGGCACATTCCCACTACCATGTCATCAGGAGCATCATTACTGTAGCACTTACAGCCACTTGCCAAGAGCCTTAGCACAGCCTCCCTACTGAACACCATCCTGAACAGCAAGTACAAAACTTGAAATCAGCAAGTAACCAATTTACTTTATGTCATAAAAACATAGATAGGTGTACAGGTCTCTTAAATGATCATAGTTTTTATTCTGGAAACATTTTACTTCATCTAGTCAGTACTCCATTTTATTATACACAATAGACAATAGAGACTACAACTCTTGCTGCAAATTAGTCTGAATAGACTTTAGACTTAAGATGTGAAGAGTCCAGGGCTCACATATTGGTACATCATTGAATTTATTTAAGCTCATTTAGTAAAGACCCTCGGTGACTTATCCTCTTTGTGGAGTGTGTTTATGATCAAATTGTGGACAACTGTCATTTTCTTGTTGAAATAGTTACTTACACAAACTTAAATTAAAAGAATTAAAACAAATTTGAGATACTGGATTTCATGAGCAATAATCAAAATAAAAACTTTAACAATTAACAACTGATAATTGAGAATGTCCTTTTGATTTTATGAGCAAAAACAAGCAAATTAATCAAAATATTAGTGTTTTAGCAGAGAGAGTCTGCAGTCAAACTTTTTTTGAGGGTGTTTAACAAGGCTCAATTCTCTTCACTATACATATAATGCTATTTGGCTATATATGATGTTATTTTCTAAGCATTTATATTTACCACTACATGGTATGTGTGCACAAACTGATTGCACAAACTTAACACCAGAAAAAAAAAACATTGCTGATTATTGTTAGGTTCCAAAACACAATTCAATAATTAATCTGTGCCTGGCATAAATAGAATGAGATTTAGAAAACACCTCCCCTTGCCATTAATTTTAGCTTAGCTAAAAATCATTAATTTAAACTTAGCTGAACATAGCTCCCCTTCTATTTTAATTCATTCTGCATTTACATCAGCAATTTAATTTGTATGCAAGATTGCTTTGATCTTTTGCAGACCATTCAAGTGGTCTGTAGCGTAGGGAATTTGGAACAGGAAGAGGCCATCCCCAATCTATTCCCACAATGTTGGGAGCATAAAATAAACAAAATCTAATCATAAACTGAATTATTAAGTGTTTTTTTTTTTGCTGGAAGTAAAGGGTTGAGACTCCTATATTTGCTTCTCTTACAGTCATTTCACATGGTTATCATAATTCTAAACTGCTTTTACTGTTAAAATACCACTGACAGTCGACTGGAATATTTAGTAGCAAGGAGCTTTCACAACTGGACATGTTGCACAGGTGGATTCCTTTAAGGGCACCGCTCTGAAATTCACTGAACCCCTGGGAGCCAACCATTCTTTTATAAATGTTCATAAAAGAACTGTGCATGCCTAGGTGCTCGGTTTTATACATCTTTGGCCATGAAAGTTATTGGAAAAACTGAATTCAATTATTTGGATTAGCGAGTAAATGCTTTTGACAAAATAGTGTATAATGATTTGAGTCCTACCTCAATGTGGATGATTTACTGATTGTTTATTTATTATTGTATTACTCAACTGTCTCCTTACAACTATATGTAATTTCTCATACCTCTTCAGAGTTATGCCTATGTTTAATTGCTGTTGGTATGTATTAAGATGACCTGTAACATTTACCAGTCATAATATGTCCAGTGTGAGGTGAAGTAGTTAACACTAATTGTAGTTTAATCATGGCACCTGTTTATAGGTATTAATATATTAAGCAGCAAACATTTTATTATATATTTAGGTTAATGTGTTAGAAGCAGGTTTAAGTGGGAGGAATGGTTTGAGGAGCACAAAAATGTGTTTGTCATGTCCTGGTCTTCAAATTCTCAATTTTGAGGCCCAACCTTGAAATTTACAGGAGTTGAAAGATCTGCTGCTAACATCTTGGTTGCAGATTTCGCAGAACACCTTCACGGGTCTAGTGGAATCCATGGCTCAACAGGGTCAGGGCTATTTTGCAGCAACAAAATAATAGGATTGTGGTCATATAGTTATGCCTTGGTGTAAGTGATGATGAGGAATGTCAGTGTACTATTACCTTGTAAAATAAAGTTTATGTTCTAAACCTATACATTATTTTCCTCCAATACAGAACAAACTGGATTAAAGTAAAAGATCCAGATGCACAAGTGTTCCAATGAATATTTAATACATTTCTTTACTACATTTACATTGTCATTTAGAAGACGCTTTTATCCAAAGTGACTTACAAATGAGAACATTACTACAAGTCAGAAGTTATGCAGAAAACCAACTACACTGTAAAATCATCAAACCTGATTGTTATTTGATGCTGACCCCCCCCCCTTTTTTTTTCTTTACAACAGGTATTTGTTAAAATGCGTCTTCTAAAATGTGTGAAGATGCGTCTTCAGTAGTTTCTTAAAACTGCTTAGTGATTCTGCCTAACGGACAGAGTTGGGAAGATCGTTCCACCATTTTGCAGTGGTGAACACCACGGAGTGAGAATTAGCTCCTCAGTGAGGTGGAATCGCCAGGCGGCAATCATCACTGGAGCAAAGTGAACGAGTCGGAGTGTATTTTGAAAAGATAGAGTGAAGGGAGGAGGGGGAAGATCCAGGTTCAGTAGGCCAGAGTCAGCGACTTGTACTGAATGCGAGCAGCTACAGGGAGCCAATGAAGGGAAATGAGTTCACTTGGACTGGTTAAACACAAGTCGGGCTGCAGAGTTTTGAATTAGTTGAAAAGGTCTGATTATGGAAGCTGGGATACCGGCAAGTAGTGCATTACAATAATTAAGCCAGGATCTTTACTGCTAAAAACACCATTAATCACAAAAAGTGTTGACTTAGAATAATTTTAAAAGAGCTAAAACTAAAATATGACAGAATGAGGATTGTTAGAAACTGGAAAGTATAATTGAAATTATCAGCAGCTTATTGTGCACTTCAGCATGCAAGGTAAGAAATAAAACCAATAATGTCCTATTAAATTATTAACATCCCATAATATGAATTTTTTTTTTAACTGTTATTGAGAACTTACCCACCACCCCCAGTGATGTAACTGTATCCTCCTTGGCTGAGTCCATACCCATAGCGTTCCCCGAGACACACAGGCTCCAAGGGATCATAGCAACTGAGCAGTGTTTGTAATCGAGGAAGACTGATGGGGAGAAGAATATATACGAAATACATGAGACAAACTTTTCTGGAAGGCTATGTATAATTTAGTTACATGTTTCTTTTTAAGTAAAGTCTGCTGAAGAATAGGTAAAAACTACCAGTTTTCTAAAGTACAGATTCCATCATACAATTAAAGTAAAAAAGATGTAAAACAAACCTCCTGTCCAATTTATTATTAACTGGTATGTAATATTTAGAGATGATATAGACAATGAATAGTACCTTATAAGAGTGTCATCATCCACAATGAGCAGCCAGTCTGTTTTTGGAACAATGTCACTCAAAAACCTGCTTAGGATGGCAAAGGTTTTCCCACAGTGACCTTAAAGGAAAACAAAAACAAATTACATATATACAGTGCCTCCAAGTAGTATTCAACCCCCTGCAGATTTTGCAAATAAGTTAAAGCCTTCAAATTTTGAACATTAGCAGCATTAACAAAAAAAAAACAAGTTGGTCAGTGAAATTATATATATAATAATAATTCAATCATGTGAAACTCATTGTTCTTTATGCCTTAATTACTTCTTAATACCAAACAAAAGCCTTGTGGTTTTGAGGGATTTGACATAAAACAAATAACTGCATTATATTTGTATATTAATTTTTATATTCTATTTTTTAGCCAAGCTTACTTTAAATGAAAACAAAACCATATCATATATTTGCGACATATACATACTGTTTCATGAACAGAAAAATAATATAGAGGTGGCATGGTGGCTAGTGAGTGGTTAGCATGTTCACTTCTCAGCGCTGATGGTCCAGGCTCGAATCGCTTTACTTATTTACTTAAGTTACTTACTGAATATGTTCTATTTCAGCATTCCATGGTTGTTGAACACCTACTGTGAAAATTAATTCAGAATGAAGACCTGAGCTAAAAATAAATAAACACAATTAATGAATCTTTTTCTCCATCTCTCTATCTTTGCCTTTTTTGTCACAGATTACTGTTTTTTTCTCCACAGCAGCAGCAGCAGTACATTATTTAAAGTGTTTTAAAAGCCTCTGGTGCTTTAAAAGAAAGCAAGTGGCCTCTCTTTATACACACACATACACAGTACCAAAGTTTGTAGTTTTAGGGCTGACAGCAGTGACTGTGGTGGCTCTCAGTGTGCTCCATCTTGTCTTCCAGGTTTGTTAAATGCTGTAGAAGGCTGTAAGCACAGTGTGTTCCTCTCCCTTTCCTCCTGTTTATTCATGAACTTGTAAATTCATTATAATTGTCCGTGACTGAGATACCTAATGTCTGCTTACGGCAAATCTGAGCAAATTTTCTGGTCTGATTTGAAAGGCAAAGGCTAGTGACAGACGTGCGCCAATAATAGATCTTCTTATTACTTATATGAACACTTATGTGGCACATGCTTTTATACAGAAGAAGGGGATAATTTAGGCATCATATATTTAACAGAACTTTAAATACTGGACTGTATTAAATTTAAATGATCACCATCATCATATACGTGTTATTATTATTATTAGTATTATTATTTTAAGTATTTGTAACAGTTTTAACGCTTTTATTCATATAAATACATTTATTCATTCAGCAGATGCTTTAATTCAAAGCAACTTACAAATGAGAGAACACCACAAGTTAGAAATTAAGGAGAAACAGCCTACAATGTAGTATAATCAAAACTGATCATTATCCAATCCAGTCTTCTAGAATTATGGACCTTATGGAGAGTGTTGGGAAGGTCATTCTGCTATGTAGCAGTGGTGAATAATAGAGTGAGGATTAGCACCATGGTGTCATTGAATAGAGCGCAGTGAATAAGTGTATTTTTGAATATAATGAGAAGGTAAGAGGGAGAAGATCAAGAGTTTCAAATTAAAATGTATTTTGTAGATTATTTTCACAAAAAAACTTTTAAAAAAGTCATGACGGCAATAATGTCCACACATTGCATAACAAAATATTTGCACATCAGTTTAAAATTTCTGCCATATGTTCACAAGTCTGTTACAATAATCAGCAGATTGTGTCACAATATTAATGAAATAAAAAAAAGAAAAATAATATTGACTCCGAGGCCATATATGAATTGTTGGGCTCAATATTTATCCTTTTTTATATGATGGTACCCACATATTATTGTTAGATATCAAAGATACTGATGGATAAATCTGATACAAGTAAATGTTTTTCCTTTACAGAAAGATGATAGAAGTTAATGACATAGAATGTGTTTTTTTAAAACATACTGGCACATAAATTGCATGGCAGACCAGAAAGATTTTAGTACATATTAGTTTAATTAAAATCTGAGGGCTTGAGCTTACACGCAAATGCAGAGAAAATTCATAAGTAGTGTTTGTCTATTAAATATAAATCAAACTAAATCTTAAATTAAGTGTCATTCAAAATTGAAAAGCCATGGTGAAGGAATATAAAACATGAATTACAACAGATTGAATTAAGCATCATCAGCTTAAATCAATACAAAGTCAACAAGCTAAATGTAATTGTTCTGAATACATTAAATTAAATTGAATGGGACAAGCCAAACTATTAGACTGAATTGTTAGATTTGCAAATTAAGCTCATTAAAATAATGATTTAAATTATAATAATAAAACCTACCACCATTCCAACAGTATTGCTAAAGTGTCAGAATCCCTACTTTAGCACTTAAACAGTACACAATTTTGACAAAACTTAATACTAAACTTGTACACACTACTAGACCTAGCTGAGGTCTGCTTACATAATGATGTCCATTACATAAACTAGCACAATTCAGCAGCTAATAAACAAGCAAGAACAGAAAAATTTTCACATCCAAATAGACAAACATGAGGACGTACATATTGGTATGGTATTATTTCTGTAGTACTTCCAGGTTTGAACCTGAGGTGTTAGTTGGTTCCTGTTTATGGAAAGATTAATTCTTTCATCCTGGTTGAGCCATCTGGATTCCATATCCAGTGGGACCAGAAATGAACAAAAGACAATCATTTCATCTTTCTGCAAATATGTCGGCTAAGTCAGTGCTTGAAGCTATTAAAGCAAGAGTCATAAAGTGCATACACTGTCAGTAGTTACACAAAGGTGTAGTACATGATTTCATGGCACAAAAAGAATTGCAAAAGGCCAACCTTTATTATAACCATCAGGTTCAGCAGTAAACCATAAACACAATGTTTGGAGTTTTTGAAAAAAAACAATGTTTTGCCAATCACATTTAAAATATAAGGGCTAAACGTAAATATAAATAAATTAACATTTCATTTCATGACATTTCAGTGCAGAATATCTTACCACGTTCTGTGTTTGGAACTCCAAGATTGATGGTAGGGATGGCTGCATCAATGTGATCACTATAATACTCCAAATGAAAGGCCTGTTTCTCCCATGTTTTCTTCACCACAGGAACTAAAGCAAATTACAAGATAATCATGAATTTGTACTCATACAATTTCTTGAACATGGATGAATTATTTCCCAACTAGAATTTACTTCTACACTTTGAGTTAATTTTTTAAATGCTATTGTTGCACCAGATATATTTTCATAAAATACTGATATGCTGCTATAAAGACAGGGATCAAACAATTAAATCCAATACATCTAGAAAAATAACAACAAAAATAATAACAAAAAAGTAAATTAAGCTGAAAAAACTGTCAAAGTTTTTATGTTGTGTGTGTCTTAGCTTGGTATTTGTAAATTTAATTTTATGTATCAGTTTTGTGTTATGTCATTGCAAGGCACTTTTTAGCTGGGTCTATAAATACCTCTGGGTTTCTAAATAAATTAATGTTTGTTTATTTTGGTTGTCCTTAATAAATTAATAAATATATTTCCACACACCCATTTCAATCTCTCCATTTCTCTGTTCAGCCGTCAAATATTTCTGAAATAATTTTGTGAAAAATCGCTCACCTCGTTCTTTGTGGAACTTTTTGCAGGTTTTTACTGCCACAAAAATGTTGTCCTTTTTAACTGGCTGACCCTAATCAAGGACAAAAGTACATATTTTATGTTCTAAAGCAACTTATGACAGGAGAAATGTACATGTCAACTGTACCCTCTGCAGTATGCATAAACTATAGCAGAGTTTAAGCCAAAGTTATACTGTGAGACGTTAATAGAAAATAAACTGTGTTAGGCTTTGAACATTCCACACAAGCTTATACTCAAGATATGTACAGTTTAAACAACAAAAGGTGTTGTCTTCTAATCATAAATTATATGTGTTCCAGTATGCACGATGCATGACTGATTGACCAGCATTGATAATTACACTGGTTAGATGATTATATTTTTGAAAATTGTTTTTTGTTGCAAAACCTTCCTCTGCATTGATGAGTAAGAGAACAAGACGAGGTATTAACAATTCACTCAGTGATGACAGGCTGGACAATAAATCCATGGAGACAATACTGTCTAAATTTAGAAACTTATATATTCAAATAAACAAAAAATTTCACAAATACCCAGTGCAGCTTTTTTTGGCCATCCTTATACTTCTCCATCAATATTCCTAAAGCAACACTGCATCAGTGGAAAGTGATGTGGCTTTATTTCTCTGTGGTTACTGCAGCTCTGCACCTCTTTATTATTTCTCAAAATTGGAACCATTACACTTCTTTACTCCTCTGGCACCTTCTTAAAAATGCTGTCTTTCTAAAACATTTCCATTTGTCTTTTATCTGGACCAACAGATTTTTCACTCTTCATTCTCTTTATCTCTGCCCTCACCTTCCTTTTTTGCTAATCTGAGGCATGACCTGGTACCTCTCTACATCACTCCCTTAACTCTCTTTCTCTCTCAAAAAGCTCCTCAAAATACTTATTACACGTTTTCAGTACATGCTCCTCATTTAACAACACATTCCTATTTGCATCCTTTATTATTCTAACTTGCTAACAGCTTTCTTCCTCTTTGTGGCCAATTAATACGCCCCTTTTACCTTTTTTAATGTCCAACCTGTTATTGGCCCTTTTAGCCTTAACCATGTTTTGTTATGCCTTAAGCCTCATCTCCATGTGTTCATGGCTACTTCATCTTATTCTCATTTTTGACAAATCTTCTCTTCTGTACCTTGAAGTTCATGGTACTTTCACCATGTCTCTTTTCCTCCCTTTCCATGTCCAAAGATCATGCCAAAAAACATTTTAGCTGATTCTTTCACCATTTTTGCAGTTGTTGCTCACCTATCTAAATCTTTTTTACCTTAATTCAAGGTCTGTCTCAGTTCTTCTCTAAATTTCACACCACAATTCTCTTCCTTTAATCTCCACCATCTGATCCTTGGTTTTGCTCCAATTCTCTAGCTTTTTATCATCATGAAAGACATCCTACAAACCACAATCCTATGCTGTCTAACTACACTCTCCCCTGCCATCATCGTACAGTCACCAAGCTCTTTCAGGTTTTGTCTCCTGCATGGAATAAAATCCACCTGTGTACTCCTTGCTCAAATTCTATATCACCCTTTGTTCCCATTTCTATTTAAAATATGTGCTTATAGTCTAACTTCCCTTCCACTTGGTCTCTCGCACAGATTATCTCAACCCCTCTCCTCTCCATCATATTACACTTTTTTCCAATTTAATTATATGCCATGAGTTCCAAATAACAGCTAGATAAATAAGTTATCATTATTGTTATCATCATAATCTTTTTGCATGGAAAAGATTTTTTAATGTTGTGGTTACTTACACATAGTGGTGCATGTTCAACAATGTTAGTGGCACAGTGCTGTGCTCTAGGCGACTGCTCAGGCAGCGTACACAGTTCTGGAACTTCGGTTAGATGAGGGCCTTTACCTTCATCCCAGATGTATAGTGCAATCTGCACAAAGAAATACAATTTAAGATAATATTTTATTCACAGATTCAGCTGTTTTTAACAGTATATAAAAGCATTTACATACCTTAACTCAAAACCATGTACATTATTATTGATTTAATGCCAGTTCATCAATACTATAATACATTTCTTTTAGGGGGTCAAGAGCTAAGCTTCATCTTGCAAACCAAACTCAAAACAAATAATAAAAAAAAATCCACAAGAAAAAAAGTAATATTGAAATAAAAAAAGGCCTGTTGTCGCAAAACAGAAAGTAAATAAACATATAAAACTTAGTTACATGCAGTCTAATGCCTTGCAGTCTAATGCCTTGCTTACATGCAGTCTAAAGCCATTACTTAATGTAGCTTGTTTCTTGGACATGATAGATAGAAACGTTAAAACCAGGAAAAAATAAGCTAGTTATGAAGCAATCTTTCTGAAGCCAACTACTTATGATAGAGCAGCCCAAAAAATAGAAACATGCTTTACATTGTAATTCATATTGTGCATTGTTAATTTTGATCATGCATGTGGATCTCTTATGTGCATCCATGAATATACATTTTATCCTTACAGAAATATACTAATAAAAAAACTCATATCTTAGAGAAAATATTAATTAATTTAAAGTGTATTGCTTTTGAGATTAACTAAAGAAATGCCACTAATACACAGTTATTTCAGAACCATAACCATGTTTCTGAAAAGCAATATGGAATCTACTCCATATTAGAATGATCTCTCCTAACCAATATTCACACCATAAGAACCACATCACCTTATTCACACAAACTTAAAATCAGTGCAATGACATTTGGTAATACTTGAGAGAATTGCTTTAATCTTCAGTAAAATATGATTGTACAGTGTACATCTTGAATGATTTATTATTAAGATGTTCAAAAAGTTAGGTGGATGAAAATATATGAATTAATTTCTTACTGTGGTGTTGCATTGTTTGGTATCAGTGATGTTTTCTGAGATTTTAGCAATAATTAAAAATATCAGTTAAGCATTCATTCAACAATAATAAAAGAGAAGAGCTTTTAGATCTGGGATTAATAAAGACGGTCTGAATGCATTAAAAAGAGCAAAAAGTGTTAGAGTTAATCCCCCAAGACATAAGTAAAATGTGTCTTTGGCTTTAAGAACATCCAAGAGATGAGAGCATCTTTTACAATGCATCCTTTCCTGACAAGAAGCATGAGCAGCACAAAAGAAAAAAAAAAAGAAATAGACAAACATAGTGGGAAAGTGATTTAATTTAGGAGAGAAAATTAAAGGTTGGCAGTGATAAAAGAAAGAAAAATATGATGAAAAATATTGGGACAGGTTTGGTCTAGCATGAGCCAAAAAAATACATGTTTTTATATGTAATCTTTTATAATATACTAGATAATAAATAAATATATAAAATACACAGTACTATATATATATATATATATATATATATATATATATATATATATATATATATATATATATATATATATATATATATATACACACACACACACACACATACATATATATATATATATATATATATATATATATATATATATATATATATATATATATATATATATATATATACTGTATATACAAACACACACACACACACACACTCACAGGTACGAGATTGAAAAGCTTTATATTTTGAAATTTAGTGACAAGAGATATTTATGCATAATTATTGGAAGAATAAAATATTGGCATTTATCTGATTTTTTCCTTAATCTTTGATTTACATTGAGAAATTTGGTAATTTAACAAAGCAATATAAGAAGTATACATAAAGCACTCTCTGATAACACTGTTAACAACTTCTTGTGATTGTGACTCATTTTATTTTTCATGATCTATATATAAGCATTTTTCCTACACATTTACTCAATAATCCTTTTTGGTTTCTTACCTCGTGCTTCAGATCGATGGTGAAATCAGATTTTAAAGGCTCTTCCAGCAACCTTTGAGCAAGCCTGAATTACAATGAAAAAAGATTTATAACAGCATTTCATTATTTAGTTTATTTAGTCACATGCAGATTTGTGAACTCTTTCCAACAAAGGCATTTATAAACTTTAACCACAGATATTTTTTCCAAACTATTGCCACAAAACAAACATTATCCTCCACTAAAACTATATCTTAAAATAAAAATAAAAAACTTTTATAGATTTTCTATATTTGTTATATATAATGTATCACTCATTCTAACCGATCACACCCAGAGATTATGTATATTCTGAAGGAAGCTGTTATTATCATGAATCTCAGCACAGGCTTGGGAAAATGAATTCTTTTGGTCATGATTCGATGCAGGTGTGGTAATAAGTAAGCTAAAATGTGAGTGCTGCATTTAGACCTGATAATGAGAGCCATGCTCAATGCCCATCCTGCACTGAAGTCAGGGTACTTGAATTCTGATGGATTTTCAGCAAAAGCGTAATGGTGGATGATGGTAGATTCATCGTCATATAACGGCTTGCCAAGAAACCACTCCTAAGAAAAATGTGAAATACAAAGAGATATACATAGAGAAAGAGATGCAAAATGAGATATAAACAGATAAATAAACAAAGAAAATAGAAACAGAAAAACAATAAAGACACTTAGCTAAACAAATACAAGGGAAATAATACTGAGAAAGAGATGGAAAGTGAGACTGTGTATAACGTAATTATTTAGATTGTTAATATGTTAGCTGGGATAGTCAAAGACTTAAAAAAAAAAAAAAAAAAAAAAAAAAAAAAAAAAAAAAAAAAACCTTCAAAAACATTGTTTTGCTTCACTTTACACTTTAAGGCGGATATGTTTCTGCTTCTGTCTATATCGTATGCGGATATGCATTTTTAACATAAATCTGTTTTGGTAGTTTGACAGTGGTCTTTGTCCTTATTAGTTATTTAGTCTTTAGTACTTGTTCAATAAAGCAAATAAGGCACAAGAGGGCATGCATTTTTGTAAATAAATCACAGGAAAGAGGTGTTATTAAGCACGACGCAAAGTGGAGTACAGTTATACCTCTTTCCTGTGATTTATTCACAATAATGATCAACCTCACGGCTAAACAAATGGCTCAGCCATTCAGATTTAAGGACAAGAACTAACAGTTTTATAATTGTGTTTATAATTTGTGTGCCTTTTATTTGTGCATTCAAACTCTCCTTCGTTCACAATTCAGTGTGGAGATTGTTAGTTCAGCCCTGTCAAGTGTAAGTTCTGTTTGCTTGTTTAATACCCTCTGTTTGAAATAATTACCTTTGTTATTCTGCTACCTACAAATGAAGCCTCATTTGTGCCTTTTATGCACCACTTACCTGGGCCTGGCAGGACACATACAATGCTTCTTGGCTTTTTTTCTTTCACATAAAAACTTTGAAAAAAAATGTGCTTTTACCATTTATGTGCTTGTACCATTTAATTTCCATGACATTTTTTGCACTTATTGCCAAGTTCCATCTAAAAATAAACTGTGTGTGTGTCCTGTTTATGTATACATACAGAATACATAAGAATGTTTTTCCAGAACTGTGCTGTTTTTTTTTTATTTTTAGAGTCCAATGTAGCCTTTTTATTCTTGAGGCTTAAGAGTGGCTTGCACCGTGCAGTGAACCCTATGTATTGACTGCATCTTCTCTTTATGGCAGACTTGGATAGTGATACGCCTACCTCCTGGAGAGTGTTGTTCACTTGGTTAGCTGTTGTGAATGGGTTTATCTTCACCATGGAAATTATTCTGTGATCATCTACCACTGTTGTCTTCTGTGGGCATCCAGGTCTTTTTGCATTGGTGAGTTTACCAGTGCTATTTTTTTTCTCAGGATGTACCAAACTGTAGATTTTTCCACACTTAATAGTGCAGCAATTTCTCGGATGGGTTTTTTCTGTTTTCTCAGATTAAGGATGGCTTGTTTCACCTGCATGTACAGCTCCTTTGACCGCATGTTTTTTTTTAACAGAAAAATCTTCCAAATGCAAGCAGCATGACTAATATCAACTCAAGGCCTTTTGTCTGCTTAATTGAGAATGACATAATGAAGGAATTGCCCACACCTGCCCATGAAATAGCCTTTGAGTCAATTGTCCAATTATTTTTGGTCCCTTTAAAAACAGGGTGGCACAGGTTACGGAGCTGAAACTTCTAAACCCTTCATTCAATTTTAAATGTGGATACCCTCAAATAAAAGCTTAAAGTCTAGACTTTATGTCCATGTCAATTAGAGAATTATAACATGAACATATTTCAGTCAACAGGTAAAAAATAAAACTAAATTTGCGTCAGTGTCTAAATATATATGGACCTAACTGTGTGTGTGTGTAGTAAAGCATATTATGACTATTTTGACATTAAGATGTGTTTAATTTATACACCAATATCATGCAGTCTTACACAATTTCACACCACATTTAAATGAATTAAATTTGTTTTCTTGTCTGTCAAATTCGTGGACATACACTTGATGAAGTTTAAAATCCACCCAACTAATTTCCATGGAGCAGATCTGAAACATTCATTATTAGCTTTTATAAAATATTAATGCTCTTACAAGAATAAGAAAAGATTTAAGGTTTGTGAATTTAAAGCTCTCCAAAAAAGCCAGTAATCATTTACAGCTTAGTGATTGAGAAAGAATAAATTGTCATAGACACAGACATCTGGAAAAGGACAAACCCATAAACAATAAACAAGAAAATAAAATTGTGGAAGCAATCCATAGACTGGTCTCTTGAGCTGCACATGTTTTAGCTGAGCCATTATGTTTTCTATTGCACAAATTTACTTACAAAATTAGTAACAGTAACAAAATTAGTAACAGTAACAAATTTAATTACTTTTTTCCTAAGAGCACCAACACATTTTTACTAATGATAAAAAAGCCATGTATTTTGTTTAAAAATGGAGCAGAGTGCCCAGTAGGCGCCTTGTTCAAACAGCAGATGAAAATTAGGCCTTTATATAAATATGACATCTGGCAATTTGAAAAACAAATCAACAAATTGTTTCAGTCAGATGCTGTGGGACACATGCTTCATATCAAAATACTTCATAAGCTATGAGTCAAGAAGACAACCCAACATGGTATACCATACCACTATATATGTCAATAACCAATAATAAGATTTAGGTTAGATTGTCACATTATTAGGTATACTAACTGTCAATTTCATCAGTTTTGTTTTCCACATTGTTGTATTTGTAGCTATAATTGCAAAATAATTATTTTAAATTAATCTTTTTTTCTGTATACTCTGTTAGTCCCTTTTTACTTTGTTCTCCTATAGACAGGATCCATCCAACAGAACCACAATTTATTCCAAAAAAATAATACCAAACAATGACACTATTTTTTAGATTTTTAAAGTTTTAATGTGCTACTTTTTCCACATTTTAATAAAAAAAAATCAAAACTAACATTTATTTAACTTCAAAGAGAAAGTTCAACTGTAAAAACATGTAAAATCAGCCACAAACCTACTTACTTTTTTGTGGTCAAACGTCACGAGGACATTGTGAAGTTTCTGCAGCTTCACATTAGTCTCTTCTTCAAGAAATACAACCCAAGAGGAATTCTTCCCAAAATTAGAGGAAAAACTAAAAAAAAGAGAATTAATTTAACAAAAATATATATATATATATATTGAAAATGTATAAAAAAAAAAAAATATCCAACTTGACCCTTTTCCTCCATTACTCTTAACCAGGAGTACTCTTTCCAGGAGTTCAAACAGGAAGATATTTTGGTAGTTAAGAAATTAGAGCTGAGTAATTAATTTCATATACCGGTACTGATGTGGGGCTTGAGGGTGTAATGGGAGACAGGTAGACAGGAGGCAAGCTTTGGATGCAAATGTTAGCAGTGACACATGCTTAATGCTTTAGCATTCTCAATACATTTGGAACAACTTTGGGGATGGCCCCGTCTGTTTAAACAATGACAATTAGAAGGCAGATTACCATGTCTGACGTCACAAATGCACTTCTAGGAAAATTAGCAAAATTGCCATAAACACACTCCTAAACCTTGTGGAATGTATTTTCAAAAAGGTTGAAGTGTAGGGCAACATCATATTAAACCATAAAGATAAAATAAAATTGGATGTCACTCAAGTTCAAATGCAGACAAGTGAAAACTTCAGGCAATGTAGGAAATCTAGAAAAATTAATAATCAGTTGTACAATTTTCAACAAAAATTTACATACAAACAGTGATAGCAGAATCACTTTGAAGCTGCTTCATAATGACAAGAAAATCAAACTGTTTATGTGCTAATTAATGACTTGAATTAATGAGTGCAGCTACTTTTGGCAAGTGATCAACCCTGTTCAAGGACAGTAATTTTGGTTTTCATTTAGTTAAAACATGGCTTATGTATCCAATAATTATAAAGGAAACAAAAATAGGATTTATTATCAAATTAATCTTTGGTGGACAGTGTGAATATGCATGTGTGTGTACACATACTAAGGCATCAGGGGCAGGATGCTCCAGTCTCCGTCATTACCTGACAGCATGTGCAGGAGGAGTACTGTTGGTAGATTCTGCAAAAAAAAAAAATAAATAAATAAAACACTTAGTGCTAAAAAGAAAATAATAATTAAAAAAAATGATTTAGATGATCATCTGTTCCAGCATCCTCATAAAAAGCAAGGGCACAAGGTAAAATAAAATAAAAATAAACACTTCTTTAAATGATGTTAAAAAAATAGTAACTTGTCACTTAGAAGTAAATTACTTTTAGATACTTCTTTAAGACTCGTATAGGATATTTATTAATAGTTAGTATGATATTATTAATAATTATTACATTTAGTATCATTAATTTAACAAAGGGCCAAGTATCCATCCATCCATTATTTTCTGCTTTATCCTATATTAGGGTTCCCCATGGGGCGTTGGGCACCCAGGCACCCAGGACAGGGCGCCAATCTATCGTTGGGCACACAGACACACACATATACACACTCTATATGGGGCAATTTGGAGAACTCAATTGACTTGATACATGTTTTTGGACTGTGCAAGGAAACCAGAGAACCCGGAGGAAACCCACGCGGACACAGGGAGAACATGGAAACTCCACCCAGATGGGGATTCGAACCGGGAATCCCCTGTGCTGAGAGGAGAACGTGCTAACCACTAAGGTCAAACATTATCAGTTCTGTGAAACTAAAAACACAAACCAAAAAGCTGACAGTTGCATTTAAATTCAGCTTTAAACTGACTAACTCAAAGAGTTTATTATTTCACATTTAAAAGATTTGTAGGGTAACCTAAAAAATATGCAACACAAAATCAATGAAACACATTTAAGCAAGTTGAAATTTATTCTAATCATGTCATGCATAATTTCACCAGGAGAATATTTACCAGGTTCAATATGTCTTTTAATTAACAGAATATTGTAGCCATAGACAAACATCTCTGACACTAATCCATGATCAAAGCTTTAATAAACCTACTCAATAAACGTGAAGCAAAATGTATATAAATCATGAATATAAATTCATCTTCTGCAATTAATAGTCTACTGGTGAGTCAGATTACTTATGACACAGAAGATGTGTGAAGACCTTAAAAACAAGGTGTTAGATGAGACATTAAAGAGACTGATGTGAAAGGTGTAGGTGAGTGCTGGATGTAAAAAATTGATGATTGACTGAAAAAAGCAAGGTGGAAATAATAGGATACAAAAGATAATGTGAAATGTGATAAATGAAAAGGAAAAATGTGGCGATGCAAACCAGACAGTGATATGTGAAAGCAAAAAGTAATGAAAAAAATATGTACTTTGTGTATATATATAATAAAAACACTTTCCTATGAATCTGATAATAATAAGGGCATTATAAACACATTCATAAAGCCTTTCATAATATTAGATAATATAGTATGCTTTATAACACTTGTCATTAGCCTGTGTATATCAATGTTTATTACCACACAAATAAAGTGTTATTAGAATATGCCAAAAGGTTTATAACAAAAAGTAACATAATGCATTTTAAAACGTATATTTTTTAATGTTTATAGTTATTGTAAAGACCAGCATCATAAAGCTTCATAGGATGTGTTGAACTTCCCTGAAATGACTTAAGTGCTTATAAATGTTTATGAAAGCTTATACGCTTTATTTACAAGCATTACGCGTTATCACCCAAATAGTGTTGTCATTTATTACCCCTATTAAAAAACTGCAATAATATTTAGACATAATGACTAATAATATATCATAACTTTCATTTAAAATTTTTATAGCTCTGTCCTGTAATTTATTCACAATAACGTACAGCCATTGAGTGCCTTATTGCTTTTTTAAAATGGTTACAAACACTCTATAATAAAAAAAAACAAAGGTTTGATTCATTGATGTCTTTATTGAAAATAAAAATTAGTAATAAACTGGTCTTCTGTGACATAATCTAAACCATTTTTTAAAATGAACATTGATTGCTGAGTAACAGGATATTGGCTAAATGCTAATTAGAAATCAACTAGCTATGTAAATTACCCTATAAACTTATTAACATTAATTACTAAATTTAATGGTACATGATTTAAAATAATGTCTTGGATATCACACATTAATACTAACATGTAACTGTCAGAGGTATGCATTATTGTCA
Organism: Corydoras sp. C115; assembly: GCA_019802505.1. NCBI lineage: Eukaryota > Metazoa > Chordata > Actinopteri > Siluriformes > Callichthyidae > Corydoras > Corydoras sp. C115. The sequence goes on from JAFMOC010000012.1 coordinate 2,259,289, forward strand.
ATAATATGGACAAACGACTGGAGAAACAGCTCTGCCAAATAGATTCAAGGACTGGAACTAACCGTTTTATAAAAGTTGATGAATGCATTTATAATTCATAGGTAGTGCAACAAAAATGGAAAAATAGTGAAGATAAGAAAATTAAAAATGAGTCAAAAAAATGGAGATGAAGTTGATGTAAGACAGGTAGAAGTGAGAGTTACTGGGAAAAAAAAAGCTTGTGGATACTTGTGGAAATGAGAAAAGTAAATTTGCGAGATTAAATGGTAGAACAGCCAGATAAGATGGGAGATAAGAAGTAGGGTGTAGAAGATTTACTGCGACTCAGTGCAGGAGGTGATAACGAGTCCGGTCAGCGAGACCTGCTACTGCTTGGTTCCACACAGTGAAGAGCACAATGTAACAGTGCAGTGCTATACAGCTTCCTGAGTCATTAATTAGCACAACAGAAGTCATGCAGGCTCCAGGAGGCTATGCTACCAAACATTGCTTTTATATAGCCATCTATAAAATTTGGAGACAAAGAACAATACAAACATTGCATGTTTTTTTTTTTTGTCATTTCACAAAGCGTTGAATTTTGCTCCTCCCCACCTATCATTAAAACTTAACATACACTTTTGGTAAACACATTTTTATTTAACTTTATTAGTGTGGTTTTGTGACATTCACAGTATTATTATTTTATATTAAGCTGTGAGTTTCATACTCATTATCATTTGTACTTATCATAAAGAAATCTTCTCACATGCAACCATTTTTTTTTTCAGATATGTTGTTTTTCTTCTTATTCAGTTGATCAGGCAATAATAGGCACAGTCCTGGTAAACAAATTTTGCTCAGCTTTTGAAAGTTTTTTTTAGCTCCTTTGAATTATTGTACTAACTTCAAACATGGTTTACACCAGGGGCATGTTCCAAAAGTCATGTGACTGTGCTTTTATCATGTGTAATTAGGCAAAATATTTTTTTAAATGTTCATTTTGTCTGTTTACAATGCGTTTTACAACTTTGTTGAACTATAGCTAACAAACAGGTTAATATTGTCAAGGACTGTAAGGAAGAAACTAGAACAAAAGATGTGTGTGGCTGTGTTTAGTTGGTAAAAATAAATTTATTACTAATATTATGTATTTTTTTCCATACAGTGCCACCAGGAGAATACCTGAGTTTTTACCTGTTCAGCTTCATCTACTCTGCTAAAAAAAATGCAGCTTCAAAATAGGCAGATATTATTAGCCATCAACCTCAATCAGAAAAGATGGCAGCTTTGCAGCCAAAATGTAACGTATCTGTCCCCAATGTATATCATGTGGTAGAGGTCTACATATAGTTTGTCACTAATAGCTTTTAGTGAATATAAGTGTACATAAAAAGAAACATTTAAATAGTTACTCTGTAACCATTTATTCATTAGATTATAATATAAATTGTTATCTTCATACAGTTTTACAACAAGTAAATTTGATTTGCTATATTAATGTTTATTGTGATAAATATAAAAAAACTTAAGCCATGATTAATCCACAAAAAGGTCAACAATTTAAATAATGAAATTTAAATATTTCTGAAATCAGGGACAACAGGAAAATACAAGAAAATAAATTAAATAATAATAATAAAAATAAATTAATAATAATAATAAATTAAATATTATTATTATTGTATAACACACACACACACCTAACATGGTGGTGAGATTTAATTTGGAAACATGTTTCAGTGTAAAGCTTATTATAGAGCATTACAATTTATGTGTAAATAAAAAAATTTATTAATTGAAATTTATATTTGCATTTCAAAAAAAATTATATTAGATGTTTTTTGTCTTTTTCTACAAGAATTTCTACAAACAAAAATTTGAAAATTGTCTGTGAAATGCAAAAACGGCTCTTACGGTAATAGACAGGATTAAACACAGAGTACATTATACAGTTTATTTGATTCCAAGTAAGTAAGACATTCAACCTAGATCAATGAGTTTAACACAAACCCTATTCCCTGTTAAAGTAAATTAATCCTAGGTCCCACCTTTTGAAACTGGAATTTACATCTGTTTCAGTTTATTTTAGACTAGACTGCTATGTACAGCATGAATCCCTTACTTGTACAGAAGTCACTTTAGATTCAAGTCCCACTTTTTTAATTCTAATTCAACTGCACTTTCCTTTATTAATTCGGACACGGAATCCATAAATATCATAGTTTATTCTGGGCCAATATAAAATTCCTAAGCTTTTACGTTATTTAATGTCTGCATAGACAGAAGACACAAAACCTCCTAACATGGTATTTGACTCTCAGAAGCAGTTATGAAAAATTATATCCATTCAAGGCATATAATTGAAGTAGAGCATTGCTTCTCTTTAATCCAACACCACAAGGTGTATTAAATAATTTAATAAGTGTACAATACGCCATGCTTGCAAAAATGCATTTACGATATGATTCAATGCAGATAAAGAGTAGCATATTTGCCAGTGTGTACCAGCTACCAACAATACTCCTGTTGTATGAATGTGTGAATACAGAACATGACAATGTTTAATTTATCCTTACACACCACCACCATCATGATTTTGAGACATTTGGGAAGATCTAATAGCCTCACACAAAGGCAGTTTGAAACCTGTAACACAGGATTCAAAACACATGCATTACAATGAGAGACCACTATACTTGTAAAATCACTGGTAAAATATCAAATCTTTTAGCCCTCTGAAAAAAATGTTGCATGGAAAACATTTTCGAAGGCAACAATGATGCTTGTAAAACACTAATCCAGCTCTATGTGACTGTTTAGCCAAAGTAAGCCTTGGTAAGCAGAGAGGTGACAGAATGCCGATAACTAGTTAGCACCGTATGTACAGAATTACCGGATGGCGATTTATTTCCACAAATACTAACATAAGGCAGACACCACAAAGAGACACTGCTCTGATACACTGTGTAACAACCAGATTCAAAACAAAGAGATAATTGATCAATTCTTTTAAAAAATTATTCAAATATCATACATTTTTAAAATTTCATTCCAATTAAATACATTTTTAATATCCATAATAGTGAAACAAATAACCATACTGAAAAGCAAATACTGCTCAACAAATAGTGTTCAGAACGACTTATGCAAAAGTTGACTGTATTTAATAAGAAATAGCATTAAAACATGTAGAAATGTGTTTTCTGCAAAGTATGTGTAAACTTGTTTTATTTAAAACAAATTAAAATGTTTTACAACTTACTGAATCCTGTGACTAGGAACATTGAGCTGCTTAATCTTTATTGCAGGAGGAACGTTTATTTTCAATAAAGTCATCAGTGGAAAGAGCTGAAAAAAATAATACAGCAAGGATATACTAAGAGCTGTATGACTATTACAGGATTATATATATATATATATATATATATATATATATATATATATATATATATATATATATATAAATAAATAAATAAAATCGCATCAAAATTAGATTTTTAAAACTATTTATTACTTTTATGCCTGGCCTAAAAAAAGGTAAATGCAAATACAGTCATGGCCTAAAGTTTTGAGAATGATACAAATATAAATTTTTACAAAGTCTACTGCTTCAGTTTTTATAATGGAAATTTGCATATACTCCAGAATGTTATAAAGAGTGATCAGCTTAACAGCAATTAATTGCAAAGTCAATATTTGCCTAAGGGCGGCGCGGTGGCTTAGTGGTTAGCACGTTCGCCTCTCTCAGCGCTAGGGATTCCCGGTTCGAATCCCCATCTGGGTGGAGTTTCCATGTTCTCCCCATGTCCGCGTGGGTTTCCTCCGGGTTCTCCGGTTTCCTCCCACAGTCCAAAAACATGGATCAAGTCAATTGAGTTCTCCAAATTGCCCCATATAGAGTGTGTTTGAGTGTGTGAGTGTGTGCCCAGCGATGGATTGGCGCCCTGTCCTGGGTGTATCTGCCCAGCGCCCGAGACGTTCTCCCCTGGATGGGCATGGGGAACCCCACCGCGACCCTAATAGAGGATAAAAGCGGGAGATAATGAATGAATTAATGAATATTTGCCTAGAAAATGAACTTTATCCCCAAAACACATTTCAACTTCATTGCAGCACTGCCTTAAAAGGACCAGCTAACATTGTTTCAGTGATTGCTCCATTAACACAGGTGTGGGTGTTGATGAGGACAGGGCTGGACATCAATCTGTCATGATTAAGTAAGAATGACACCACTGGACACTTTAAAAGGAGGCTGGTGCTTGGCATCATTGTTTCTCTTCTGATAACCATGGTTATCTCTAAAGAAACACGTGCAGTCATCATTGCACTGCACAAAAATGGCCTAACAGGGAAGAGTATTGCAGCTAGAAAGATTGCACCTCAGTCAACCATCTATCGCATCATCAAGAACTTCAAGGAGAGAGGTTCCATTGTTGGCAAAAAGGCTCCAGGGCGCCCAAGAAAGACCAGTAAGTGCCAGGACCGTCTCTTAAAAGTGTTTCAGCCGTGGGCTACCAGCAGTGCAGCGCTTGCTCAGGAATGGCAGCAGGCAGGTGTGAGTGCATCTGCACACACTGTGAGGCGGAGACTCTTGGAGCAAGGCCTGGTCTCAAGGAGGGCAGCAAAGAAGCCACTTCTCTCCAGAAAAAACATCAGGGACAGACTGATATTCTGCAAAAGGTACAGGGAGTGGACTACTGAGGACTGGGGTAAAGTCATTTTCTCTAATGAATCCCCTTTCCGATTGATTGGGACATCTGGAAAACAGCTTATTCGGAGAAGATGAGGTGAACGGTATCACCAGTCTTGTCCCATGCCAACTGTAAAGCATCCTGAAGCCATTCATGTGTGGGGTTGCTTCTCAGCCAAGGGAATCGGCTCTCTCACAGTCTTGCCTAAAAACACAGCCATGAATAAAAGAATGCTACCAGAATGTCCTCCGAGAGCAACTTCTCCCAACCATCCAAGAGCAGTTTGGCATTGTTGCCTTTTCCTGCAGGATGGAGCACCTTGCCATAAATCAAAAGGTGATAACTACAGGGCTTAGGGAACAAAACAGAGATTTTGGGTCCATGACCTGGAAACTCCCCAGATCTTAATCCCATTGAGAACTTGTGGTCAATCATCAAGAGACAGGTGGACAAACGAAAACCTACACATTCTGACAAAATGCAAGCATTGATTGTGCAAGAATGGACTGCTATCAGTCAGCATTTTGTCCAGAAGTTGATTGAGAGCATGCCAGGGAGAATTGCAGAGGTCCTGAAGAAAAAGGGTCAACACTGCAAATATTGACTTGCTGCATTAACTCATTCTAACTGTCAATAAAAGCTTTTGTTACTCATAATATGATTGCAATTATATTTCTGTATGTGATAAAAACATCTGACAAACACACATAAAAACCAGAGGGCAGCAGATCATGTGAAAATATAATATATGTGTCACTGAAGACTGTTATAAAGCGTTATTTAATTTGTAATATATCAATAATATAGAGTCCTGTAATACAGCAGGCATTAAAAGAGAAATATATGTATAATGTAAAGAGATATTGATACATGTATAGAGCAGTTATAATCTGTATTACAATGCAAAATTACGTTAAAATCCGTTTGTCATGCATGTTTATTATGTATATTAGAACACATGTACAGCATTATACATCCATTCTTTTTTAAAGAACGTTTTGGTATACCATGATGCAGCACAGCTGCAATTGTTAGATCAATACTGACACCTTGTGGTAGCAAAACGGTAAAAAAAATTCAATACAGTGATACATAACGTTAATTCAGAGACAAAATCACATTGATGTGTGTGTGTGTGTGTGTATATATATATATATAGAGAGAGAGAGAGAGAGAGAGAGAGAGAGAGAGAGAGAGAGAGAGAGAGAGAGAGAGAGAGAGAGAGAGAGAGAGAGAGAGAGAGAGAGAGAGAGAGAGAGAGAGAGAGAGAGAGAGAGAGAGAGTCAGTCACCAATTGTGCAAGATGAGGGAGGCCTGTAATTGACTTCATAGGTAGACCTCAAGTAAAAGAGACAAAATCACATTGTCTGATTTATATACAAATAATGGTGGAAAATAAGTATTTGGTCAACTACAAACAAGCAAGATTTCTGGCTGTCACAGACCTGTAACTTCTTCTTTAAGTGGCTCCGCTGATGTCCACTCATTACCTGTATTAATGGCACCTATTTAAACTTGTTAACGGTATAAAAGACAACTGCTCACAACCTCAGTCACACTCCAAACTCCACTATAGTGAAGACCAAAGAGCTGTCGAAGGACACCAGAAACAAAATTGTAGACATGCACCAGGCTGGGAAGACGGAATCAGCAATAGGGCTGCAACTAATGATTATTTTGATAATTGATTAATTGGTCGATTATTTTTTTGATTAATCGATGAATCGGATAAATAATTTTTTTCCCCCCCATGTCTTTACATTAACATTTAATCATTTAGAAGACGCTTTTATCCAAAGATGAATGTTTTTCCGTAAAATTATTCTATAGTATAGTATTATATATAGTAATTTCAGACGACTGCGATTGATGAGAGAACTCTGAATTCTCAAAGATCCTGCTTCGGTATTTAATCCTTAGGTGGGATGTCCTTCTGTGTGTGGATGAGTGTGAATGGACCTTCCATATATGGTGGGGACTTCCTGAGCCCCAGTCTCATCATTACATTTAAAAAATGTTACCTGCCCCGTAAGTCTACAGCTCACCCTGTGATCGGACACCCCTGCACTTTGCCATGCTCATCCCGCAATGGGACATTCTTACAATTATACACACTCATCCCGCAAATGACCATTCCCTCTGTTCCCTGCAGTCATTCAGCAGTTGTTTGAACTATGCGAAATAGTAAATGTCATTACAAAAATAAAGAGCATTACGAAGTATAACAAAAACCTTATAAATAATTCATGTCTTTTTATGTTTAATAAATTCCAACACGAGAGACACCTGAAGCGACTACTTAATGCAAGTGGACCGCGTTAGTTTTGCGAGATCTCACAATAAATATAAATACAATTATTGCGAGATCTCGCAAAGTTACTGCGAGATCTCGCAAAGTTACTGCGAGATCTCGCAAAGTTATTGCGAGATCTCGCATTATATTTTTTTTCTAAATCAACAACACACTACACTGCCAGGGACTCAGATCTTGCAGTGCCGGACGTGTCCCCCTGCTTAAGCCAATACATATCCGGGCGAGTCTGAAGTTTGCTAGAGAGTATTTGGATGTTCCGTAAGGGTGTTGGGAGAATGTCTTATGGTCAAATGAAACCAAAGTAGAACTGTTTGGTACAAAAGCAACACGTCGTGTTTGAAGGAGAGTAAATGCTGAGTTGCATCCAAAGAACACCATACCAATTGTGAAGCATGGGGTTGGCAACATCATGCTTTGGGGCTGTTTCTCTGCAAAGGGACTAGGATGACTGGTACATGAAAGAATGATTGGGGACATGGGGCGTGTTGCACTTTGATAAATAATACATTTAACAAAAATTACAAAGCAACTGACCAGGCTGCACAACAACCATCTGTTTGCAGAAGATTCTCTTGCTCAGTCAGAGGCAGCAAATGCAGCCAGATTTGTACCAACATTACAGCTTACTCAAAAGGCAATCAATAAGCTTATGTTAAGCCAAACATAGAATATTTGCCCCTCAGTAAAATGAGATCTTTAAGCAATATAACTGCTTTCAAAACAATCATAAAATCCTTAAAATTATTTACTACAAATATCCTTTTTAAAGTCCATGCTCGGAAAATCAGTTGGGACAAATAAACTCACTCTGCAGTCATTACTCATCACACGTCTTCAATCAGACTGCCAAGCTAAAGGCAAGAAATAAAAGAGCCCGAGGATGGGATCAAAATAAGCAGTTCTTATATAACCAAATCACACCAGGAGCAATGCACACAGAACTACCTGATGTGAGGAAAAGAGACAGAAGTAGCAAGATATGGACATTTTTTTTTAATGTTGTTGCTTATTGATGTGGGTGGATTACTGTGGGTGGATAAAGAGATAGAGAAGTAGGTGGACAGACAGACAGACAGACAGAAGCACTTACAGAGAAATAGATTGAGAAATCCGACAGATAAAGAGATACATTTTATACACACATACTATAACATACTATACTGACCATACTATAAAAATCATATTTCTGAGGTCAGTCACTGATGTGGTGTGGGATTGCAATTCCAAAGAGGCGTCACACCCCATCATAGCCTACAAGTTGCAGCTGCTAGAGCAGAGCACTTACTCAAACCTCCAATAGAATCATTAACACCATCTACACTACTGACTATGCCGCTAGTCATCTTTGTGTGGAAAAGCTTGGGCTTTTTTAGGTCTGTTGTACGTGGTGCTTATCACTAAGGAACAATCCTTTCACACATTTTAGTTTTTTTGGTAAAAAAGCGTCTTTTTTTATTTTGCGATCTTAGAAGGCATTGTAACTGACCTGTAAAATATGCTGTTGAAGTCTATATTTTACAGCTGAAACGAAAATGTGTTTATATTACACTGCTTAAGCTGTGCCTGAAGATGTGCTGTGAGCTGATTATTATGCAAAACAATTGAGTTCCAATTTCATGTGCTTTTTGATGCATTAGGAAACTGCACTGACACCTTGGATTTCCTTGCTTTTTTAAACACTGAAAAACACTGAGCAAACTAGTGTTACTTTCAAAGTTAACACAATTTTTGATCTTTTAAATAATTTAAAGTTGTTCATTGAACTTGTATGTAAATGACAACAACTAAGTATTGATGTGTTCCAAAAACATTTGGCTGGTGGTATATATACACAACTAATCACAACTAATGTATTTTCTTTTCCTATCACTGCAAATTTTTTTATGATTTTAATTTTCAACATATTTGTAAAGCATCCCAGTGGTTTAAAGCAAGTTATATTGATGGAATCCATTACCAACAGAAGTTACAGCTCTGTCGGTGTGCATTTGTGTGTGTATTTAGGTCAGTAAGCTTTGATCAAAACACACAAGTTAAAGCAAAGGACCATTGAAGCTAAAATGTCTTTTTTATAATTGAAACATGTTTAGTGTTCAGTCTGGTTCTAAAAGTGTTACGAATATGAATAATTTGTGGAAGAGTTATATTTGACCACATAACTGATATATCAGGATTTTATGAATACAATGAGTATACACAGATATTCAAGTGTAAGGTGTGCATGTGTGGGGGAGCGGGGAGTTTAATGATGAAAGGACAGATTTGTTTGTGGGTGGTGGAAGTACTATGAGATTTCTTGTACCTTATAGAGATCTTGAGCCTGTGAGAGCAGATCTCCACGTAGATTCTCAGCTCGTCCAACGTGGAAGGAATTTCTTTGACTTTGGATAATGAACACCACCTCATTAAGACCTATACAAAAAGGAATGATAAAGAAGTCATAATTACTCTACATCTTTATACTGCCCACATACACACAGGGTTAGGCCTATAATAAGTACAAAAATCCATTAACAAGTATGAACAAGTAATTAAGAGGGTCAAGACTAGAGGTGAGCGTTACACAGTACATGTTACTGAGTAAATGGTATAGTGTTACCTGAGATAAAAACACTATATGTATATGTAGTTAGCAGTTTTTTATAGCATCACAGATTCAGACATAAAATGCAAACTTTTGCAGGTTGCAATAAATGTGCAAAGATGCAGCTAGTACTGCCACAGTGATACAGCAGCGGAGATGGTGCAAAATACAGATTATATCTAGATTTTACTTTTAATAACAAAGTAGCTGCATAATTATGTTTTTGCATTTGCATAAAGGCGTATGATCAAAATTAAGGACCATATAGATATTAACCCTTTAATAAGCCAGCTGACACTTTAGAGTCGGGCTCAGCTGGGGAGACGGTTCTTGCTGGTGATTTTAATTGCACTCATGATTACATTGAGGACAGAGAGGACCCCACCACACACACACACAAATACATCCATATATGTGTACAACTCTCATGTCTTAAACGGTAATATGTCCTGTTTTCACTTAATAAATATATGGCATGAAAAGCAAAACATGTCTTTGATAAACACTAATTTATGCTGATACATTTTATCTTATGATCATCATTTGTGCAGTCTATACCTCAACTGTGGTTTCTATAGTTTGAATGTATAAGCTTTAATGGCATTTTCAGAAAAGAAAAACTTAAAACGTGAAAAATGTTCTGTAGGAAAGTAGGAAATTCACAGATTTTTTTCAAAATGTTAACCATTTTCAATAGCCAAATGCAAAACAACTGTGATGTTAGCGGGGGAAAAAATATATATTTACATTTAGCAGACGCCGTTATCCAAAGCAACTTACAAATGAGTCAGTAGTTAAGGAAGAACCCAGCTACACTGTAGAATTGTCAAACCTGATCATTATCATATATATATATATATATATATATATATATATATATATATATATATATATATATATATATATATATATGATAAAATCCAAATACAACAGGAATGCAAAACATGCACTTGTCAGATCAAAGATTATATCTGTAAACAATGTGTGCATACTTGTTTTCTTTAAAAAAATCTCCTGAGACGGGGACTTGTTTTCCTAAAAGGTCATGATAGAACTGTCACATCAGTTATGATGAGGAGGATGGCACAGTTTTATTCTGAACACCATATAGCTAAAGGTTCTAATCAGGAGCATTTCAAAGCATTACCCACTGATATTTTCAGTATAACAACTACAGAAAAAGGCTTTAACCTATCCATTTACTTGTGCAAAAGTCAGTAAGGCTCCCCATCAGCTTGCTTCTGGATGTACAGACATTGACCATTTCCCAGCTGCCATTTTTATAAGTGTTTAGGAAGGTCATCGGAAAGGACTTATTTTGTGCCCAGCAAGTGTGTTTTAATGTTAAAGCTCTTCCAAAATGCTGCCAGCACAGAATGCTCTCTCCACAACTAAAGAGTATCTGGTGCTTAAAAATCTGGAGACCTTGTTTAGAAGACTCACATTGCAAACAGGAAATATTTCTTTCTTTGTGGGAAGTGTGGATGGAGGATGTTTTATACCTGATAAAGTCTGACTGAAAATCAGAGACTAAAAATTTAATTTTAAATGTCTGAATCAAACCAAGTGGCCTTTAAAATTACCACCTAATGACTTAACACTGTGCTGCATAAACAATCCTAAACCTATGTGGCACATCGAAGTAAAACAATTTTAATATGAAGAGTTTTGCAATATTTTCAGACGCTTTTGAGAGTCATGAAGGTTAAAGAATAAACAGTTATGAGAGATTGTATACATAGTGCAAGTTTGGTAAAACTCAATTTTGTATGCAGGATAAAGAACATACTACAGCTACAGTAGAGTTTAGTTCTAAAATTAGAAAGAGATAGTAAAACTAGAACATTAAAAATACATTTGTCAATCAAGTCACTGACAAAAGGAAGCACTGAAAAAATGAAAAATAAGGTGGGCTCTTTTATGAAGCTCTTCAAGCCTTAATTAAGAATCAATGACATGGACACTCCAACCATTTTTTTCTTTAACTGGAATGAAAACTGAGGCCTCAAAATTAGATGCTACATCTAAGACAGCCTAATGAAATTTCTGCTGAAATGAGAAAAACTGCACTGGACTTCTGAAGTAGAAATTCTCGAACATGAACCTCAAGGAACGAAGAGAAGTTGTTCAGCAGAAATTCAGCTGTAATTGATGGACACAATGCAGAAAAAAATTTTTTTTAAACAAAATGCACTTCTGATTGGAAAATTGACAGCTTCCATTAGCTGCACAAGCACTGTTTTATCTCTTTAATTCAGAAGGGGACTTGAGTTTTAAGAACTGGAGACCTGTAGTATGTTTTTATGTACAGAATGTAACATTTTATCAAACTGCTTATCGAACACATTAAAAGTTTGTATGTAAATTTAATGTGTACCTGGACAAGATCAGGCTTATTTGTGATTCGTTTAGATTGTGTAAACTTTACTCCTATGAATCAGAAAGTTCTAATCTGGATGTTGTTGGTTTTAGTGGATATATTTTTAATAGGAATTAAGCTTTCTTTTTCAGAAGCCACAATTTTATTAAAGATTGGGGGAGGACTTCATCTGCATAGGCATACGGGTAGAGTTCACTATCTGATCAGTTATATAATCTGAGTATTGAGTTTCTATTGTGCCAAAGGAGGGCTGAAATACAGGGTCACCGTGCCTGGCTTTCTCATGAAAATATGCTTCTCTAGGTTTCTGCTAATGACATCACAGTCTCAGAACAAAAATTCATTCATACACATGTAAAAGCAAGGTCCTCATCTAAGGTTGACTGGAAAATATTATAATCTGTTATTGTTGGTCTGTGGCAAGATGAACAGCCTACAGTGGGGTAAAATAAGCATCAGGTATTTGGGGAAGCTTTTGAGAACTTGGAGACTTGACCTAGGAAGTAGACCTGGATTTTGCCACATCTGTGTGATGTGCTGGTTAGTAATATGGTATGGTAATAACAACCATGTTATAGTTCAGGCTCATCAACCTGAAAACAGATTCTTTAAACAGAAAGATATGGAGGATACTTGTGAAATCCTTGTAGTTTAAACAGCACTAGACACTCCAGTTACTGAACCTTTAAAACTTTAGGGAGTGCAGGACCTCATTTACCTTTGGCACAACCAGGATCTGTTGTCTGAGAGCAGGTGGGACCTGGAAGTCCATGAGCACAATGAGTATATAAACATGAATGAATTCAAACTGTTCACATCAAATGATAATCTGATCACCACTGTGCCTACAGTCATCAGACAGGTTCTGAATAAGGGTGCAGAGAAACAAGGAGAACCATTTTATTCTCAGCAGCAAAACTCCTCAACTTATACCTAAAAGGTTCTGTACCAGAACTCTCTAATGCGGAATTTGGGTTGGTGGGCTTGTTGGCACTTGGGTCACAGCAATGATACAAATCTTTATATAAACTAGTGATCGACCGATTAATCCGATTTTTGGCATTTTTTAGATAATCGGCATTGGCCGATATATGAGCGCACAAGGCCGATATTTAAACAATGCCTACAGGCAACGCTGTGGGCAGCTCCGTCATTCTGGCTCAATGACTGAATACAGTCATTTGATCTAACTTTTGCTTAGAGTGGCCCCTAGTGTTCTTCCGGCAGAACGTCACTCAATGTTCAAGGGAATGAATCGTTGGTATTTTGAAACTGCGCTACGCCTCCATGAGAGAAAACGGTAAGAATTTTTCTCTTTCAACTCTCAGTATTTGTTACTGGCTGCTCTTTGTAATGTATAAAATGTTGACTGTCTGCATAATTAGAGCGATTATGTTATTTAGAGAGAAAATGACAATAGTTTTATTTGGAACATTAAATTTAGCAAACACTTGAACAGCTAAACTGGCCAACTAATACTAATTAGCGCTAGTTAACGCTATAATAAAGTTCCGGGATGCTATTTGTAACATATACAGTGTTTACTGTTTGTATAATTAGGGCGATTTTGTTAAACTGGCTAGCTAACGCTATATATCGCTAGCACAAACTGACGCTAGCTTACAGGCAGTGAGTGTTGTGCCAGTTCACAGCTTTTCGGAACTAGTTCAAGTTCAGTTCATACATGCTCAAAGTGAACATTTCAGGTTCAAAGTTCACTATTTTAATTCTGAACTAGTTCAAAGTTCAGTTCATTTTATTTTTTTCTTGAGATATTCAAATAAGTACTTTTTTCACACTACAAGCTAGAAATCACTATACGTTCTTTGAAACTGCTTATTCTCGTCAATGGTCTGTCACTCTCTCTCTCTCTCTCTCTCTCTCTCTCTCTCTCTCTCGTCGTTGCCTGCTATGCGCCGTTGCTATGCCTACTCCACTCTGCTGCAATTCATCACAGATAACGTCGTCCGAAAGCCAGTATGTTATTAATTAGCCAGTATGCTAACTATTCTTAGCCGGACACTACGTTGCCCGCAATGCATTGCGCACACAATGTTAAAACCATGTCCGCCTGGCGATACATGATTTAAGCAGCACCAAGCGAGAATTTCTCTCGTTGCGTTTCAAAAGAGAAAACAGAGGTCACTCAGTTTTCAATGGAAAACAAATTCCAATGTTCATTTACAGTGATGTCTGCCGTTAATGACACTTTATGTGAACTGATTCACGTTCAAGTTTTTTATTAAAAAACGTGTTGCGTTCAGTTCAACGTTCACGTAAAAATGAGAGTGTTCAATGAACGCATTCTTTTGAACTCGTTCACGCACAACACTGCTTACAGGGCTCAAAAAGTGTTTTTAGCTCAACAATCTGGTATTATAAGCGACTGAGTTGATGATAAGATGATATCTTACTACTCAAGATAACCATGTATATTTAATTATAATGTGTATTTTTGTATTTGTTAATTTTTGTATTTTGTATTGTTTGCTGATTTTTACTTAAATACTGACCCTCTATATTTCTGTTTTAATTATTTCAGATGGCAGAACAGAAACCAAATATTGTGTGGCAGCATTTTACAGAGCCAGCACCAGGAAAGGCCAAGTGCAATGTCAGCAGTGCATTGGTGAGCATGGGGTCCGAAACATGGAAGAAAAAAAAAACACAACAAACATGTGGAATCACCTGAAGTGTCACCACCACCCTCTTTATAGAGAGACACAAAAGAAAAAAGAAGCTGCAGCTAGAACGGACTTACTTCAGCCCATTGTATCACAGCTGTTTGATGCTCAAAAAAAATGGATAAACTCAGATCGCAGGTCAAAATAAATTGACACTTTAATAACAGAAATGATTGCCACAGACAACCAGCCCTTCACAGTTGTTTCAGATGTGGGCTTTAGACGATTGATGGCTGCACTGGAATACCAAAATATAACATCAAAAGTGAGAAGTATTACCGCACAGAGATGTTGGTCAGTATACATACAAAGGTTGCAAAGAAAATCAAAGCACTGACTGCCCTCAATAACGCCGGCCCCTATTTGTCCTTCACTACAGACTGTTGGTCAGGAGAAACTGAATCACTAATGAGTCTAACTTGTCATTTCATAGACTGTGACTGGGAAAGGAAACAGGTGGTCTTAAATGTCAAGGCAATGTTTGGCTCCCATACTGGGGACTACATATGTAAGCAGTATCTTGACATGATGGGTGATTGGGATATTGACCTAGAAAGAGTGGTGCTTGTGCTCAGAGACAGTGGTGCAAATATGATCAGAGGTATGAGACTAGCAGAGATACCGGACCTCAGCTGCAGTGCACACATACTGCAGCTTGTTGTAAATGAGGGCATCAACAGTCAGAGAGCACTGGGTGATGTTATCAGCAAGTTGAAGACATGTGCAACACATTTCAGCCACTCTGTGCTAGCAAAACAGCGTCTTAGGGCCATTCAAGAAGATCTTGGCATCCCCCAGCATGGAATCATTCAAGCTGTTCACACCCGCTGGAAATCCACTCTGCACGTTACAAAGGATGTTGGAGCAAAAGCGTGGCCTTAGTGTCTACGCAGGAGAACATGGGAAGTTTGCAAGTCTCTCTGCAGAACAGTGGGATATCATCTCAAATTTGGTCAAGACACTGGGCCCTATCGAAGAAGTGACACTTGAGATGAGCAAAGCGGAAGCCTGCATTTCCTGCATCATTCCAAGCATTGCAGTGCTGAAGATGCTGCTTCAGGCAAAGGGACCTACTGCTAGAGGGATCAAAACACTCTGTGAGACAATGTTACAGAGCTTGGAGAAGAGATTTTTGAAGATTGAGGAAACCAAATGCTTGGTGTTGGCAACACTACTGGATCCTCGATATAAGGGCCATGTCTTTGCAGCTGAGAGCACATTGAGCAGGGCAAAACAATGACTGAAAGAGTAACACGCAGTTACCTGTGATTCTGACAAACAAGTGACCACTGTGGATCAAAGTACAGTGTCCAAACGAATTAGGGTGGAGGAGAAGAAATCCTCTGGTCTTGTTGACCAAATGTTTGCAAACATTCTTGGGACTCACAATCATCCTAATGGGGACAATGAGGAGATCTCTGATGAACTTAACCGTTACGTTATGTCTTCTTGCACCACTGGCAAGAAAATCTCTCTGTCCTCCACCCTCCTCTGTTCCCAGTGAGAGAGTTTTTAGTGAGATTGGGACCATTTATGAGAAGAAAAGGAACAGGCTCACTGGAGAGAATGCAGAGAAACTTTGTTTCCTACATTACAACTTGCTGCTTCTAGACTGGGACTACAGAGTGACTTAAAAACAAGAGATGCTGAGAGAACATTTGGTGAGGATATTGACGTTTGATTCCAAGACTCGAAACCTTCAACTTCTCTGCTCTTAATTATTTTTTCTCAGGAATAAATAGAAGCAGCTATGTTGATAAATGCTATTCAGTGCACTTTAATTGGTATTATTTTTATATTCACAAATTTGTTTGTTAATATTTTATTTATTTATCTAAATAAGCATTAGTTCAAAAAATTCATTGAATGTTGTTCTGTGTGCATTGTGTTCATCAATAAATCTTCATTCTAAAAAGATGCTGCTATCTGCTTAATTAATAATGTGTAATTTAAAGTTGTATGTTTTTAAAATTGCTCTCAGTATTACAAAAAGTAGAGTAGACAGTGATAAACTGTCTGATTACTTTTGTGTCTTGTTTATTATTATTATTATTTTTTTAATTATTATTATTATTATTATTATTATTGTAATAATAATAATAATAATAATACATTTTATTTGATGGCGCCTTTCTGGACACTCAAGGTCACCTTACAAAGAAAAAAAACAATAAAATATCAATAATAAATAAGGCAATTCGTCAATCATAGTAAAATAAATTTAAGTAAAAAATAAATTAAAAGATAGAGGAAATAAAATCAGAGATTATAAGCAAGATTCCTCCACCTATTGTACTTTATTAGTTGCCATAAAAACTGGTAATATCGGCTTTATATATCGGCATCGGCCATTAAAAAACCCATATCAGTCGATCATTAATATAAACCCTCCCATTGATAGCATAATGGCGTGGATAGCCATACACAGAGCCTTAGCCAAAGACCGACATTTAGCCCATACAGACCCCACTGTAGCTACGACCTGTCCCTTTTGTGAGAGAGAAAAAATGTGGAACCTGTTTCTGAGGTGTGACAGACCTACACCCATGGTTAACTTTCTCAGGTCATGGCAAGCCAAACTAAATGCTGACCAGACAGTCTCTGAATCTTTGATCTGACATTTTACTGCAAACAAATATACAACAAAAATAATGTTAGACTAAACTTTCTGTTTGGCTTACAAGACAAAACAGACTGAGAGGAACTGGGACTGATTAAAGCTAGACTGAGTACAGGGTATACCGATTTTAAATTTGATACTTGATAATTTGTGAAAAAATAAATAAATAAATAAAATAAAAAATAGATGGGCTTTTTTGCTCCAGTAATGTCAAAAAAGATTAGAATATTTGTCTCTGGGTTTTATAATCTCCATGACATTTTACTGAGGTTTTTTTTTAATAAATGTTATCTTTAAAAGTGTTATCACTTTCTCCCTCTCCCTCTTTTAAGCTTCTGGAGGATGAAAATATTATAATTATCAGGATGTGAGAAATATGCTTTATAAATGATGATGAAACAGCATGAGCGCCCAAAGTTATTTATTAGTTCAGTCATTTTTGCATGCTGAGAAAGGATGCTTATTTTTAATAAAACAATAAACACAAGGAATGTGTGGAGGGAGAAAAAAAATAATAATAATTGAGCACTCTGAAAAATTCATCCCATCACAACACAGAACACTGACAGGTCAGTAGATACAAAGTCATGCCTCTGCAATCTTATTAATTTAAATAATCTAGATCAATCGGAGTTTAGCACACAATAATATTTGGCATATACACATCAGTAATTATGCATCATATTAATGAATGTCAGCAATAAAAGCTACATTAACATAATATCTAATTATAATAATTAAATATTAATTAAAGCAGATTGTTTCAGAAGCAATATAATGATATAAAGGTTAAACCTGGCTTGTAGATCTCACCAATATCCAGATATTTGTATGTATAAATAAATGTATTAATTTCTATGTGCATTCATAGTTACAAACTCCAAAATAAGCAAAGTTAGCACTTTACTCATATACTAATATAAAGATAAAATGAAAAATTTAATTAATAAACTACAAGTACTTAAATGTTAAATAACATTTACTTTTCTTATCTGTATGCATAATTAGTAACTCAAAGTTATAGTAGAGGGGTGCAAAAGCAGCTGCTGATGACTTTCTTGGGCTTTTTTTTTTTTTTTTTTTTTTTTTTTTTTTTTTTTTTTAAACCTTTAGAGATTATGCTGATATTTAGAATGTCCTATTTCAGGAATTTACCCATTTAGCATCTGCATCTCAATATACTCCCAGTATCTCTCAAGATACTTCATATACACATACACTTCTTCCTCCTTCTTTCACCGCCCTGGTTATGCCAAGTTTGTTAAGTATCATATTCCTACAAGAGAAATTTCAACTTACTAAAACAATAATAAAGAAATAACATTATTGGTTAAAATATACTTATACCATATTAAATAAAGATCAACTAAAATATATATTATTTAGCTGCTTCGACTAGAGCATTGCAGTAAGGAATTGGATAAATATAGAGTTGGTCATGAACAGTCATAATCCTTCGAAGCTCTTGTACTCAACATAAGCAACACATCTGCATTGAAGAATAAATACAATCTAATGCAACTTATTACCGTATACCGCCCTCCTAGCCCATATACAGAGTTAATTAAAGAATTTGGTGTTAGTGATCCAGTCATTAAACTGCGATATGATATGAAGCGTTCAATCATTCCCTCTACTGCTGCGTCATTCCTACGACATTTACCTGAATTAAACATTAAACCAGCGTCGGGACCCGATGAACTTGAAAACACAGCGGAATACCTTAAACACGTGTTTTCTACAACCTTAGACAGTATAGCTCCACTTAAACTAAAAAGGATTAAAGATAAAAGACTTGTTCCATGGTTTAATGATCAAACACGCGCCCTAAAACAAACCACTAGAAACATGGAGCGTAAATGGAGACAAACTAAATTAGAGGTATTTAGGGTTGCATGGAAGGACAGTATGACTGAGTACAAACATGCACTCAATGCAGCGAAGACTAAATATTATTCTGAATTAAAAGAGAACAACAAAAACAACCAAAGATTCCTCTTTAGTACCATTGCCAAATTAACTCGAAGTGCTACTGAATCAGAGAAAATAATATAGTACAAGAGTTAAATACCTTTAACCCCATATCTAAAAAAGAGCTTGTCTCATTAATTACACAGACAACACCCTGTCTGTTAGAGCCAATACTTACAAACCTGCTTAAAGACCTCCTACCAAATATTACAGAGCCTTTTATAAACATTATAAATTCCTCACTTAAAATAGGCTATGTCCCCAAAAATCTGAAGTGTGCAGTCATTAAACCATTACTTAAAAAATCAAATTTAGATCCTCTAATACTGTCCAACTATAGACCAATATCAAACCTTCCTTTTGTCTCTAAAATCCTAGAAAAAAAAATTGTGTTCAACCAGCTGAATCGTTATCTTCTAGCTAATAACTTTTTCAGTCAGGTTTAAGGTCTCATCATAGCACTGAGACAGCCTTAATTAAAGTCGTTAATGACTTATTAATGTCCTCTGATAATAATCAAATCTCTTTCCTTGTATTATTAGATTTTAGAGCAGCCTTTGACACTATAGACCATAACATCTTAGTTGATAGATTAGAAAACACTGTGGGCATTACAGGATCTGCACTCCAGTGGTTTAAATCCTACCTGACAGATCGATATCAATTCACCTGTGTTAACAACCAATGTTCTGACCTTGCTAAAACTAAATATGGTGTCCCGCAAGGGTCAGTTCTGGGTCCACTCCTATTTGCATTATATATGCTTCCATTGGGATCAATTATTCATTAACATGGAATCAGTTTCCACTGTTATGCAGCTGATACACAGTTATACATTTCAGCTAACCCTAATAATGTTCGTTCTGTCAGTAAGCTCGAGGACTGCATCCAAGATATTAAAATATGGATGTCAAAAAACTTCCTACTGCTAAATTCTGACATAGCAGAGTTTCTAATAGTTGGACCCAAGGACAAAATTAACAAAGCTTCTAACACTATGTTAAACCTTGATAACTCTTTAATTAGATCCAGTTCATCTGTAAATAATCTCTGTGTCATTATTGATTCAGATCTCTCCTTTACAAAGCACATTAGCAATATTACTAGAATTGCATTTTTTCACCTTCATAACATTTCGAAGCTACGAAATATCCTCTCCCTCCAAGATGCAGAAAAACTAATTCATGCTTTTATTATCTCAAGGTTAGATTATTGTAATTCACTTCTGACAGGATGTTCTAATAAATCATTACATAAATTACAATTTGTGCAAAATGCTAAAACCAGAAAGTTTGATCATATCAGTCCTGTGTTATCAAACTTGCACTGGCTACCAGTTAAGTTTCGTATTGAGTACAATATTTTATTGATAACATATAAATTCTACATAATCAGGCTCCACAGCATCTGAGTAAACTGATTCAATTGTACAAGCCAGCACATGAGCTCAGATCTCAAGGTGCTGGTTTACTCTTAGCTCCTAGAATAAATACAATTACTGCTGGTGGAAGAGCATTCTCCCAAAAGGCTCCTCAACTTTGGAATAGCCTTCCAAACTGTTCGTGATACTGTTTGTGATTCTGAATCACTATTAATCTTTAAAAATAAATTAAAAACACATTTATTTAATCTTGCGTTTAATTAATCCCCTGTAGATAAAGATGTAGGTCTCAGGCTTGGCTGTGTTGGGGTGGTAATCTGCGATCAGTGTATGCTGGCGTTTCACCTCTTCACCCACCTCATCATTAATGGGGGGGGGGGGGTGGCGCTGAAATGATGCTGTTCCTGGGAGCCATCTCAACTATGTAGAGTCTGCAGTATCTGCCTCTTTTAGTTTTGCTGCTCTAGTCAGTGATGTCAGCCGGAGTCACATGCTACACTGTGTCAATCACTTATTAATTAAATGCTGTGCGTTATTATTAGCTCTAACTGCCTTCCTTGTCTGTTTCTTTTGAGGTGTGACCGGCTTCCTGGAGGTGTAGTCAGACCTTTATCAATGGCTCTGCCGACAAATACTGGATGGAACCTAAATATTAATTGGACTGGCGGTCCTGCAGGACCCCCTTAATGGACTCACATATAGTTTTCCAGTTGTTTTTCCAGAGTTTTTCCATTTGTTGAATATCTGTACATGGCTGTCCTACACTGTTGTTGCTGCCTGGCCGTTCAAGGAGGATGAGTCCCCCACTGAGTCTTTGTCCTCCCAAGGTTTCTTCTTTAAATCACAAGATAACATAGTTTTTTTCTTGCCACTGTCGCTTTGGCATGCTCTTTGGGGGTTTAAAGGCTTTTCATTCTGTAAAGCTGCTTTGTGACAATGTACTGTTGTAAAAACCGCTATATAAATAAATTACTTCATTTAACTTAAATTACTCATGAATTATGAATGCAATGAAAATTTGCTTCAACCACAAAAACTCTATTTCTCCTGAATTTCCGCCATACCAGCTAACATTTTTAAGTAATCTTCATTGGCTGAACAAGGCAGTTACTATCATTCTGCAATGCTGATTTAATTAGAAGAGCAGACTGACTGCTTTAAAAGATTGATGGTTCTTAAACTAATTGGCAACTTCTGTTAACCCTGATTACTTCAAAAGAAACGTGCAGTCATCATTGCTTTGCATTAAAAGGGTTTCACGAGCAATAGTATTGCTGCTTGTGCACCTAAATCAGAATTTAGATATTGGATCATGTCACCACTAGCACAGAGCATACTCAAATAACATTTGAAAACAATTATTCTCTAGAAAATGTAGGCACTACCATCAGTCTTGTGTCATAGGTGCTTAAAATCAGGGCAAAAGAGATAACCAAGTGGTATAGTAAACAAAAAACAAACAACAAAAAAAAAAATCGGGGCTATGGCTGGAAAACATCCCAGATCTCTATTCCATTAAGAACCCAAGGTCAATCCTTAAAAAGCATGGATACTAAACCAACCCTACTGATTCTGTAATAAACGTCAAGGTTGGGCAAGAATGGGTTTCCATCATTCAGGATTTGGTCGAGGAGTTGATATCAAGCACACAAGGGCAATTTAACATTTGTCAATAAATTATAAATGAAAATGTACGTTTATAATCGCATTTCAGTATACCACAAAAAGAAAAAAGAAAAAACACGGAAAACAAACGTTATAACTGTATTTAAAACCATAACGTAAAATGCACCTGTGTGCAGTAGGATATACAATCACCGGCCATTTTATTAGCTGCACTTCCTCAGTTCTACACTGTTTGTTTTTTCAGTTCCACTAACTATAGATGGACTTTGTAGTTCTACAATTACAGACTGTAGTTTCACTACATACTTTGTTTGACCCCTTTAGTATGTTCTCTGTTGATCAAGACCCCCACAGTGTTATAAGGGTGGGGGATGATTCATAGTCTTGCATAGTGGTTGTGTGTTAGTGTGTATTTTACAAGTGGATCATACACAACTGTACTGCTGGAAAGAGAAGAGTACACTAATAAAAACATACAGGAGTCCAATTCAATCGTACTATTATCCATCACCCTAATAATACCACCTCGGTGGAGGTCCTGATCCTGAGAGAATGATCAGAGACAATGAGCTGCACCTAACAAAATGGCCAGAGATTGTATATGTGGACTTTATAGTTCTTGTGTATTTAAAGCCACAACTCTAGATATGTCACTGTCCATGTAAGCTGAAGGTACACATTTACTTAAACAGCAGGCTGCTTAAAAAGAATGTAGAATGTGTCTGCACTAATGGATTTCAATTAATCATTGAATCTCATGCAGCAGAGTAATGTTCTTTCTTTACTGTAAGCACTACTGCTAATCACCCGCATCAATTCTAAACATATGTAAATCTGAGGTAAAGGCAACTTATAAACCTACTTTAGATTACTTACACTCAACCCTCTACACATATATCAGTGCAGGTGTTAGAAAGCTTATCCCACTGCAATTTATTTATCTGATTGCACACTAGACACAAACACAACTCTGACACAATATATAGAGAATCCTTATAGTAGTATATACAGTGGGTTGCAAAAGTATTCATACCCCTTGAACTTTTCCATATTTTGTCACATTACAACCACAAACATAAATATATTTCACTGGAATTTAATGTGAAAGACCAACACAAAGTGGTATACAATTGTGAAGTGGAAGGAAAATTATACATGAATCAACATTTTTTTTACAAATAAAAAACTGAAAAGTGCGACGTGCAAAAGTATTCAGCCCCCCTGAGTCAATACTTTGTGGAGCCACCTTTTGCTGCAATTACAGCTGCAAGTCTTTTAGGGTATGTCTCCACCAGCTTTGCACATCTAGTGACTGAAATTCTTGCCCATTCCTCCTTGCAAAACAGCTCAAGCTCAGTCAGATTGGATGGAGAGCGTTTGTGAACAGCAGTTTTGAGATCTTGCCACAAATTCTCAATTGGGTTTAGGTCTGGACTTTGACTGGGCCATTCTAACACATGAATATTCTTTTTTTTAAACCACTCCATTTGTAGCTCTGGCTTTATGTTTAGGGTCGTTGTCCTGCTGGAAGGTGAACCTCCGCCCCAGTCTCAAATCTTTTGCTGACTCCAACAGGTTTTCTTCCAAGATTGCCCTGTATTTGGCTCCATCCATCTTCCCATCAACTTTGACCAACTTCCCGGTCCCTGCTGAAGAGAAACCCTGCTGGGGTTTCAGCAAGTTTTCCCTGCTGAAACCCCAGAGCATGATGCTGCCACCACCATATTTGACAGTGGGGATGGTGTTTTCAGAGTGATGTGCAGTGTTATTTCTCCGCCACACATAGCGTTTTGCATTGTGGCCAAAAAGTTCAATTTTGGTCTCGTCTGACCAAAGCACCTTCTTCCACATGTTTGCTGTGTCCTCAACATGGCTTCTGGCAAACTGCAAACGGGACTTCTTATGGTTTTCTTTTAACAATGGCTTTCTCCTTGCCACTCTTCCATAAAGACCACATTTGTGTAGTGCACGACTAATTGTTGTCCTGTGGACAGTTTCCCCTACCTGAGCTGTGGCTCTCTGCATTTCATCCAGAGTCACCATGGGCCTCTTGGCTGCCTCTCTGATCAGTGATCTCCTTGTTCGGCCTGTAAGTTTAGGTGGACGGCCTTGTCTTGGCAGGTTTACTGTGGTGCCATACTCTTTCCATTTCCGGATGATGGATTGAACAGTGCTCCGTGAGATGTTCAAAGCTTTGGAAATCTTTTTATAACCTAAGCCTGCTTTAAACTTCTCCAAAACCATATTCCTAACCTGTCTGGTGTGTTCTTTGGACTTCATGATGCTGTTTGCTCCCCAATATTCTCTTAACCAACATCTGAGGCCGTCACGGAGCAGCTGTATTTGTACTGAGATTAGATTACACACAGGTGGACCCTTTTGAGTCATTAGCACTCATCAGGCAACTTCTGAATGCAATTGGTTGCACTCAGGGAAAAGGGGGCTGAATACTTTTGCACGTCGCACTTTTCAGTTTTTTATTTGTAAAAAAAATGTTGATTCATGTATAATTTTCCTTCCACTTCACAATTGTATACCACTTTGTGTTGGTCTTTCACATTAAATTCCAGTGAAATATATTTATGTTTGTGGTTGTAATGTGACAAAATATGGAAAAGTTCAAGGGGTATGAACACTTTTGCAACCCACTGTAAATATAGTAGTATTTGTCTGTGAGCTTTAAACAAGTATTTTACAGCCAAATTGTCAAGACTTAAGCAGTATTGAGGGTAAATATAGGAAAAAACATTTGCTTACATTTAAAAAATGTAAAATGATCATTTGAATAGGTTCCAATTTGAAATGCAATCACTGCAATAGGATACAGAAGTATACAGCTATATAGAACACTTTTCTGTACGGCTCCATGCATCATGCAATGAATGAAAAATAAAACAAACCATAATGAACATTAGAAATAAGATTCTTAACTTTTTTTAATTATTCCAATGCACATTATTTTTCTTTTATGTAAAATGCTAAAATCACATTAAAATACACCTGTATCTAATCCCAACCAATCGCCATCTATTGGATGAAACTATACAGTTTTTCATTAAATCATTATTATAAAGGGTTATTTTTACTACACACTATTGTTGGTCATAAATTGACATTTTCATACTTCAGTTTTAACAAGACACCAAGACATATTTATTGACTTCTGAATGTGTTTTGTAAAATTATGTTTGTTTAATGCATTATTTATCATAACAGTGGTGTTGAACTAATGTTCCAAATGGATATATTAAGGTGCAATGGCTCATATTTTTATATCAGCCTGTCATTCTGTCTTCTTTTTTTTTCAATATTTCTTTTCAGCACGGTTTATAAGAATCTCTTGTCCTCCTTCTGCACCCATTTCACCCAAACCCCCAACTCCACCCTCCCACATGCTGTATTGCAGCTATGGGGTCTGTCTCTACAGATAAAAGCCCTGAATCTTGGCGCTCAGAGAGATGGATTGCTCTGAATGAGACACATGAGAATTGAGCTGCAGTCATCTGTGATGCTCTTCCCCATATAAAGTGTCTGCTTTCCCCTTCACAGCTTTGTCCTTTACCCCACCCTTCTTTCTTTTAATCTACTCGCACTTCTGCCAGACTCAGAGAAACCTG
The DNA here is from genome assembly GCA_019802505.1 of Corydoras sp. C115. Lineage (NCBI taxonomy): Eukaryota > Metazoa > Chordata > Actinopteri > Siluriformes > Callichthyidae > Corydoras > Corydoras sp. C115. The sequence continues at coordinate 2,285,139 of JAFMOC010000012.1, forward strand.
TGATATATGGGTGTGTTAACAAATTGCTTTTGAATAGATGGTAAATATATGTCTGATTAAATGAAGATGGAATGGTAAAGGATAACCTGTAAATTAAGCTTCGAAAGATTTTTGAGATTAAATCATTTTAAGCCTGTTTTGTGTCTACTGACATACAGACAGACACTAAATCAGATCAGAACACTATATTAAACTATGTCATCCTCTATATCTGTAAAGTATGGTCAATCAGTCAAATAGGAGAAAAACAAATAAAACTCACAATCAGTTGGTATTGTAAACAAAATTTCCTGGACAAGGGCAAATATTTAATGTAACACCTGATCAGACTGTTGTTTACATTTTCATCATCATCCAGTCTACGTCATTAGTGCATCATTAGATTAGATTAGATTCATCTTGATTGTCATTGTGCAGAGTACAACTACAGGGCCAGTGAATTGTAGTTTGCATCTAACTAGAAGTGCAAACGTATACTATTATTTAAATGAAGTGCGGTAATAATTGTGATCGTTGCAGCTTTTTATTAGTTCCCATTAATTACTTAATTAATCCTTGTTCCTTGCCTTTGGTTCCATCATTATCAGGTGTGTTTAGCCATTCCTTCCTTGTGTCTATGTAACATTGCCTAACCTCGCCATTCCTGTCCAATCGTCGATTGAAGACAGTCCTGTTTGCTTGTACGTGCGCGTTTGTTCCCTGTTGTGCATTAAAACCCTTTTCAAAGTCACTTTGGACTTAAAAAAGCCACACAGGCAGAAGGAACATGACACATAGACAGTAAATAGATTATTGAAGAGATACAAATATCTCTCTCAAACCAGAAAAAAAAGAAGACATCTAATAATCTAATTACAAAAATGACGACCACAATGCTTGCTATACATGTTAATAAAAAACTATGCAATCTGGTCAGATTAAAAAGTTTTTAATCTGAAAAGAATAGAATTAACAAAAATATGTTAAATTAGTGAGTTTATACAGTATGTCAATCTCCTGTCAAACTCATGATGCTTAGTTTTATGATAAAATTATGAGATACAATATATGAAAAGATGCTGTTGCATTCGCCAACTAAATGTACTAAGAACGTTCCATTCTTGCACTCATCAGCAACAACCATCAAACTAATACTCAAATATGTATGATTTTTCTCTAAAATCTATAAAACATACCTGCATGCATAAAAAAAACAAATGAATAAATACCCGTCAGCTTACTATTGTAAGAGTGAAGAACATATCCTACTTCATGAAACATGCTAAGAAGTGTATGCATTTAAGTTAAAAGGTTACCTAGTCCTATTCCGAATGCAATAATAAAGTATAGAGTGCTGCACAGGAAACTCAGAACATAATGTTTAAATAGCTGCAACCATTTCATCTTCTTTTTTTCTTCTGTAGTTGTAATATTGTGATAGTAACATTGTTTCCCACTCCCATCATTTTTATCCATTTTCAGTATAATTACATCCCTAACACACCACATTCAACAGGAGAAGATGGAAAATATCAATCAGAAAAACACAAGGACTTTTTAAAAAAAAACAAAAAAAAACATGCACATGACAGATTGGATTCCGGGAAATAACACTGTGTGTGTGTGTGTGTGTGTGTGTGTGTGTGTGCGCGCGAAGTAAGTACTGATCAAAAAAAAAAAAAAAAAAAAAAAAAAAAAAAAAAAAAACATGCAGACAGTTTTCTCCTAAGCTTCATGCAGCTTCATCAACTCTGTTCAGTCAGAGAATAATGACAACCCACTGAGATGGATATCTGCAATACTGGCTCTGTCAGATAGCAAAACATCTGAATCTAAATAACTTCAGGTTTTTACTGAAGACAAAGAACTTGTTAGCAACTACTAATTTAATAATTAATGTTAGTATAAATCATGGTATAGCTGTAACATGGCTAGAGGCTTTTTTTATGGTTTACCTCAAACCATGTACCGTATTAAGTAATGTGCAGGGCGCTGAAGCGATATGGCTTAGATACCACCTGCAGGTGCATCTGAAGCCAATTATGTTCCTATATAAGCTTGCAGAGCTTCTGTTTGACATTGGGACATTAAATTATCATGCTTCTGCCTATACCACACTCCTCCTGCATGCATATTACTAGGCATGGCTTATTGACTTGCTTGGTTATATTTTAAAGTGCTAGCCATCACCACATCTGGTATTTTTGCTTCTTCTTTTTCAGACTTGGTGAGCTTCCCCCTACCCAATCCAGGGTGGCCAAGAGTTGCACAGTGATATCAGTCGTGAGAGCACGCCATAAGCAGCAACAGGTGACAGCCAATATACAGGTCCATGGGGTGCTTCCCAAGCTCGTTACCTCGACTTAGTAACGTGACAGTCCCTGCAAGCGGCACAATTATAAAGGAGCAGGTGGGATGGAACGGTGCTCCACCTAGTATTTCAGAGCAATTATTGCAGCTGCTTAGCCCTTGTCGAAATGCACCTTCATTTATTTTTGGTTTTTGACATCATTGCACTTGTGCAGTAGTAAGAGCAGTGTGCTTCCTGCTGTACATTTGTGATTGTAGGGGTCTCATGTACATCTCAGGTGTCGTCTACAGATATGTAGGATGTGAAAAAGCACTAAACTTATTTAAATTGGTTTTATTATATTTATTAATTGAAATAAAATAAACAGTTTGTCTCTTGTGATATTGTCTCACCTGGTTGGGTCAGGCATGCGGAAAAGAAAATGAAGAGCATTATTAAATCTGTTATTCTTCATAACGTTGTTGTTTAAACTTTTTGGTCATTTCACTTATTTTCATATTGAAGCAGATCATTTTGGCTAATAAATATTTGGTGACAGACAGACAGATATTTCCCAATCCTAACCAACTACTCAGTTCTTATTTCCAAAAAAGACCTAAAAGGTCAATAAAAATTATTTTTTATGCTTCAAAACTTAGTCAGTAGTATACAGTAGTCCTGATTACCAAATCACCATATAATATACCTTGTATGAAATATTCTTGGTGAAATAATATTTTTATCCATATTATATTTAAATCAAAAATAGTCATTTAGTAGATACTTTTATCCAAAGTGAATATTAATGTTTAATGAATTGTTTTGTTATAATGCTGATGCTGTATTGGATTTCATAAAACACCTTATCAACAGTGGTAGAGGCAATGTTTTGGGCATATTTTGTATGTGTTTTAGCTCCACGATACTAAAAGTATTAAAGTGTCAGTTTTCAATTGGTTAAGGTTCTAATGAGTACCTTTATCATTAATCTTAAATTCTGTGTTAAAAGGTCTACTGAGAACTATAAAAAGCTTAGTCCACATTTGCCTCTTTTGTTCTTTAGGTGCTTCTCTACCTTTGTGTGTCACTGTCTTTCCTTCGTTCCCCTGGATATTTATAGCTGTGACCTTTTTAAAACTTTCAAGTTTAATTTAATGACTCCATGTGGGAAGTAATTAAAATAGGTGGCATTAATAAGAAACTGATTTTACTGATAAATATCCATGTGATTCAGTGCTGATGATGGAAGAGTTCCCATATACAGATACATCTATTCAAGTTTTTGCTTTGTAAAGTGAATTCTAAACAGCTTATATGCACAATAGGCTTGTAAGGATGAATAAACACATATATACACTGGTTGAAAAAGTAAATCAGTACATTTACATTCCTTTTCTATTCTTGTATTAAAAATACATTTCACACATTTGATGAAAGTCCATCCATCCATCATCTTCCGCTTTATTCTGTACTAGGGCCGCGGGGGTTCCCCATGCCCATCCAGGGGAGAATGTTTCGGGCTCTGGAAAGATGCACCCAGAACAGGGCGCCAATCTATCGCTGGGTATGATGAAAGTCAAGTAATGCATATCTTTAACACTTTGACAGTCTATTCAAACAGCGAGTCATATCAAAACAAAACCATTTGTTCAGTTATCTTGATCAAGTACATAAATTGTCAGTATACTTCCAGTGACACAAAACTCTCAATGCATAAAGCCAAATCCCCTTGCATGACTTAAAAAAATATATCAAAGTCTTTCAAGTTGAAATAAGAAAAGCTTAGCCAGTCATGAGTTTTGTGAAAAAAAAATGCCAAAAAGAACTACAATTTAGTAAAAAAAAATAAATAAATAAATAAATAAATAAATAGATCTTGTTTAAAATCATTTAAAACTTTATTTACGTTGTGAGATTACACATTGAGATATAGAATCGTCACCCTATGAATTAATAGCTTGTAGAAACAACTCTAAAATAATTTCAAGTTATCTTTTCTGTTTTACTTTGCTTGGCTTGTAGATGTATGTTTTTTTTGTATAGCCCTCTTATGGTCCCGCTACAACAAGACAATATGTCAAAAAGGATGTAGTGCATTGTGACCAAATATCTAATTTTGGTACTGTCTGTTTAAAGGCATTGTTACAGAAGTCTTGACATTTATTCAGAGTCAATTTTGTATAGTGAAGCCATGCATCCATCTCTGTTAAAGAAAAACCTGGCAACCCTTTTAAACAGCTATCCTTTTTCAGTCCAATTGTTCGGTCATGAAATTGACCGAACAATTGGAATTGAAATTAACATACTACATGTGAACTGAGGACTACGGATTTTGAGATATAGATGGTGTGTTTTTGCAATTTGAGGTGAATTTAAATTTTTCTTTAAAAAAAATTGAGGTGAAGTTTAAACTTTTACTCTAGAAAGATGGTAAAAAGTCTTATGTTTTTTTGTTGTATATGGTCTTTGTCACTCAGTAATGTACTTTTAGTAACTTGGAAATGGCTTTGTAAGACTGAATGACTAACATTAAAAACTGCTTCTTCAAGATCACTGCTGATGCATTTCCTCCTCAGCAATGTAATAAACCACATGTAAATTAACATTTTAAACTTTACTTCTGCACCTTGGCTTCTGAAAAATATGTTGTGGTGTAATTTGCATGTGTTGTTAGAAATTTACTAAATGGTTGCATTATTATTATTATAATTATTATTAATAAATTTTTTATTATAATTTATATTATATGAAATGTATTATTTATTCTATTATTTATTATTTCTAGAGTGATATTTACCTCAAATGTCCAGAAACTAATAAGATTTTTTTTATTAATGAAAAATATATTACAATTCTTTGATGATGCTTTAATACTCACGGAGTTCATTTTCAAAAGGAGGTTTATCAGTATCATGGACCTGAAAGAAAGAAGTGTTCAATCAAGACATTAGTGGCTTAGATAGAACATCACTGATTTTGTTAGTAAGTGACACATCTAGAACAATGTCTTTCAACAGAACATAAAAGCCCACCCATATGCCTGTCATGCAGGGTACATGCAATTCACTTGTAACAGTAGCTCACAAATGAAATGCATTAACATGCTGCTGGATAAAACTAAGAATGCCAAAAGTAAAGACGTTTTTGCTCTGCATATATTTGCATTTTTAAAATGAAATAAACTCAAGAGGGCCTTGCGTTAATAAATTCACTCAGATTGTCATGATTCTCTCCTAATTGCAGACTTTAGAGGCTGGACATAATTAAGTTCTCACACCTTTTAAAACATCAGCTTCTTTATTCTCTTTTAAAAACTGTAAGTGGCAGCAGTCCACTGGGAAACAGAGCAAATCAATAATGTCGTTCCTAGCTGAAAGCTTGAGATGGTCTCTGCCTTGCACTTTCAATACTTCAGGCCAATGAGATGAGATCTTAGGGATTCCTAAAGAAATTACTCACACTGTCTTTCCATGAGGGAATAATGAGTAGTCCACTTAAAGGTTTTTCAGATTTATAACTACCTTTGTACTAACGCTTCCTGAGCTTTGCACAGATTCAACCAGTCATGTTGGTATAAAAAAAAAAAGCATTGACAGAGGTCTGAAGAAAAGTTGAATTATTTAGAAAAGGGAAGGACTTAAATTAAATTCTGTAAAAGCCTTAGAAACAGAACATTACTTAAAATATCATACTTGATTATTTACTTTTTGATTTCATTATATCCAATCTGTGAGTAACACGGCACTTGTGTCGCTCATTTTAATCCCAATGATTAACACCTATTTCTTACTTAAACCTTCAAATTCATTCATTTATTCATTATCTACTGCTTAAATTGACTACTGGGGGAGGGGGCACACAGACACAGAGCCACCCACCCTTCCAATTACAATCCTAAAATTCATCTTAAGAGTTCGAAATTTTACGTTAAGAAGGGTCAACACCATTGTATATTGTAAAATGCGAGGATATACAGCATCCAAAAAAACTTGAGTAGATTTGGAAACCTCTGGTGTGATGGGGGGGGGGGGGGGGGGGCGCAGCATCGAATAATCAGGTTGCTTTGGATAAAAGCGTCTGCTAAATGACGAAATGTAAATGTAATGGTTTGAACTCACACCAATTTATATTTCACACAAACTGAACAAAATGGTGCTTTATGGGTAAAGGCCAGAGGACCTCACTGTTTAAAGAATGGCATAAAAAAAAAGAGTGACAAGCAGTTTCAGAAGTTGAATAAACAACCTAAAATCTCAGATCAACTTATTATCCCATGAGGGTCACAAGGGGAATCCCAATGCCCATTAAGGGGAGAACATTTTGTGTGCTAGGCAGATACACCAAGGACAGGGTGTCAATTTATCACTGAGCACAAACTTACAAAATAGGGGATGCCGGAAAAACCCTACATGCTGAGAGGCGGGCCATTACTACACCATGCTCTCCTCAACCAAAAATCATTTTGGGTAAATGATCTAAGATCCAAAAAAACTGAACTATATGTTTTAGGTGGCATGAACAAGAGAAATCCTACAGTACATACATTACACAAATACACTGTGTAGTATATGGTTAATAAGTTTAATAAACAGAGAAATGTAAATTTAAGTTACTACATTATAATCTGACACCCAAATTAAGAACAGGTTTGAATATTCTTATTAACTTATTATTTTTTTAAATAATGATCAAGTAATCTATCAATGATCAACTAATTGTCAGGTTCTGACATGAACAGTATTTCAGATCTTTTCTTCTGATCTGAGAAACAAGAGAGTGGAATAAGCAAGGAAATTCTGCCTGTGTCCGCATAAAAGAACGCAGTGACCTTATCTAATCTTGTATGTAGTACACGACTAGTGCTCACTCCATGCATTCACACGTCTGAGCTACAGGACTGAGTAAAAAATAAGCTGCATGCACAGTCAAATGTGATTTGTTTCAGGGCATGTCTGCTGACGTGAACATAATTAGGCTCAAGAGAGCAAATGAATCCCATGAGTTCTTTTTCTCAACTCTCTCCACCCACACACTCATGTCAAGCAGTGAGCATATGAGGAAGCACAGTGTAGATGTGATTAAAACTCAAGAAATTATTCCAGGTTTATACCTCTCGGAATTTAAAAACTTTAGGAAACACATAACAGCACATGTTCATTCAGATAAAGTAGAGGAAGGTACAGGAAAAGTAATATTATAAAGAAGACTACCATTTTATGTAAAAAGAAAATCAACAACAAAAAGAAAAGGTAATACTGGCATTAAAGATCATTGCAGAATTAGTTAAATAATAACTACAAAGCTAATCTATCCTTATTCAAATTGAAATCTTGCGCTCACCAAAAACAGTGAATAAAATAAACAAATGTTGCAATCTGGATTTTGTTAGTGATTAATAACTGTGGCTATTTTTACCTTGGAAAAATATATTATTTCAGTCAATCATGTTAACTATGTTATTTATACTCTATGTTATACCCAATAATCTGTGTAAATTTCAATTCATTGTTCCGTTAAAAGCATAACAGAATTTATAATGATGACACTTAAGATGAATTACAATGTTTTGGTGTGTACCATCATGGACCATGGACATGCAAACTGTACAAGGTGTTTCCCTATGCTCTCTTTAAAAGTAGTGGTGTAGTCTACTTCATGCAACCATTAGGGGTCTTACTAACATGAATGGCTGAATTTAAAAAAAAAAAGTAGCTGGAAACTGCATTACCAGTAAGTTTGGTGTGTCTTGCTCATACTGGAAAAAAAAATTAAGTTTGTATTTAGATTTTACAGTAGTATTGTTGATTAGTAGTTTTAGGGTTAGGATTAAGGTAAGGAAATGTTTAAGATAGAAAAGCAGTGGCTTCCATCAGCCTTCTACTGTCAAATCAAGATACAATTTATTTTTTTAAATTAAATTTAAGCATGAGTGTGCACAAAAAATGGGATTAAGACTAGGGATTAAGACTATATTAAAGTAATGTGGGTCTAATGAATTAATTGAAAAGCAAAACTAAGCTTCAGAAAAAGAAAATATAGTCATAACAATGGTTATCAGATGTATATTGAGATATAAGGATATAGGTAATTCTAGTATGACTAAAGCAGCCCAGTGAAGTACATGCGTGGAGCTTAAACTTTTAGAGAATATGTGCATAGCATTTCAAATGGCTGGAGGTCTGGAAGACTTGCACAGAGCACTGACCTCAAGCCCAATGAACACATATGAAATAAACTAGAAATAAGATTGCAAAACAAGACCTTTCATCCAACATCAGTCTTTGAAAATAATATGCAAAAAGTCTTACAGAAAATTAAAAATCTAGAAAAAAGAAGAGTGGAAGCTGTTCTAGCTGCAGAAAAAAGAAGGCAAATTCATATACTTGTTTATGGATTATAAGGTCCCTGTAGGTATAATGTCTTGGTTTCCCAATAATTCAGACTCTCTTAGAATTTATTCTGGGTGAAAAATATCAAGAGGTTTATTTAATCTTTTAAGCTTTATTATAGTACTCTAATCTGATTCTGTGCTGTGTGATGCTTGATTGTGCTACGCCATAACTGCACAGTAAAACTGCAAGGCATTATTACTGGTGTGACAGAGAAGTGAACAAGCCAATTACCAATTTAAATTCCAAAAAAAGACAAAATCATTGTTGTTGTTGGCTCTGCAACCAAATGATATTGTTAACCCTAAAATCTCCTGCCTCCATTAAAATTATAGCAGTAAGTGTCTGACGGCAAACACTGCCAAACTGTTTACACTCCAAACATTACTAATGCTCTCTTTACACTGATTGCATAAGCAAATGATCTACAAAATCTGTCTTAAATATAGATATACTCTTATAGATATTGTTATTATTATTTTTTTCTTTTTACAGGTAATTCCAACTACAGTAAATCAATTAAGCATTGTTTTGCATGCTCATGGACTATGAAATAATGATTAATAAATTTTGTTTAAATAATTTATTTTGATTAGAGATACTTACATATACCTAATCACACACAAAAGCTGGAATGCAATTTCCCTACCTCTTTAGCTAAACATGTTAAAGCATAAACAATCAATTATTCAATACCCTTTTAGAAACAGTTCATTGGCAAGGAACATCAGTAAATGTCATTTCTAAATGCAGAAACTGAACTTCTGTCTGATGCAGTGGCTTTAGTGAGTCTCGCTCTGAATCACCATGAAAACCAAACAAAAGCATCTGAAGTGCTGAATGACAGACAGAACAAACCTAAAAGACCACAGGAGAACAGTGGTTGTAAGGTCAGAAATTACCATATTTACCTGTTTAGCAAATACATGTTTGTTATGACTATAAACATTACGTGGTTATGTAAAGTAATCAGTCAAATGTGACACTTCTTTTTGCCACACTTATAGGCAATTTAGCAGTTCCACTTAACAAAGATGGACGTTGTGGTTCTAAAATTCCAGACTGCAGTCCATTTGTTTGTGGACTACAGTACATACTGTTAGGTCACCTTTACTGTGTTCTCCAATGGACCTCATTAGTACCACCACAGAGCAGGTACTATTTGATTGGTGCATTATTCCTATTTCAGCAGTGTCACTGAGGTGTTTAAATGAAACTACAACAGCACTGCTGCACTAAAACCCCATCAGTGTCACTGCAGAACTAACAATGAACCACCACCTAAATTAGAAATGTTCCGTCATGGTCCTGACCAATAAAGAACACTGACAAGGGGACTAAAAAATACTAGTTTTGTGGGAGAGGTAGCTCAGTGGTCAGGGCGTTGGGCTTTCAATCTGAAGGTTGGCGGTTCAAATCCCAGGTCCACTGAAGTTACCAGTGTGAGTCCTTGAGCAAGACCCTTAAACCTCATTTCTCCAGGGATGTTGTGATGAACCCTGTGCTCACATTGTAAGTCACTTTGGATAAAAGTGTCCAATAAATGACCAAATGTAAATGTAAAAAAAGAAAACAGATGTACTACAGTCCAGGAATGTAAAACTACAAAGTTCATCTATATGGAAAGTGAGGGAAAACAGACAATGGACCAATAAGGACGTGTGTCCAAACTTGTAAACGATATTACATATATGCAATGCACATTTTGTTAGATACCGTCATATGCAAAAGTTTGGGCACCCCTATTAATCTTAATCATTTTTGGATATTTCAGCAAGACAATGAGCCAAAACACCGCTCCAAATCTACTCAGGCATTCATGCAGAGGAACAATTACAATGTTCTGGAATGGCCATCCCAGTCCCCCTGAATATCATTGAACATCTGTGGGATGATTTGAAGCGGGCTGTCCATGCTCGGCGACCATCAAACTTAACTGAACTGGAATTGTTTTGTAAAGAGGAATGGTCAAAAATACCTTTATCCAGGATCCAGGAACTGACTAAAAGCTACAGGAAGCGACTAGAGGCTGTTATTTTTGCAAAAGGAGGATCAACTAAATATTAATGTCACTTTTCTGTTGAGGTGCCCATACTTTTGCACCTGTCAAATTTTGGTTTAATGCATATTGCACATTTTCTGTTAGTACAACAAACCTCATTTCAATCCTGAAATATTACTGTGTCCATCAGTTATTAGATATATCAAACTGAAATGGCTGTTGCAAACACCCAAATATTTAGAACTAAAAATGATTAAGATTAATAGGGATGCCCAAACTTTTGCATATGACTTTATTATCTGCATTTCATCGACTCTGTACTTGGAGTTACACATCATGAGCTTTAACAAATGACGATGAAAACATCAATCAGCACATTATATACAATATATATATAAAATAACTTTTTATTCTACAATTTACAAAGTACAGTCATTTGCTTCTAAATTTATAGCCATGGCTTATCACTTCTTTTTCTTAGGATAGCTCCACTAAAATACAGCTTGATAATAAAAACTCATTTTGCCATTTTTTTGGATGTTTTATTTTTATGTTTTATGTTTTATTGGATTAACAGGAGCTCTGTGTGTATAGTATGCAGTGATCAATCCTAAGCAGACATTTTATGTGACAATAAGCATAATTAACTTTATACTTTTATTATTGTACTGTTCTTGTGGAAACAAATCTGCTCAGGGTGGCCATAAAGTATCATAAAAGAGCTTACATTAAAGTTTAAATGGTTATAAACACATCCTCCTCCGACGTGCTGCTATTTTATTGCTTTTACAAATCCCACAGCTTGTGGCTACTGCAAGCTGAGGTCAGCTGGGTTACTGCATTTGTTTCTCTGCCCACACATGTGGGCATGCCCCTGGCCCTGGCATTCCAAAGACCTATTGCCTTCTGTTTTTTTCCCCCTCATTCACTGGCACTGCTGCAGGAGACGTCAGACTTTATCAGCCACCCACTCTCCGATATGCCTGATTACTGAGCCTCTGACAGATGAGGTCATGCAAGATTTAAAAACTGGAGGAAAAGTGTGCTAACACCGGCTCATTCTTGGGCAAGTACGGCAAATGGCAAAATATGGGTGAAAATTGACCTTTATTGCATAAATGTTTAATTCTCTTTGTGATCAGCTCTGCCTGGAATGAAATATGTTAAAAACACAATGTAAAAAACTGAATGCATAAGGCACCTAGGATAAACATCTAAATACATTTTTTTTGTTGTGGTATGATGGTGTAAAGGCTTAGAGACATTAATAACAGGCAAGTGTTACTATTTACTTGATCTGCATCCTAAGCCTGTCTCTGATCTACAGACTCTGCCCATCACACCCATCTTAAATTTATTATATTTAATACTCTTTATGTATATACCACAATATGGTCTATAAGCAACTACATATAACTACAAAAATATTATAAACAAAAATGCTTGTGATAAAATTACAATATACGAATAAGGGAAGATAAAACAGGTTTCAATTGAGAAGCGCAATTGCATACCTCTTGATTTTCTTTCATCAATGCCGGCATGTATATATTTTTTAAAAACTGTGCTTTTGAAAAATCGAAAACGTGATGTAATAATCCACTGCAACTTCTTTGCATACATTTTGCTTCATGAGCTAATATTATAGAAATAATATATTATAAATTAACTTATTACCATGATGTGCTACTTATGTGGCACAAATATTCTCTAAATTTATAAATTTTACATGAGGCGAAAGAGACTGCATACAGCTCTGAGGCCAAAACCTGCTGCTCAACTCTCCCATCACATGTTATATAACTAATTCACTATACCCGCTGTGCAAGCAACAAAAAACAAAAAACACCAGTTTGACAAAAACCTTCAGTATTGTATATTTTTAAATATTTATATTTGGTCATTTAGCAGACACTTATCTAAAGCAAATTACAAAGCGAGCACAGGGTTTGTACAGCATCCCTGGAGCAGTGAGGGTTAAGGGCCTTACTCCAGGGCCCACAAGGGTTCAGTGGACCAAAGATTTGAACTCACAACCTTCAGATTGATAGCCCTAACCACCGAGTTGCCATGCCAATAGTATGCAATGTTGTCTATTAAAGATACACCAATATATGTAACAGATTTTTGTTAGACATGTTAGACTAATAAGGCCTCTTGTAAGTGAATCTCGCAGTACATGAAGTATAAGCAGGCCTTACCTCTGATGGAGTCTCGACAACTACAGTTCCACCGATAAACACCACTGACACTGAAAGAGAAAGAGAGATAAAGTTTTTCTGCATTCATGTCTTCTTTATTTAAATAATTAGAGATGAAAATACTTTGATCAGCACACAGAGAAGACTCATGTAAATTTCTTGGGGCCCATTATTATTATTAGGACAAGACAAGCTACCAATTATGTTATCATTGATTTTACAAGGCTGGAGTTTCTTCTACACATCAGATCAATGAGCAGCAACAAATCTGGAGCTTTAGAAGCATAAACTGTAATGCTGGTGATCTAAAAGTTGCAGAAAAAATAATTCAATCAAGCAAAATACATCACTTTGCTATAACTCACGCCATGTGTATATAAATAAAGCTTGGCATTTTTATTTAAAACTATGTGCAGAAGAATATGATATATAATGAATGCCGCTTTTATATTATTTTGGAAAACACAAAATAAATTAAAAAAAAAAAGTCATCAGAAAATCATCATATATTTAGTTTTTTAAAAGCTTACTCTAATAAAAGTGACAGTGGTGGAGGAGTCTAAGCCTTTTTGTGAGAAATAATGAAACATGCAGGACATCATAAAACATGCACACAAACATATTTAAGAACACATTGACATCTAAGGGATATGGTGCAATCACCGGTTTACTTAATAGCATGTTTTTGAACTGTAAAAGAGAACATGCAAACTACTTAGAAAGGACTTTGTCCTACCGTGCCTAAAAAACAAAACCCAGGATCTTCTGGTTATGAGGCAAAAGCATTAAACAACTACATCACCACTGGCATTGCTTCACATATTCAGTAAAGTGTAGTGGCACTGACATTTAAAGTAAAGTTTATTTCACTCCGTTTTTATTCCCAAAGCCTTATGTTGAGCATGTCTGATTAAAAATAAAATCTTTTCATTTAAACCTTTTACATCATCTAAATAAAAATCAACTCATATTTAGGCACTGCAGATCTTAGTTATTTATGTAGTTGGTTTTTAGCTTTATTAAGGAATCAAGCTGTCTGACAGAGCTCTGCCTGCCGTGGGTGTGTTGATGCAGTACCTTCAGAGGCTTTGGAATAATGAACTCATCAATCACTCTCCATACTTCTTGCAACAAAGCACATTTGACTACAGCAATAAATAATGAGTACATTAAAGGTTACTAAAACTACAAAGAAAATCTATTTTTGGTATACAAAATACCATGTTTTAATAAAAATGTGAAGAATTATAATTAGAAGGACAAGCTATTATTATTTAATTAAGCCTTTTATTGTTTTATCATACTGACATTTAAAATGTTTTAGCAAATAAATAAACTTAGCTAAAGAAATATTGGTGATACCCTAATAAAAATAAATATTTATTATGTGATTTATAGAGGATATTACTAACACCAACCTCTCTTCTAAATGTAAAAGTAATTCTGTAGATCGCAATGAAGTTTTAAGTTTCTTGGTGCTGGATAAGACAATTTTAGATTTTCTTTATCATGTCTTAATGTATTGGTTATATTGGATGGACGGATGCATGCATGCATGCATACATACATGCTCAAAATCCCCCCCCCCCCCCATGTTCTCTCTGTGTCAGTGTGGGATTTCTCCGCACTTCCCAGCTTTCTTACACTGTATAAAAGCATGGATTCAAAATACACCACCCAAATTATAACAGTTTTGTGATGCTCCTGACCAACAGAGAACCAGCAGGGGGACTACCAAAAAAATATATATTTTTATATTCTGTCAAACAATTTCAGAAAAAATTACTCAGGAGAACATTTTCAATTGTACTATTTGAGTTTTCAGCCTGATGAACATTAGCAGATGTTCTTTTAAGTTCTTCTTTTTTTTTTTTCTTTTTACATGAGAGACACACTTGCGCACACACATTCTACGTACGTACGTACATACACACACACTTGGTCTGATGATCAACAACTCTTTTGAAGTTCTTAGAATTCCACAAACAATGGTGTGAGGTATAGCCTTTAATAAATCCCTGTTCTTTAAATAAAACAGGGCACCCACTCACAACCACTAATCCTATTAGGATGGATTTTGCGTCAAATTTATGCAGAAATGTATAAAAAAAAAAGGTCATAGTCTCACAAATTTCCAAACTCCACTGCGTGTAAAAAACATGGAATAGAAAATAAATAACTTTAGAAGTCAAGGCTGTCTGTCGATTGCGTAAAATCATACTGCATTGTGTCTGTTCTATTCCAGAATATAGACAGTTAAAACCATACTGCCTTTATTTATCTTTTCTATTTAATATTCAATAATTTTAAACAATTAATGACATTTTGCTGATTTTAAAACCTCTGTATGCTACAAATCAGTGAACTATTATCTAATTCAAAGCTGAATAAATGAAAGGATATGAACTTAAAAAAGTCCACTCCTCTCTAAATATGTCAATTAAAATGTCACATTAGGCCTGCACAGAAGTCAGGAACACATCCAAGTTGGCCCAACATCTGTCACCAACTTTATAGCATTTTATGGCTGTCTCTGAAGAGGCAGAGAAAATCTACCATCACTCAACTAGCTGTCAGCATGAGGTGGTGAGCATGTGCATGATAATCTTCTACCAAATGTCCTTGATCCAATCGTGCACTGCTTCCCACAGGACTGCAAATTATAATATGATCCTAATATCATGATGACCTAATATAATATGGCATATCAACTTTCTGGTTATTCAATTGTTTGTTCATTAAATATTTTGATCTTATTTGACATATATTTGAAATATTTGACATATTTGTTCGTAGAGCAAAGAGGACTCGTAGAGGACAATGATTTAACAAGAGAGCTAAATAACAACACAATTGTTAGTGATATTTAGGAAGTGGCTTGATTTTATAATCAACTTTACGAAATATAGAGGAAGAAAAAGACTTGGTGAAAGAATGAGGATGTGCAGCGATATTTAAAAAGAAGAAAGGCTGCAAAAAAAAAGAGATGACATTATTAGACAGGAGTAGAGAGAGATTTGGCATAAAGCAAAGGAAGAAAACGAAAGGTCTTAGAAGCTGTATGAGAGGTTGGACTCTAAGGAAGGTGGAAATGACTGATAATGTAGAAAATGAGAGAGAAGACTGGATGATGTACAGATAGTAAACCAGGTAGTGCCTCAGATAAGCAAGGAGGTAGTGAGGGCAGTGTTAATAAGAATGAAAAAAAAAAACATTAGAATGTGAAAAGATGCCTAAGGAGAGGAGAGGTGTTAATGATCCTGATTATTTAAAGAATGGGTGCTGTGCAGAGCTGCAGTAACTACAAAGGAATTAAGCTTGTCCAGCCAATGAATGAAGATCTGGGAAAGAGTAGTTGAAGCTGGGTTGATGTGTGAGAAGCAGTTTGGTTTCATAACAGCAAAATTCACAATTGATGCTATGTTTGCTTTGAGAATGTTGATGAAGTATAGGAAAGGTCAGAAGGAGCTGCACTGTGTGTGTGTGTGTGTGTGTGTGTAGATTTAGAGAAAGCTTTTGATGGGATGCTGAGAAAGGAGCTGTGTTATTGTTACTGTATTATGAGGTAAACAAGAGAGAGAAGTATGTGAGGTTGGTGCGGAATATGGATAAAGACAGTGTGACAGTGGAGATATGTGCAGTAGGAAAGACAGGCAGGTCTAAAATGGAGGTGGGGCTGCATCAAGGTTCAGCGCAGAGTCCTGCCTTGTTTGGAATGATCCATGAAGTAAGATGTTTATAGGCGGCAATGTAATCTGCAATGAGAGTAAGGAGCAGGTGGTTGAAAACCTAGAGAGATTGAGGTGTGCACTGGAGGGGAATTAAGGTACATATGAATAATGTGACAGGAAGCTGGAAAGGTTCATTTGCAAGGGGTTGAGGTTAGAAAATGGATTGGTTTAAATACTTGGGGTACAGTTTACAAAGAAATGGAGAATGTGCTAGAGTGAAAGCAGGAGGGTGTGGATGAAGTTGCAGAAGTGGTGTGATGGACAAGCCTCTGCGAGAGTGAAAGTAAAAATTTACAGGACACTACTGAGGCCTGCAATGTTGCCCCGTTGAGAAACAAATGTTTAATGTTTAAATAAAAAGAATTAATATTTTTTAAATAAAAAATGTTATCTTCTCTGACAGCAAGGTTTATATATATATATATATATATATATATATATATATATATATATATATATATATATATATATATATTCATTCATTATCTCCCGCTTTATCCTCTATTAGGGTCACGGTGGGGTTCCCCATGCCCATCCAGGGGAGAACGTTTCGGGCGCTGGGCAGATAGACCCAGGACAGGGCGCCAATCCATCGCTGGGCACACACTCACACAAACACACTCTATATGGGGCAATTTGGAGAATTCAATTGACTTGATCCATGTTTTTGGACTGTGGGAGGAAACCGGAGAACCCGGAGGAAACCCACGCGGACACGGGGAGAACATGGAAACTCCACCCAGATGGGGATTCGAACCGGGAATCCCTAGCGCTGAGAGGTGAACGTGCTAACCACTAAGCCACCGTGCCGCCTATATATATATATATATATATATATATATATATATATATATACACAGTATTTAAAACAAACATTGTTGTTGCACTGCGTGGATGTTACAGGCTTTATTATTGTTGTCGCTTTTTATCAAAGAAGCCATGCTTTTTTTGATAAACTGAATTAATTGCCAACTTGAGTGTTTTCAGAGCTAAAAGAAATGAGCTTTGCATAAATTAATTTTCAAAAAACTGAACACATCAGTGTTTAAGAATTTGCTGCTTTTGGCTGAATTAAAAAATTTCTTATGCAGTGAGAGATAATGGGGCACTGTAAATTATTTAAGTAATTAGGGAGAATAAGGTGCAGTGTTGATAGTTTAGGTAAGAATGAGGATTAAGGGACAGTTGTAGGCTTATGGTTAAGGAACAAGCCTTGTGACCTGAAGATCCCTGGTCCTATGCCCTGTCCCAACAAGTACTCAAGTGCTCTTTTTATCCCGGATGCCATGTACAGGGCTGCCCATCCGCTCCCACGTGTGCTCAATTTACTCATGTGTGTATATGTGTGTGGTTCACTGCACACATGGGTTAAATGTGGAGGACAAATACCTCTGTGTGTAAGCGCAGCGGGCAAAATAGATCACTTTAATGGTTGAAGTAAAATGAAAGAACAAGGTTGCAATGTGGACAGGTTGAGTAAAAATGGCAGAATAAGGGAGAATTGTTGACGCGCAAGTGGGCTTTGGTTATAGATCTAGGTAAGTGAACAGTGTAATTAATTTGGGTGAAGGTGCAAAGTAAGGTGCTAGTCTGGTTTCAGTCGGGCTTAAAGTAAATAAACTATATGTGACCAGAAATCAGCTTTCTGTTCTCTCCTCCCACTAGTAAACAAAAATAATTTCAAATTTTCAAAAAACATGGATCAAAGTCAACAGAATTTTCCAAGTGAGAGTGAGTGGGTGCCTAGCAATGGATTGGCGCCCTGTCCTGGGTGTAACTGCCCAGCACCCAAAACATTCTCCCCTGGATGGGCATAGGGAACCTCCCCTCCCCGCAACCCTAGTAGAGGATAAAGCGGAAGATAAACAAACAGTATGACTTCAATTAATTGCCATAAAAATTAAAAATAAAAAACAAAATTAACTATTGATCTTAACAGCAGATTAAAGAATTATATACAAAATTTATTTAATACATATTAAAGCTTGGGCACCTCTGGTAAACACGCTCTCGTTACCATTTTCAATTTATGTTCCCGATAGCAGCAGAAAGCAAGCTTCTATCAGAACTATCAAAGATTTATCATGGAATTAATATTAATCTTCTATCTGTGTGGCACATTTGTTGGCAGCTCTTTAATTAACATGTTTTGCAGCCCTTTAGGCAAAGATTACAACTGGTAGTGTTTTCATATGATGTTTAATGTGACTGGAAAATAAATGGCAAGGGACCTGAGAATATTCGCCCACACAGATTTTCTACAAATACATCTGAGGTATACACAAGTGGCGTTTCTCTTTCCCTTTTGGGTCAGTATACAGTGTTCCATGTGTGGACTTAGCAACAGCAGAACACTCATATTTACATCTTAGTAAATCAGGAAATCGATGATGGCCACTAAAATCAACCATAACTGCTCACAAGTAATTTGTAATATTTGGAATTTTTCATTATTGATTGTACTAATGCTAATAATCAATACAGATCATTTATATTATGCTTCATTTGGTGAATTGAATAAAAAAACATGTTATTAAAGGATGTTAAATGTTTTAACAGCTATACTCTTCTAATATGTTTATATAAAACAGTACTAAGTGCTAATAAATGTTATAAAGTTCAAAAGAAGCAATGTGATTATTTATACTATTATTTGGAAACATGCAACGGTCTTGGTTTACAAAACCAAAATATCTACTAAAATATGACTCTTTAGATAAAACAAAGCATAATTTTACAAGTAATGGAAAAACAGAAAGTTAAGTTAACACATTTAAGCTTTTTTATAAAAAAAAAAAAAAAAGTTAAAGAGAAAAAGAGTTCTAAAGCTCTTATTCTTCCATAATTAAAGTATACAAACTTAAACACTTACTTAAGTCAGAAAAAAGGATATTCCATACTTAGTTATACAGCTGTTTAAGTCTTAATTACTTTCAAACCGATCATTTATTTAAGACCCTTTTGACTTAGTGCATTTTTCCTCCTCAGCGAGTCTATATGTAGTTATGTAAAAACTGTACACCGTCTGAGTTTTATGGTTCGGTGAATTAAAAAAAAAATAAAAAATGGCATGGCAACTAAGCATGCAGGGGTGGCACAGTGGCAAAATATAATGAATGAATGAATAAAATAAGCATGCAGTAAACTAAATAGTAATTAGTAAACTCACAGAAGTTGGCAACTAATAATTGACAACACTACTGAAATTGTGTATGCATGCCATCTCATGTTTACGTAATTCACATAGATTAAACTATGTGTAAATTTAAGCATAACTAAGAATTAACTTAAAGTATATAACCCTTAAAGCACACACAAATACATAAGTCACCACATCATGCACTGAGGTAAAACATACTCACACTGCATTTAATAAGGCTGCATTGCAAAAACAACCCTTTTTGAATATTTTTGTCCGCAGACAGGGTTCTATTCACTATCAAATGTTTATTTCCCTAAAAAAAATACAACCATACTTCAACTCATTTCTTTCAAATATGCCAGAACCTAATCACTGCATTTAGTCATGATTACATCAACGCAAATGTCCACCGAATATGCTGATATTTTTTTTGCCGAATTGCGGTTAATATTAATGTAATCTGAATGCATTACGGTCGTTTCATCACTTATCTGGAAAGAGACATACAAACCCTTGTTGCATAGAACAGGGCTTCTCGCTCATTCCTTTCACTGATCCAATCTAATACCAAGCATCTGAGAATGTGAGCCATCATTGCTGGACACACACACTTGCAAAGACGCACTCTATATGGGGCAATTTGGAGCATTCAATTTAGTTTTCAGCCATGCTTTTTGACTGTAGGAAACCAGAGAACCCAGTGGGTTTCCTCCAGGTTCTCCAGTTTCCTCCCACAGTCCAAAAACATGATTCAAGGTGAATTGAATGCTCCAAATCGCCCAAAAATTATAGAGTGTGTTTGTGTCTGTGTGAGTTTGTGCCCATTGATAGATTGGCACCCGGTCCTGAGTGCATCTGACCAGCGCCCAAAACGTTCTTCCCCGGATGGGCATGGGGAACCACCCCACGACTCTAGCAGAGGACAAAGCAGAAGATAATAAATGAATGAATGAATGAATCAGAATACTTTATTAATCCAATGTGGGAAATTCCAGTTGTCATAGCCCCCCACCATTTTTAGTGTTGTAATATACAAAGAAGACTAAAAGACAATGACTAGCTTTTAAAGATTTCAAGCTCATGCCAGGGCGGTACGGTGGCTTAGTGGATAGCACGTTCTCCTCTCTAGGGATTCCCTGTTTGAATCCCAATCTGGGTCGAGTTTCCATGTTCTCCCCGTCTCTGCGTGGGTTTCCTCTGGGTTCTCTGGTTTCCAAAAACACAGGTCAAGGTCAACTGAATTCTCCAAAATTACCCCATATAGAGTGTTTGTGTGTGTGTGTGTGTGTGAGTGAGTGAGTGTGTGCCCAGCGATAGATTGGCACCCTGTCCTGGGTGTATCTTCCCAGCACCCACCCCCCAGTAGAGGATAAAGCGGAAGATAATGGATGGATGGATAAGTCTGATAATAAATATCAGCAGTGAAACAAATGTACATTTATAAATTTATACTACTTTTTATATTCATTCATTCATTATCACCCACTTTATCCTCTATTAGGGTCGCGGTGGGGTTCCCCATGCCCATCCAGGGGAGAACGTCTCGGGCGCTGGGCAGATAGACCCAGGACAGGGCGCCAATCCATCGCTGGGCACACACTCACTCACTCTATATGGGGTAATTTGGAGAACTCAATTGACTTGATCCATGTTTTTGGACTGTGGGAGGAAACCGGAGAACCCGGAGGAAACCCACGCGGACACGGGGAGAACATGGAAACTCCACCCAGATGGGGATTCGAACCGGGAATCCCTAGCGCTGAGAGGCGAACGTGCTAACCACTAAGCCACCGTGCCGCCCTACTTTTTATATTATTCAAATTTTTAAAGAAAGCTGTGCAGCGATGTTTTATACAACTTTCCTAAATTGACCTATGCAGTGAACGTGCTTGGAATTGAGGAGCATATGATTAAAAGTAACCTGATTACTGATCACCTGCGTGTTCTTTCACAGGTCAGATTGGATGAGATTGTTTTCACGGTTGATTTTAAGGATGAACAGCGCACGTTACAGTAACGGCACGCCGTCGTACACTCATCACAGCAACGCCGCCGCCGCCGCCGCGGTGTACAGTAAACATCAAAGGCGAAGCTCTTACGCAGCTTCCACTTGGCACTGCTACAAAGTTCGTACGCACTTCCTCGGCTCGTGCGCGCGCACTTCGGACACGCTCGGCTCGGGAGAAATCTCAGCGGCAGACTCACCGAGCAGCGAGAGAGCGAGCAGAGCGCCGCGTTCCGGTCCCAAACCAGCCGCCATCGTCATCTACTGCTCCTTCAGCTTCATCAGAAGACAGCCAGCGCGAACTGGCTGCACGCAGCAATGAGGAGCAGCAGCATGCACACCGCTTCCCTTCCCTCATATCCTCAAACACGTTTCCTGTAGGAGGGGGAAGAGCGCCTCAGTGTCGCCCTCTGGCGAAGGTTCAGTCGTATTACGGATCAGATTCAGAACACTTAACCAATCCAAGGTTGGAAATTCCAGTTGGCACAGCCCCGCACCATTTTTTCATTCATTCATTCATTCATTCATTCATTATCTCCCGCTTTATCCTCTACTAGGGTCTACATGCCCATCCAGGGGAGAACGTCTCGGGCGCTGGGCAGATACACCCAGGACAGGGCGCTAATCCATCACTGGGCACACACTCAAACACACTCTATATGGGGCAATTTAGAGAACTCAATTGACTTGATCCATGTTTTTGGACTGTGGGAGGAAACCGGAGAACCCGGAGGAAACCCACACGGACACGGGGAGAACATGGAAACTCCACCCAGATGGTGATTCGAACTGGGAATCCCTAGCGCTGAGAGGCGAACGTGCTAACCACTAAGCCACCGTGCCGCCGCCCCGCACCATTTATAGTGTTGTAATATACAAAGAAGAATACAAGATAAAGACTAGCTTTTTAAGATTTCAAGCTCATGCTTTAGCCCAGATCCCTTATTCCCCCTCTGTCCTCTTTAAAAAGTGCCCTTTCATGAGTGTATTTATCCATCTTTCATGTAACTGTTGTTACATTCATTTTGTTTGATCATTCATTGGATTATATTGGATAAAATTAAATTACATATGAAATATGTCGGGCGGCATGTTTTTTTTTGGTTAGCACGTTCACCTCTCAGCGCTAGGGATTCCCGGTTCGAATCCCAATCTGGGTGGAGTTTCTATATTCTCTCCATGTCCGCATGGGTTTCCTCCGGGTTCTCCGGTTTCCTCCCACAGTCCAAAAACATGAATCAGGTCAATTGAATTCTCCAAATTGCCCCATATAGAGTGTGTGCCCAGCAATAGATTGGCGCCCTGTTCTGGGTGTATCTGCCCAGCGCCCGAAACGTTCTCCCCTGACGGTTTCTGAAAGCTGAGAATCTGCTCTTTATAACCAACATACATTTATTACAGTAACTTTACTCTTTACTTTAAACTTGACTGAAAAAATCTGTCGCCCTCACACACACACAGAGCTTGGAAGCACAAAGAGCTGACTAGGACTCAATCGTACGGTTCCGCTCCTGGAGGAGAGGCGGGCAGAGAAAGCTGGTCTCATTTGATCCGGGGCTACTGACAAAACATCCAGGGCTTTAGCCCCAGAAACCCGGGTCTAACGATGTGCCTGGTTAGCATGTTTGCCTCTTAGCACTAGGGATTCCCTGTTCGAATCCCAATCTGGGTGGAGTTTCCATGTTCTACCCGTGTCTGCGTGGGTTTCCTCCGGGTTCTCCGGTTTTCTCCCACAGTCCAAAAACATGTGTGTGTGTCCATTGATAGATTGGCACCCTGTCCTGAGTGTATCTGATCAGCATCAGAAACGTTCTTCCCCAGATGGGCATGGGGAACCCACCCAAAACCCTAGTAGAGGATAAAGTGGAAGATAATAAATGAATGAATGAATCAGAATACTTTATTAATCCAAGGTGGGAAATTTCAGTTGTCATAGCCCCCCACCATTTTAGTGTTGTAATATACAAAGACAATGACTAGCTTTTGAAGAGTTCAAGCTCATGCCAGGGCGGCATGGTGGCTTAGTGTTTAGCACATTCGCCTCTCAGCGCTAGGGATTCCCTGTTCGAATCCCAATCTGGGTGGAGCTCCCATGTTCTCCTCTCCTTCCATGTCTGCGTGGGATTCCTCTGGGTTCTCCAGTTTCCTCCCACAGTTCAAAAACATGGTGAACTGAATTCTCCAAATTGCCCCATATAGAGTGCGTCTGTGTGAGTGAGTGTGTCCAGCAATCGATTGGCGCCCTGTCCTGGGTGACAATCTATGTACTTTTTCTACTTTTTTAAAAAAGTAGTGGAAAATAAATGGCAAGTTGAACTATTTAACACAAGCCTCTCTTAAATTCACACTGAGTTTACGATAACTGCTTTCCTAAAACTACACATAAACAGAGGAGTGGACATAAATGTTTTGTGAAAGTGGGTGTGGGTGTGTGGGTGTTTCCCTTTACAAATCCACAGTTTACAGTTGCTTCGATTACTACATTTGACATACTTTCTCTTCGGGATGTTGCAGAGGTTTATATACACTTTACAACCAGTTATAGGCTTAGGGTTAAGGAACCAGCCTTGCGGCCTGACAATCCCTAGTTTGATTCCCTATCCCACCAAATACAATGGATGAACCTCAATTGCTCCCCATGTGCCATGTACAGTGCTGGCCACCGCTCCAGGCACTTGTGCTCACTTTACTCAAAGTGTATATGTGTGTGTTTCACTGTACAGATAAGTTGACTGTGGAGGACAAATTCCTCTGTGTGCAAGCACTGTAGGCAAAATCGAACATTTTATCACTTTATCAACCAGCTAGAAGTTTAAAATGCCCACAGGATGAGTGGTGGCTTTAAATCCCAGTCTTATGCTGGTCCTTTCCCACCATCATGGGCAATTGTGTGGTAAGCATCCAATTAAAATGCTAGCCTTGTGCTTTGTGATTGCAGCAGCATAATGCACGTCTTTTCAATGCTTTGCAAATATTCCTCATCAACGTAAAAATCCAGCCCTGTTTGGAATAGAGCTTTGGAATTTTGACTTGAGTAAAGAATAAACAGTGCCATAGTCTCATCATAGTCTTTATTCAGTGGTCAGGAATAGAGTCAACACTTTCATCCCTATTTCATGTTATGTGTACCTGAAAAGAACTTTGCTATTGGCAGTACAGTAGCCCACTCCCCTCTTTGAGGCTTTCTTACGGTGTTTTAACTTCTGGGTTAATTAGTCTGTCTTTATCTCGGTGCACAGCCATATTCTTACAGTGACTAATTCAATGTCTTATTCTTGTTCAACATAAAACTCTGCTTTGCGAATTAGTTTTACGTTTTTTATCACAGACAAGGATGCTTACAATGTTGGTGCCCCTCTGTCTCACATGGCCCTATGGACAGGATGGCATCATTATGAAATTTACCCTAGCGCCGTCTGCACCTTTGGCTCCTTAAAGCATAAAAGCCAAGTGATGCTTGCATAAAAGCCACACTGTACAAGAAAGGGGAAAATACTTAAGCATTGCCACTAAAGCAAACAGCTAGTGTATCTGGATCTGTGATAGCACTTATAGCCTAGCCCAAAGTTACTGGTATTAGTGTCTACAACAATTAAAAATCCTATGTGCATGAGCGCTAAAACTGATAAACAAATTAACAAATGCTGTAGTCACATGGAGGAAAATGGTAGTTTGCTGTTCACCCCAAAAATAAGCTGTCACTTTACTAGTAAGCTGGTGAAGTGGTCCCACTATTGTTGCAAAGTCATTCACATAATGCCAGCATTAGGAACCTAGCCTAAAAAAAATCTGATGAATATTAGCAGGTGTGGGCCACTGCTGCACTGCTGAAATGTCAGCTGAATTAGCATCTGTTTCACTTACTGCATGCCCCAAAGAGTTTATGCAATGCTGAAACAAGCTGCAGTTCATTAGGTGTAGTTTCAGGTTGGTGACTCAGCATTTTTTTTAAACTCTGGCTGATGGACCAGCACATTGTCCAAATTCCAAAAAGTCCAAAAATTGTGCACCTTTCTTTTAGGATTCCTGCCAGCCCTCATTTTATTAAGTGCTTAAATTGCCGGGTGTATTCCTGAATGCAATTAAATTCTCATGAACCCCCTCAAAGGTTGCTTGTATGTTCTATAATTCCTACTTCTGCTATTTTCACTGTGGCTAGAAATTAATTCATTCTGCATTTTCAAGTCCATTTTTAAGGGATGCAGGCAATTTGATGGGGGATATGATACACACCTTATGAAAACACAGTAATGGAGCAATGATGATAGACCAACACCATTAACAATAGACTACAACTTGTGTATCTGAAACAATAGTGACTTGGAATAGTGTTTGCAGCAATTAAAATATTTTATTTATTTGATTTAGTGAGGAGTGCTGGAGCCAGCCCAGAGATCATTGAGTAAAATAATCGGAAACAAACTGGAAAGGTTAAGAGTCAAAGGCTGACACAAAGCTAAAAACATTCATAAATACAAACGCCTACAGTGGTATTTGAAATGTTAGTAGATTGTAAATTTCTGCATAAATTTTACCTTAGATTTAATTTGAGTGTTAACAAAAGTCTTAAAAATATATCAAGAGAACCAAATTAAACAAATGGGACAAAGTAATATATTTGGCCATTTACTTATAGCACAAAATACACTGATATTTCATATCTGTAATTCTGTTTGCTACAGTAACCACATTCTCTTAAGATACAAGTAAAAATGTTCTGACATTTTCTTTTTGAAGTGGCTGGTATAATTTTGAATTCATTAAACCACCAATAATGACAAGCTGTCGTAGCCCAGAAGCAGACAAACAGCAAAATCCCCAGTGAACCCCTGCAGAGGCACTTATAATGGCCTCTAAGGCTAGCTATTCCTACACTACTGACATGAACTTTGGATAAGCATGTCAAGCAATTGTGCTCAGATCTGCCAATAATACATCAAATCACTCTTCCTTATAAGCATCACTTTTGTGGAGCATGTTGCTGCTTAGCGATCATTTCATCACTGCCACTTTTAGCATCTTTAGGCAATTATGTTCTGCTTCTGGAATGTCCAGCAGAACTTTCAGTGATTCCCATTACAGTACCAAGGTAAGTTACCTTGTAAACAATACATATGAGATGGCAAGTTTTTGCACTGAGCTGAGTGTGAATGCCTTTCTGCACCATTGCTTTCTATGCTGTGTTAAATCTGCTGGATGCTTTGTTATATATGTAATAAGGAAAATTACGCAATATCACATATCTAAGTGGCAAAAGTATGTAAACCAATAATTCTATGTTGCTTTGCAATAAATGGGCTGACAATAACGGGGTGCTCTGTAGTTAATGAACAGGGATCTATTAATGTCTGATCTTTATATCACATTTGTGAAAGTGTATCAGGGCACTCACACAAGTGTTCACATTAGCATTTAGCATTGTTTTCTACAGTTTGATATTTGGCAAGTGTGCACCCTGGTATTCACCAACCCTTAGTTTACAATTCAGTAAGCAGAAGTCAGAGGTTGAAACTTGAATGCACAATGCTCCACTCTGTACAAAAAAAAGCAGATAAGTTAGTCAAAGTTTTTTTAAAAAATCTTATAAAATTATATGCTCACGTTGTTTGCGAGAAACCTGTTTGCAACTGGCTAAGAAAGTAACATAAAATGTGTAAAGAGCATTTCAGATTTATTAAATACCCTGTATTGTAGCACACTTCATGCATTTTGGAGAATTTACATTTCTGCAAAACCCCAAGTACAGCAACATCTCTTATTGTGCTATGTATAAGAATGCTTACCTTTCTTAATTTACTGAGTTAACTAAATAACAGTATTTTATGTCTTATTTGTGATAAAAGCATGTCTCTAATATTTTATTTATTTACAATCACTGAATTCTAAAAAAAGGGTAAAGCTAATATTATTGTGCTGCAATCATCTGTACTTCTTAATGCAGGTCAAAAATCTTATCACTGCATCAAAACCTTATTTTTGTGTCTGAATTTGTGTGCTTATAGATTTGTGTGTGTGTGTGGGGGGGACCAAAGTGCTTAGATCTGAACTTACACAGCTCAAATATACAGAAGATCCTTAAAAGATCTGAAGTAAAGTGAACAATTTGTGCCTACTGTGCTTACATACAGAGGAACTGGTATAGGTCCTCCACATTTAACCCATTCATGCGGTCAAACACACAGCAGTGGCACACATTCCCGCAGTATTTTGATGTTCCACTATTTCATTTAAGTCTTAAAATAATAAAGAAAACATCCATCCATCCATCCATCCTTTATCTTCCGCTTTATCCTCTACTAGGGTCGTGGGGGGGGTTCCCCATGCGCATCCAGGGGAGAACGTTTCGGGTGTTGGGCAGATACACCCAGGACAGGGCGGCAATTTATCGCTGTGCACACACTCACTCACACAAACACACTCTATACAGGGCAATTTGGAGAATTCAATTGACCTTGATCCAGGTTTTTGGGACTGTGACAGGAGAACCCGGAGGAAACCCACGCGGACACGGGGAGAACATGGAAACTCCACCCAGATTTGGATTTGAACCGGGAATCCCTAGTACTGAGAGGTGAACGTGCTAACCACTAAGCCACCGTGCTGCCCATTAAAAAAAAAAAAAAAAAAAAAAAAATGCATAATTATATTTTGGCTTATTTATTTAAATTAATGCTCAGCGGTGAAAGACAAGCCAAAAAGTGCACCACTCCACTTTCTCTTGAATGTCAATTTGAGACATTCAAGAGAAATACAGGTGAAGGGTAATGGGAATGGGTATGGACCCATTACCCCTCAGCTGTATTTCTCTTGAAGGTCTCAATTTGTATCTACTATCGCATACTCTTTAATTTTTATCCTTTACCCTCCTCTACCAAACTCTCCTCTTAGCCTATATTATTACTATTCCGACCATATAACCCCCTGTACAATGATCACAACAATTCAGCTGTAAACAATTCCAACAAATAGTTTTTTTTTTTCAAAACTACAGCTGTAGGCCTTTTGGATTTTGGACCAGTGTGTTGCCAATCTGAGAGAATGGCAAATGGTGCTGTGATAATGTGATATGACAGAAATAACAGCCTGTGAATTAAGATGGTTTTAAAATCCTAAAGACAATTTTTCAACTGAGCTCTATATCAAAGTCCTAACTTCTGTGAGCCTGAGGTATGTTTTTCAGTTGGAGCATCACCTCCAAGTACCTCAGTACATAGTAAGCCTTGAGACCACCATAGTTCAGCATCTTGTTGAAGTGCTTAAATATTTCATAACGGAGCCTGGAAACCCAGATAAAGAAAATTCCACAAGCCCGAGGACAGGTTTCATCTTGCTGTAATGCCAGCATGCATGCTAAAAAGAACCAAACTTACTACTTTCCATGTTCACTAAAAGAATTAGTATTTAGAGTATTGCAGCATGTACTCTAAGTTTATTTTTAAAAAGTATGTTTCAATAATAATGCTGCTGATGCCATTATTGTAGTAAATAGTTTCTGTAGTTAGTGGAGGTAGTGGTACTGCTATTTTTGGTGGTGTACAAATTATCAGAAGTATCAGTGATACTGATAGCTTTGTCAATAGTTGCCATTATGTTTTGGGACCCTACCAACAGTATGTTTTTACTCCTGAGGTGCTATCTTGGCAGTGAATTTTCATCAAACTTGTGTACACCCCCGAGTGCAATGCACACATGGACATGCGGCAGTGCACAATCCCATAATGCATGGCAGCTGGTTGCTATGCTAACTATAACATCAACAATAAAATGAATACAAAATTTAATAAAATAATTCTACACCAACACATATCTAAGCTAAGTTATTCGTGAGTTTAGGACGATATTTTCTATATTTTGAAACACTTTTATCCATTGTATGAGCAAAATGTAAAAAAAACCTGCTAAAGTAAAGTGGTTTACTAATTTTTTTTAGTAAATAAAATTTTATATTTTACTCAATGTTGGCTTACACCAAAGCTTATCTAGACCACAGAGCCATTAGAAGGTCTACTCTATTTGTAACATTTGACAACCAATTAAAATGACAGTCAGGTTTAATGTGTTTTGAACTGTCTAATAATAATAATAATAATATCACAGATTGTAAAAGTGAGATTTACATTCAACCCCTAAAGATATTAGAGAACCGGCCAAATAACTTGCAGAACCTTGCACATGAGTTTATATTACTGAGCACACTTCTATGTACTGCTACATATACAAAGAAAAAAAGGAAAAAATAAGTGAAAATAAAACATTAGAATGAGATTGTATGAATGAGAATGAATCACACAATGTGGACTATAAATAATAAATAATTAAAGGTCTATAAATGCAGTTCAGCTTGATGGCAGTGATTTCATTTTGAATTTATTATTACACTATTTCTAATCTTACACTATTTTGTGCTGTATTTTGTTTGGCACTGTACTTTCTTTGTTGTTATTTCTTTTATATTTTAAAAAGTACATGGCACACACTAATCCTAGCACACACCTTTAGTGTCTTCTTTTATTTCTCATTACAGACAGACTGGAAATAACCAATGAAGCGTACAAGAGTAAGCAGTGGCCTTGGATACACACGAGAAGTCTGTTCTAGGTCACCCTAATGGAGTTTGGTCAGGTCAGTCAAGATCTTTGACATGAAACCCACCCAACCATGCCTTTAAGGACCTTAAACAGAAAAAAAACATATCCAAACTATTGACACATCAATGAAAGCATAGAGTTGTTCAAAATGCATGGGTGTGTTGTTTAATTTTATAAATTTGTGGCAATACACTTAAAAAAGATCTCCATCATCTCTGTGTTGTCAAAGCACATAAATGTTTTATGTTATGTTATGTTATATATATATGGTATGTATAGATTTGCATTGATTTTAATTATTTTATTATTTACAAACTCTAGTAGGATTTACAAACTCAATCCACCTTATAATCTGAACACACACAAACACAAACACACACACACAAACAAATCACATCACAAAAAGGTTCTAAACTTAAGTTCTTATAACCTCAAAACCCTTAACATGATTTTTTAAAGATAAAAAATACTATTATTTCTTTAAATAAATAAAAATGAGTTATTGAGAGTATTTAAAAGTAGGTAAAAATTGTACCATAACACATGTTTTTCTAAAGCATGTAGAATTCTAAATAAGATTGAAAGATGTGCTGTAGAAAAAACCTCAATGATAAAATGCACTGTAATGCTTCTGGAATATGATAAGGAAATGAAAAGGCCTTAAAGCTTTATACTTACAATATAAAGCACAATTCTATGACTCCAGTCAACCGATAACACATATCTGTCAAAAAAATAAATTAATTAATGCATGAGTCAGCTTGATGCATGAGTAAAAGAGTGAATAATGAGATGATGTAGTGTGAAATTTTAGTTTACTATATATATATATATATATATATATATATATATATATATATATATATATATATATATATATATATATATTGCCTATATGAAATTGTCTTGATTCACAATAATTTTATATAATAATACATTATTATATATTTATTCATTTATTTAATATAAACTTCATTAGTCTTAACTATGCTAACTGTAAGTCCACATTTTTCATAGCATGCCTAATATATGAACTCCAAACAGTGGTTGTAGCAAGAATTTCCAAACAACTTATAAAATATATAATTGCAATTCAAAATTGTTTTGACAGTGATGTTAAATTCTTACATTTATTTTAAAATAAATACTGCCTAAACAATCTAGATTCATATATAATTGACTGGAAATCATTCAAATATATCAATTGTTTGATTAATTGTCTATTTCATAATTAAATCCTGCTGTTAGCCTAAAAATTAAAATGCACCTTCACCTTCTAAAAATTAAAATGCACATTTTTAACATCCCAGATTTCATTCATTCATTCATTATCTCCCGCTTTATCCTCTATTAGGGTCGCGGTGGGGTTCCCCATGCCCATCCAGTGGAGAACGTCTCGGGCGCTGGGCAGACACACCCAGGACAGGGCGCCAATCCATCGCTGGGCACACACTCACTCACTCATGGGGCAATTTTGAGAATTCAATCGACTTGATCCATGTTTTTTTGGACTGTGGGAGGAAACCGGAAAACCCAGAGGAAACCCACGCTGACACGGGGAGAACATGGAAACTCCACCCAGATGGGGATTCGAACCGGGAGTCCCTAGCGCTGAGAGGCGAACGTGCTAACCACTAAGCCCCAGTATATATCTATTTCATTAATATCTATTAAAAATGTGTTTACATGCACTACATGCATTGATTTAAATGTATACCGACTCACCGAGGTGCAACTCACTACCTGCTGAAATTCATGACTTTACCAACAGCAAGAAAATAATAATATATTGATCTTATTTCAATAATTATCCTAAAGTTGCAGAGTGTGACTATTGCAATATTTATAAGTCAAAAAACAGGAAAACACCTTTTACAGGTCACCAGTCAAGTCCCAGAGAAACACACAAACACATTCAAGTTGAGCATGTTTATGGACTATAAAAGGATATTGGAACTCCCAGTGGAAAACCCCATAAACACAAGAACATGTCAATTCTAAACAAAAAGGACTATCTTTGCCATATCCTCAGTCTTTATTCCATAAATTCTGTCAATAAAGAAAGGGATGATGATCTAGATTCTGGACTTGCTGCAAATTGCCCCTTTCGTTTATCCAAACCTATCAAAAAGGTTGTGCAGGATGAAATTGTGGCTATGCTTGACATGGGGGTAATTGAGCATCTACAGCATTGAAATATTCTCGCTGTTTTGGTCCCTGAGGCCAACACATTGCATTAACAAATTATGGTAGATGTCTAGCCAATGTCTCTCGTTAATGAACCCCACTCCAATATCTGCACAGCATAAAGAATGGCAATTCATGGATCACATGTTGGTATCTAGCAGTTAAGTTCCTCAAATTCCAGGTGGTCCAAATGCCAAGGGCACAGATGGTTGTGGTGGATGTTCTTTGCAATCACGGTGAGAATGGGAGTTGGTCGCAAACTTAATGTGCATGGCCCAGAACAGGCAAAAATGTCGCACAAGGGTTTGATTGATTGGCATTTTTGAATGGATGACTAAGATTGAAAGTCAGATCAGGCAAATGGATGTTCCTACAACTTGTCTTTGTGTTTAATTACCCTTTCCTTCTGTATGCAGTGGAGGGGAGAGCCTAAATGTTACTGCTGTCTAAATCAGTGCATGTCCCAAGTATAAAGAAAAAAAAATTCTGTTACAGTTATATACTGTAGGAGAGGAGGAGAAAGGCCAGGAATCAGTGGCAGCATGGAAAGCATTTATTGTTGCGGAGGACAGACATACAGCTCATAGTTCATGCATCGAGCTCGCTTTTGTGTGGGCTGTAAAAATGCAGAGCTGGTCCTGAAAATTTCTCCAAAACATTGATTACAAAAAGCTCATATAGGAATAGTAGTTTGAATTAATGTCTTTTCTAAGGCACTTATTAATCTGACCAAGGTGATATGAGGTGTTGCGTCCCAATGCTTATAGAGCAAATGGAATGCACTAATCAAGTCATCAATTTATTGCAGAATAGACACACATTCCTGCACTTTAACTTATATGGCTAATATAGAATGTTTAATTTACTTAACAAAAGACAGATCTTTTAGCAATTTTAAAGCAAACATGCTGTCTTACACAGACTGCTTGTGGTAAGGAGTGTTGGGAGTTTTATGACTTCTAAAGTTCTGTGTTGAGACAGAATCTTGAGACAAGATCTTGTTAGCACCTACAGAACCATGCCACCACCTACAGGTAAGTAGTTATTTTTTTCTGGTTGCTAATTCTATGGCAGTTTTTTGTATATTTTAAAGCTATTCACAGTTTTGTTGATACAGTATCACTGGTTAATTAACCATATATGTTTATTTTCTTATACAAAGATTAATATAGCTGGAATAGGGATTTCTCTTTACATTATTCTTCATGCATTTTGCAACACAATATCCACAAACATTGGTAATATGCGAAATCTCTGCATGTATTGTTGCGAAAGCGCTATTGTATTGTGTTGCATTGACGTATTATTATGTAATTTCAAAGGACTTTTTAAGACAACTATCCTCACCCAAAATCGGGTGAATATTTAACTTGCTTAGCTAATCACAGTAACAGAGGTTTTTGCTAGCTAGGGACTACTATGACAAATATATGTGCTTTACATATTTTTGCTGTGAGACACGGGGCATTGTATTGCATGAAAACTGTTGGCTTATTTGGTGATAAATACAGGAAACAAGTGACATGTTGTTGAAAAACCTTCTGGTAAACACTTGCATTCACTCTGCCATGTAGCTTTACAAGAGGTTTTCTTCTGCTACTGAAAACATGACACTTCCCACTCCACTGTTCAGTGGCTTCTTTGTACACTTTGGTCTTTTTTCAGTTTAACAATGAACAAAATGCTTCCCATTGGACATTGCAATAATCACTAAAGTGAACTTCTGACACATTTCCTCTAACCAGACAACATGCTCCTCAGCAAAGGTTAGTGTAACCTTTTGATTCTTTATGCTAACGAGAGTCCCTGCAGAGTAGACTTTCAGTCCAAAAGCAGACAATTGTCGAGACATTTCAGTACCCTGTTCACTGCTGAACTGGTGAGCAATTCCACCTGCAGTGTTGAACTGATTGCCAATTGTGACTCTTCACATTATCCTGTCCTCTCTTGCATTTATATTTCATAAATGATCAAGCCTTTGGGGGGACTTAAATGAGTTTGCAATATCCCAGATGATGTTGCAATTGATGTTGCAATATCCCAGAAATCACAAATTTGTAACAAGCAATTTCTCTTGCTATGGACAATAGGGTCATCTCTCTGGCTTTCAAAAAGCCAGCCTACTGCCGGAGGGTTTTGGTCACTTTAGAATGATTCACCATCTTGGAAAGAAAGTTAGGCTTAAAAAGTTACAAGTTAAATACAGTTTGTGAGATAATTATTAAAATAAGCA
This sequence comes from Corydoras sp. C115, assembly GCA_019802505.1. NCBI lineage: Eukaryota > Metazoa > Chordata > Actinopteri > Siluriformes > Callichthyidae > Corydoras > Corydoras sp. C115. The sequence goes on from JAFMOC010000012.1 coordinate 2,319,886, forward strand.
CCAAGTGCCAAATTAACATTGATAACTGGAGAGTATCGGAAACTGTTCTTTATTTTTTATTTCTGATGTTTTTCTTCAAATATCTCATTTAAGTTTTTTCATACTGTGCTTCAGAATATATGTAACTTAGAAATATGCTTAAAGTACTTCTCTTATAGTCCTGTTTTAATCATTTCAAAAAGGATAATAGTACTTATAATCTATTAATTGGAATATTATGTTTGGGAATGTCCAACAAATGTATGAAAGTGTAATAATTAGGTAACCACATAGTTTAGGGAATGATGACAATGTTTTATTTGTGTTTTTGTAAGACATGCCAATTTTTTTTATTTCAGAGGTACTATTTCCAGAGAGCTGATTTGATAATATGTCTCCATAGAAAAAAGCTAACACCGTTGAATTTCATGAGCACAGAGGACCACAGAAGACGAATGTTTATACAAATGTTTTAATTAAAAGCCATAAAAAGTCAGAATTCTGAGATTAAGAGTCAGAATTCCTGAGTTTTTTTTTCTTTTAGTGGAGGAAACGGGCTTCCATACTTTGTTGATTGTGTTAACATTTTCCACAATTAAATAAAAAATTAAATGTATATATATCACTTGAGGGGCGGCACGGTGGCTTAGTGGTTAGCACGTTCGCCTCTCAGCACTAGGGGTTCCCGGTTCGAATCCCCATCTGGGTGGAATTTCCATGTTCTCCCTGTGTCCGCATGGGTTTCCTCCGGGTTCTCCGGTTTCCTCCCACAGTCCAAAAACATGGATCAAGGTCAATTGAGTTCTCCAAATTGCCCCATATAGAGTGTGTATGTGTGCGTGTCTGTGTGAGTGAGTGTGTGCCCAGTGATGGATTGGCGCCCTATCCTGGTTATATAACCATATAATAAATAAAGAATTTCATAAATCACTAATATTTATTGTACATTGACTGTTGGACAAGAGATTTTTCCAAGTCTTCCACAAACTGCTCAAAGTGATGAGACCACAATGACTTCAGTCTCTAATTTAATTATATCTGGCATTATTTTAAAACAGGCGGCACGGTGGCTTATGGTTAGCACGTTCGCCTCTCAGCGCTAGGGATTCCCGGTTCAAATCCCCATCTGGGTGAAGTTTCCATGTTCTCCCCGTGTCTGCATGGGTTTCCTCCGGGTTCTCCGGTTTACTCCCACAGTCCAAAAACATGGATCAAGTCAATTGAATTCTCAAAATTGCCCCATATAGAGTGTGTCTGTGTGTGCCCAGCGATAGATTGGCGACCTGTCCTGGGTGTATCTGCCCAGCGCCCGAGATGTTCTCCCCTGGATGGGCATGGGGAACCTACCGCGACCCTAATAGAGGATAAAGCGGGAGATAATGAATGGATTAATTATTTTAAAACAATTCAAGACATTCAAGTCTCCACTACCTCGACCAAAAGCGGCTGTGCAGATGAAGCGCAGAGCCGCAGCGCTCTAATGCGCTGAAGGGAGCCAAGCACGCAGGTAGCAGAACAACCGAATTTTATTTAAAGGTTTAGGGACGCCATAAACACAGAGGTACAAATGCGGGCGAACATAAAACTAACGATGTGCACTGAGGAAGGGGAACACAGGAGATAAATACAAACTGACACCCGACCACGTGCACCAAAACCAACGAACATAAAGAGTCAACTAAAATGACAAGCATGAACAAAAGTTAATTAACTCACTAAGGAACAGGTACCCTACCTGTTACAGTACCTCCGCCCCTACGGTTGCGCAACGGGGGGACGTGACTAAGAAAAAAAATCAAATCCCGGGAGGGGGGGGGGGTCCTCTGCCCTCCCTGAGCCAGGCTTGGCAATCGCCTTCTGGTGGCCTGACCCGGAAAACGAGGCACCCTCTGGCTGCGAGGAGGACGAGGAGTGGAGCACGCCCTCTGGCTGCATGGTCCGGTGGACGCCCTCTGGCTGCGTGGTCCGGTGGACGCCCTCGGCGGACGAGGAGTGAAACACGCCCTCTGGCTGCGTGGTCCAGTGGACGCCCTCGGCGGACCTCACCATTTTTGCTAACTGCGTTGTCCGGTGGATGCCCTCGGCAGACGAGGAGTGGAACACGCCCTCTGGCTGCGTGGTCCGGTGGGCTCCCTCTGGCTGCATGGCAAAGTGGATGTCCTCCTCCTGTGGAACGAGGCGAGCGCCCCTGGTGCATGGGATCGGCAGTGTGCGGCCCCTGGTGCACGGGCTCGCCGGCGTGCACCAGGGGGGACCTCTGCGGGAACGCACTCAGGAGGGGCCTTAGTGGGTTCGCATGCTGGCTGGACCTCGGCAGGTTCGCACGCTGGGTGGACCTCGGCGGGTTCGCACGCTGGCTGGACCTCGGCGGGTTCACACGCTGGCTGGACCTCGGCGGGCTCATATGCTGACTGGACCTCAGCGGGCACGCACGCTGGGTGGACCTCAGCAGGCACGCACGCTGGGTGGACCTCAGTGGGCACGCACGCTAGGTGGACCTCGGTGGTCACGCACGCTGGGTGGACCTCGGCGGCCACGCACGCTGGGTGGACCACGGTGGGCACGTCTGCCTCAGGATCGCCATCCTGCATACAGTAAAGGTAGACCCCTACCGCCACACCCACATCTTGCAACGCCCGGGTCTCGCTGCGCCTGGGTCTCGCAACGGGGGGTTTAACGAACTGGACTGGACCATCAGTCCAGAACTCCTCAGTGTTAAGGAGGGTTCGTATAGGCAGAATATGCCCATACAGGTACGACTCGCCCGCTTCGTCATCGGAGATCTCGACCCTCCTCTGCGCAGAGCGACTCGTATCCACTCCTCCACATCCACTCATCATCAGAGTCGTACCACTCCGACACCACTGAATTAGAGCCGTCTTTACGGCTCCGGGACGGCGGGCTGCACATACCGGTGTACTCGCGGACACGACGGAGAGTGCCACAAGTACGAGGGTTTACGGCCCCCGCAAAAAAAAAAAAAAAAAAAACGCTTACCTGGGCTCTGGACTCCCCAAATTAATTGGCACTTCGTTTCTGTTACGCTCGTCTACCTTGACCAAAAGCGGCTGCGCATTTGAAGCGCAGAGCCGCAGCGCTCTAATGCGCTGAAGGGAGCCAGGCACGCAGGTAGCAGAACAACCGAATTTTATTTAAAGGTGTAGGGACACCATAAACACAGAGGTACAAACGCGAGTGAATATAAAACTAACGACGTGCACTGAGGAAGGGGAACACAGGAGATAAATACAAACTGACACCCGACCACGTGCACAAAACCAACCAATGAACATAAAGAGTTAATTAACTAAAAGGTTTATGCATGTTTTTCGTGCAAGGTGTTGGATCTTTATACAAAACTACAGAAATTATAAAATTATAACTACGCTATACTAACAAAATTAAGGATGCTTGTATCCCTGGGGTAATGACACTGAATGAAATACCTGAATTCAGTGATTATAAGGTATAGTTTGCCAATAAAAAAGTAAGAGATCTTTCATATTAACCCTTTAAGTGATACTTTCAGTGTGCCGCAAAGTAGAACACTGATTTTTCACTTCAGAGGTAATAAATAAAATAAATCTTTCATTTGATATTTCGAAGTTAAATTCTAGGATTCCTGGAAGCTGGTTTTCATTGTCTTCCAGACCTCACCATTTTTGCTAACTGCCATTTCTTAAATGCACAATAAAATTTTTTTTAATAAAGTATAAATCTCCTTTATTTAGACTTTCTTTATTATGTTGATATATAGCCTTTACTAACGATATCTATGAAATCATCATCCCAACAACATGCTAAATAAGACATGATAGGAAAGGGAATCTGTAAATAATGTATGCACAAATATACAACTCAGGTTTTTTATTCTTGTTTTTCATTTTGGTTGTCAAGCATATTTCCTCCAGATGAGACTGTCCACTTATGGATGAAAAAAAAAGATAATGTAGACTGCAAAACAGCAGAAAGCATCTCAAAGTCTTAGAAAAACTAATATGACATATATATATATATATATATATGACAGTATATTGTGTTAAAGTGCTTCTGTTCAACATCAGTAAACAGAAAAGAAAGAACTATGCATGACTTATTTACTGTGAATATCAAAATGTGATTGTTACTCTAACAAATCCTAAAGAACATACATTAAAATAGAGTAAGTACAATGATATTTACATTAAACAATTCAGAAGAAGCTAAAAGGAAACTAGTCAAGTTCTGATGAATATAGAGTACAGAAGTAGAAGAGTATAGTTACTTTTAGCTCAAATTCAAGACCACAGCTAGGGATTTAAAAAGAATAAAAAAGACCTCCAGTTATTAAATCCATATCTAAAAATCCTGTTCACATCAGATATGAATATAAATTATGTTGTTTAAAGCTTATCTAATTAATTCCTTGTCCCACAGCCTCTAAAAAGCAGTACAAGTAGTGCAAGTAGTGAAGAGGCAGCCATACAGTACAGAACCGGTTATTGACAAGAACATAAATCAAAACCACTTTGTGCCTGAAAAATTGATAAACAAAAATAACACGACAAGTGTGGATTAGAATACTAAAGCCCAAACACTCACAGTAAGGCAAATAGTGGGAAAAAACACCAAGAGGACAGCTGGAAATGCAATTAAATAATAAAATGCAGTGATATAAAACCAGAGAATAATAATCATGTGAAAAAGTAACTGGTAAGGCACATCAACATAAAAACTAATTAATTGGTAAAGGCAAACAAAAGTAACAATTGAAAAATTAGGAAAAAATAGTTCAATAAAAAGAAACAGACCTCAAAATAAAGCGCAGTAAGAAGTGCTAAGTCTGGCCTCCAACCCCAGTATGGTGGCCAAGGGTCCTGCTGGGAAAAATATACTGTGTTGCTGGTAATGTCAATTGGAGAGGAGGTTGAGTAAGCAGGAGCACAATCAAGAGAAAAGTCCTGGGTCTCCCTACTTCGGTTGCTGCCTCCGCGACCCGAACCCCGGACAAGCGGAAGTTAATGGATGGATGGATGGATGTGTATATATATATATATATATATATATATATATATATATATATATATATATATATATATATATATATATATATATATATATATATTCATTCATTCATTCATTATCTTTCGCTTTATCCTAAAATAAAGTGGTTCCCCATGCCCATCCAGGGTAAAACGTTTTGGGCGCTGGGCAGATACACCCAGGACAGGGCGCCAATCTATCGCTGGACACATACTCACACACACAGACACGCACACAAACACACTCTACATGGGGCAATTTGGAGAACTCAATTGACCTTGATCCATGTTTTTGGACTGTGGGAGGAAACCGGAGAACCCGGAGGAAACCCACGCGGACACGGGGAGAACATGGTAACTCCACCCAGATGGGGATCCCTAGCGCTGAGAGGCGAACGTGCTAACCATTAAGCCACCGTGCTCCCCATCTGGGTTGAGTTTCCATGTTCTCCCCGTGTCCGCGTTGGTTTCCTCTGGTTTCCTCCCACAGTCCAAAAAAACATGGATCAAGTTCTCCAAATTGACCCATATAGAGCATGTTTGTGTGAGCGAGTGTGTGCCCAACGATGGATTGGTGCCCTGTCCTGGGTGTATCTGCGCAGTGCCCGAGTTCTATATATATGCGATTTAAATCTGGAAATTAAAGATATCTATAAAATAATGATCATGTATAAAATAATACTTGATTAAATTACCGAATTCCAGGTGATTATATTAGTGCTTATTTTATTTCTGTGTGATTTAAACAACCAGTGCGTTTGCGAGTCTTTGTGCGCTGCCAGTTATGAACTTCTTAGTGAGTTACGAGTGGGTCTGAGTACTCGTAAGTCACGAGCGATTTTAAGAACGACTTAAGTTACGCATGCTCCTAAATTTAAAATTTAAAGGCTCCTAAATTTAAGAATGTTCTTAAGTACGAAGTACTTAGCGCTACGACACTTTTGGGAAATCCACCCCTGATTCAGATTCAAATTAACAGAATAATGGCTTTCAGAGCTGAAGCATTCAAACACAACTATAACAAAACTTACTTTCAATCAACAGAATGAATGCTTTCAGAGATGATAGGAGAAAATTAAATAAATAAACATTCAAAGTACTAACTCTACTAGATTTTGGATGTGCATTCTGTAATGTGATAAACAAAAAACAATGCCAAAATGCCTGATGACATATGCATGCTGCACAGCCAAAAGTCAGTTTAAATTTTAATGATTTACCTTGATGATCAGGAAACCAGAATAAAACCAAATAATAAAACGCAGCACATTAAACTAGCTGGATATATCACGTGGCAAATGAACAGGTTAGGTATGTTAACATAATGAACTCATTAACTTGTGAGAGAAAACAAGCATTGATAACAACTGAAGTGGAAGGAAAAAAAGAAATAACTTCAAACAGGTAAATGCAATATAGCATGCTTCTGAAATGTATTTATTTAGTGTTTATTCAGACACATTTTCAAACAAACAGACTTCAGTGAGTATACTTTCCACTTTCTGTATAACTGTGTATATGATCATTAACCAATGTTGTAACATTCCTCAAACACCAATGTTGACTATAAAGAAAAGTATACAAGAATGAGGTTGTTATAGAGTGCTGTAAGTTCAGGTTTGACCCGTTGGTCATTTGTCCCTATTTTGATGTTTGCACATGGAAGGAGGGGGAGTGTGGTTGACCTGTTCAAACTGTATGTTGGCCTGTTGGTCAGTTTTAACCTGTTGGTCAATGTTAAATACACTATATTGTCAAATATATGTGCATGTTTTTTCTAATTAATGGTTTTGGCCTAAATTGGTTATAGCATTAAAATCAAGTAGATGTTTGGTGAGCACAGATTTCAAACGGAGCAAGTAGATAATGAATTAAGAGATGTTACAAAAACAATACAGTTTAAGGAGAACATACAAAAAACACAAACAAACAACTTTGCCTTGGAATCAAACCCAGGACCTAATTGAGATGAAGGCACTAAACAATATGCACTTTGCCATTTTGTGTGAAAAACTACCAAACGAGAGACAAAATTGTCAAATGCTATAATGTTTTTTACACATAATACTTGTCATACACTATTAAACACAATACAATTATCATTCTTACCTTTATTTATGGAATATTGTGTGCAGTCCTGAGGCAGAGCTTTGATAAATTAGTTTTGCATCATCTTCAGTAGCATATGAATGCCTCCTTTGCTTCTGCTTCAGAAGATCCAACTATCATTTCTTGGACTAATTCTCTGAATGTTCCCCACAAAACTGATGATAATGTACTGAAAAACCTAAATAATTATATTTTATTATCATTTATTTAAATACATCTTCTAGATATAAATTAAATATATTAGCATTAATATCAGCTTTTAGTGTAACAGCAAAGTTAGCAGTGTAATGATTATTCTTGATTTTGCTTACAGACTTTTTTTTACATATTTGATAAAGATGATTTAATTAATTATTAAAAGTAATGAAATATGGTTTTAGCAGTGATTATTTTAGAAGTTACTTCATGCTTTTATGCTCATTTCAGGTGTCAATTACCTAGCAACAGCAAACATCCCTGACAGCACAACAAGCATGAAGAGAAACTCACTGTAATTAAAGTAGCAGATAAATGGCAGCAGAATAAATTAGATAGTAGAATATAGTAGAATAGAATTACTGACACTGAACAAGATCACCAGAACTTATGAAATAAAATTTTAGCAGTACACCTGGTTATGTTTAATGTCTGGATCCTTCCTACCCAGTGGCACGTTAGAAGACTTTTCATGGGTTTGTTGGCTCCTTGGTTGTGTTCAGTACAGCCTACAGCCTACCTGGGTTTTTGGTTACTTGATAGCACACTAGTAGCACAGTATTACTTCCCCCCATACTTGCCTAAAACAACACTTTTTGTAGATTTTAAATAGCTTTAATAATTCATTCATTCATTCATTCATTCATTATCTCCCGCTTTATCCTCTATTAGGGTCGCGGTGGGGTTCCCCATGCCCATCCAGGGGAAAATGTCTCGGACGCTGGGCAGCTAGACCCAGGACAGGGCGCCAATCCATCGCTGGGCACACACTCACTCACACAGACACACTCTATATGGGGCAATTTGGAGAATTCAATTGACTTGATCCATGTTTTTGGACTGTGGGAGGAAACCGGAGAACCCGGAGGAAACCCACGCAGACACGGGGAGAACATGGAAACTCCACCCAGATGGGGATTCGAACAGGGAATCCCGAGCTCTGAGAGGCGAACATGGTAACCACTAAGCCACCGTGCTGCCAGCCTTAATGATATTTTATAAAAACAATCAATAAAGATTTTGTGTTTGTAGTAAGTTATTTATATTTCCAGTTAATATTCACACTCAGTTCAAAATCCATATGAACTGTTACAAAAATGTATTAAACAAGTTATGATGTTAAATCTATTGAACAAATATTTTGTTTAAGTATTGAAGTCACTGATCAACATAATAGCCATTAGTTTGTGCATTTGGACCTATGGTAAACAGCTACCTACAGTTAAACTTGCTACACATCAATGTGAAAAGTAAGATTTTAATTTAAACATTTATTCTGTAACTTATTCCTATTCCACTTTAACGGTGATAAAAATGTATGAATCCTTACTTTACAGATTAGATGGCATCCATCAATCCATCCATCCATCCATTATCTTCCACTTAATCCTCTACTAGGGACACAAGAATGTTTCGGGTGCTAGGATATACCCAAGACCAATGGCCAATCCATCGCTACACACTCACTCACGCAGACACACTCTATATGGGGCAATTTGGAGCATTCAATTTACCTCGATGCATGTTTTGGACTGTGGGAGGAAACCGGAGAACCCGGACACGGGGAGAACATGGAAACACCACGCAGATTGAGATTAGATGGCATATATTTTTAAAAAATGCTTTCCAATTTACTTAGTCATACACTCAAAAATTGCATAAAACCATTTGTTTCCATTGTTAAAACTACAGTTAAAGGTGAAGGTCCACAAAATATCTATTAGTAACATCCCTTAAGGTTGTTATTAGACAGAAAAGTTTTTAAGGTCTAACACTGTAGTAGTCTGCAAACAGGATTCTTTTAGTTCTTATTGTAGTAATACACATCAAATGGGCATTTAAAAAGCTTGTTTGTGTTTGTTGCTGTGTTAAAAATGGCTGGCGCATGTCTGGCTGTATGCTTTGGGCCACATTATGATGCAACAGAAGATGTCAGTAAGTACTGTGTTTATAACCCCTTCACTATTCCACTACACAGTGCTGAGAAGCTTACCATTTATATTTACGCGCCATTCCAAATCATGACGTACTTTCGAAAACTCACCAATGAGATGTCGTCTACGATCTGGCCTATAGTCCGCCAGGAGCCAATCAACATCTTCGCGCTCTTCGTTCGCGCCAATAGGAGAGCGCTCGTGCCTTCTGTATTCTCTCGGGCAGAAGGACACACGCAGGAGGCTGTTGTATTATATGTACCTCGGTCTCGTAGAGAATACATATACCGCATATCAGCGCAAAGAGGAGGTGTTTATCACTGGTGAGTTTGTTTAAAAATGGTTTAACCTCAAATATATGATAGATCATATCAAATGATGTGTTTTTGCAACATTTCCTTTGTTAGGTGGATTCACATTACCGGCCCATCTTTTGTCAAAATCAATTTTCCGTTACTCAGTTTCTGCGTAACATCACTTTTGTTTTCGGAAAAGGCCAGAAAATCATCGAGACAAGTTAAAGGAAACGTTTTCATGTTGTAGTCACAGTTTAAAATTAGTTTTATGTTTTTTTCCTATAAACAAAGTGCGTTAGCCTAGCCTGAACCTTATTCACGGCCGGCCATTTCACTAGCTGCTAAGCTGTCGGCTGTGTCCTAAATGGCTATCTGCATCCTACGTAAGCGCTCTATCTAGCATATGCGATAATGCCGCATAGAGACTCGACAGTGAAATATTTCTCTTAATGCTACGCCATTCGGGTTTCAGCCATTTTACGAGTCTCTAGGTTTGAAAATTATTTTTAACGCAGATATTAAATCCAGATGCCGTTGTTCATAAGAAATAATAGTAAAAATAGTAAAAAAAAAAAAAAAAAAAAAAAACAGTAAATATACGGATCGATTATATATATATATATATATATATATATATATATATATATATATATATATATATATATATATATATATATATATATATATATAAAGCGTGGGTGTTTTATTAGGGAAATGTTTTGCGTTCGTCCAGCTCGTCATTGTGTTTTAATGAGGTAAGCGGGGGAGGGGAGCGTCCGTTAACAAATGTCTTATTTAATCTTTTGTTTTGATGGTTGTTAAATTCGAAATTAAGACATTATCTTATCATTTTAAGATTGCGCAAATTTTCTACAATTATATTAGCATACAGCGTTAAAGATTTGCTTGTGTCCCGTTTGTGGATTTATTGCTTTGCAGACATAAAGGCAGGGGCCATATTGATCCCATTATCCAGTGTCTGAAAACAATTTAGCCATCCCCCGAAAACCTCAATGAAATAAATGCATTAATAATCTAACACACAATTTCAGTACAACATACAATCTTTCATGTTTAAACTGTTTATTTATATACATTGTTAGTTTTTAATCTGTTATTCAGTAATCAGGACCAATAATCCACCAACCCTAAAAATGATAAGTAACATAAGCTGTGATGCAACAAATCAGTTACTGCCTCTGATATGACATCTACAAGCGTGTGAAATAAAGTAGGTGTGAAGCAAGTTGACAGAGTTTACTCCAGAAGCACTTCTGTGTTTGATCCATTTGTACCAGTACAACACATTAACTAACACACAACTTTCACATCAGTGGTACTGCAGACCTGAAAATCATTCATCATCCAAATAGGTTCTCAATGAGGGTCATAATATTTAAAACATAAAAAGGGACTAAAATTATGTGAATAAATAGATGAATTACAGTCTGTAATTGTTAAACTAGAAATTAGAATGTTGGATGTATACAATTATATATAGTTAGTGGAAATGAAAAAATTGAAAAGTCAGAAATAGAAAAAAACAAAATATATATATATATATATATATATATATATATATATATATATATATATATATATATATATATATATATATATATATATTTATTTATTTTATTCCAAGTTATGTGTCAGCCCAGGCCTATGTACAGATATCTGCATGTCCATTACAATGCAGCGATTGTTTAAGTTTAGGTAGACACACTGCCACAATCACTCTATGAGCGAGTCTGCAAGGTCACAATGGAGCCGAAGAGACAAAGAGAACTAATATTAATGAGTCCACCATCAGGAAAACACAACAATGGTGTCCATGGCAGGGCTGTAATGAGAAAGCTGTTGCTCTCCAAAGAGAACATTGCTGCATGTCTACAGTTTATTAAAGATCACATGGACAAGCCAAAGTGTTAGTGGAACAATGTTTGGTGAACAGATGTGACCAAAATAGCCCACCAGCATTATGGATGAAGCTGTTTTATATAAATAAATGGGTTAAAGGTCCTCCAAGCACACATGGCAATCCAATCAAGAATTAATGCAAAAATATTTATAATGGAGAAAACTGATTTGGACATAGCACAGTTCAAAGCTTAAATTGCCAACTGAAAGGAATTTTATTCAGACTACAAGGCATCTAAATTTCCACTCATAAAAAAAAAAAAAAAATAATTCTTCACCACAAGATGGCGGCAGTTTCGACCAAATTTGCACAATATTTTTCAAAGCTCCTTCTGATTTGTATTGTAAATAATTCATGAACTCTTAATAAGGGATATCCTCCTTGTGTTAACCTCTTTATCAAGTTTACTTACCATATGAAAGCGACGATTTTACAGTTACAAACTAATCTAATAAATGCATTAATAATCTAACACACAATTTCAGTACAACATACAATCTTTCATGTATAAACTGTTTATTTATATACATTGTTAGTTTTTAATCTGTTATTTAGTAATCAGGACCAATAATCCACCAACCCTAAAAATGATAATTAACATAAAATGTGAGGCAACAAATCAGTTACTGCCTCTGATATGACATCTACAAGGTAAAAATAATAAAATAAGTTATTTAACTAATTGTTTTTGCAAACAGGTGTTATTAAAAGTGCTCCAATTATATTGGTTCTGAGGCAAGACCAAGTACATATAGGGTTGGGTTTGATTTAGAGGACAAGTACTGTATGTGTCATCAGTCAAGACCAAGAAAAAAAAAAAGCCTTTTTTCACCACCATTGATTTTGTTATTCATTAATTGATTATCACTTAATGATACTGTTGGTACCTTCTAAAGAATTAACACATTTATATTGCTTGATTATTTCAAAATTTTGTTTTATCTTTTATATAATTCTGTTTAGTTTGAAATGTGTCCTGTTGTGTTTCTTTTTTAAAGATTTGGAAAGATGGTAAAAGATCCAAGGAAGCCCAGAGGAAAGATGTCCTCTTATGCTTACTTTGTGCAAACCTGTCGCGAAGAGCACAAGAAAAAGCATCCGGATGCCAGTGTAAACTTCTCTGAATTCTCTAAGAAGTGTTCTGAACGATGGAAGGTATGAAACTTTGTTTATGAGGAACTCCTGAAATTCTTTCAGGTGTGCACTGTTGTAAGTGATTTATTACTTGTCTTTCAGACAATGTCACCTAAGGAGAAGAGTAAGTTTGAGGACATGGCTAAGCAGGACAAGGTACGTTACGAGAAAGAAATGAAGAATTATATCCCACCTAAGGGAGAAAAGAAGAAGCGCTTCAAGGATCCCAATGCACCCAAAAGACCCCCGTATGTTCAGCTCACTCAGCATCCAACACATAATGATGGCAAACATAAAACCTAATCATAAATTCTCTTCCCCATGCAGGTCTGCATTCTTCATTTTTTGTGGTGATTACCGTCCTAAGATCAAGGGCGAGAACCCTGGACTGTCCATTGGAGACATTGCCAAAAAGCTAGGAGAGATGTGGAACAGCTCATCAGCTGAGGTGAAGCAGCCATATGAGAAAAAAGCTGCTAAGCTAAAGGAGAAGTATGACAAGGTGAATTTTCCTCAGTTTTTTGTGCACGACTAAAACAGTCCATCAGTAAATAGTCAATTTAGTCACTGTCTCAAGATTTAACTTTAACAGGAAATTGAGCAAAATGTTATTCATAATAAAGTTCCATGAGAGAGTTCCAGTTCCTTTTGGAAGGTGTGCAATTCATTAAATCTGATGTAAGGACATACAAACATGGTGGTAGTGTGATGGACTGGGGATGCATTGCTGCTTTAGGACCTGGATGCTTTGCTGTAACTGGTGATACCATGAATTTCGCTCTCTAGCAGAAAATCCTGAAGGAGAATGTCTGGCCATCAGATTGTGACCTAAAGTGAAATCAAACTTGGGTTCTGCAGCAGGACAATAATCTGAAGCTCACCAGCTATTTTAACTGAATTTCTTAAAAAAAAAAAAAAAAAAATTAAGGTTTAGTAGTGGCCTAGTCACAGTCTATTTAAATCTGATGCAGACGCAGTGGCATGACCTTTAACCATAACGTTCATGCTTGAAATACCCCTCAGTGTTGTTAAATTAAAGCAATTATGCAAAGAAAAGTGGGCCAAAATTTCTCATTTGTTGGTTATTGAAACCAGCAACAATTTAGAGGGCAATAACTTTTTTTTTTTTCATATGGCTAGTTTGGTTTGCATAGATATTTTTCTTTATTAAGTGAAATAATTGAAAAACTGCCTTTTATATTCACTCAGATTATCTTTGTCTGATATTAAAATTAGTTAGATAATCTGCAAAATGTGTGTGTGTGTATATATATATATATATATATATATATATATATATATATACACACACACACACACACACACACATGCATATACACATGCACTGTAGACATCACTAATATATATCAGATTTATTAAGCTCAGGAACGGGCTTTATTAACTTAAATACATTACATGCAGGTTATGCATTGTGCTGCCTGGTGGATCTGCCCTCTTGCCACGTTCCTGTTGCTGCTGTGATCTCTTTTCCTGCTGCATGAACTGCCACTGCATATAAAGGCTGCACACCGGTCATTAGCGGAGCCTCTGACAGGTGCATTAATTACCTCTAATTAACGTCCTCCACCTTTCCCCTAGCGTTGCTATGCTCCTGCTACAGATTCTCTCTCAGGAGCTCAAAATTTCAGCATGATACCATGATAGGATGCCACCCATGCATCAAGTCCAGCTGTGAAATGTTCTCACTAGTAAATATTCCACAGTCAACTATCAGTGGTATTTTAACAAGGTAAAACTGAATGGGAACCATGGCATTTATAATGACAGAGCCGTCAGCGGATGCTGATGTACATAGTTCGCAGACCTTGCCAACTTTATGTGGTCAGTGGCTACAGATCTCCAAACATCATGTGACCTACATATCAGCTTAAGAAAAACATGTAAAATGCCTAATTAAATTGGGTTAATATGGCCAGCTGCATCCAAGCCTTACAGTGCAATGCAAAGTGTCAGATGCAGGGGTGTAAAAGTGGAAGTGGCTAGAAAGCCTTTTCACCACAGCTTTTTTTTTCTAGATCTGCTTAAATGCTTAAAACTGAATAAAAGCTGTTAAATTTCTATGTGCCCTGGTGATTCACTGTGGAAAATAATGCGTTAAGTGTATTGTGCTCAACACTGAAAGTGACTTTTGGCCAAATAATTTCGGTTATTTAGTGCATCCATATCCATATATGGGTGGCTTAGTGGTTAGCACGTTCACCTCTCAGCGCTAGGATTCCCGGATTATTATCCAGGGATAATAATGTGTACATAATAATAACTGTATAAAATCAACATTTGCATTGTATAATCTTTAACAATAACATTACATATTTATAGGACATTGCGGCATACCGCACGAAAGGAATTGCAGGGTTGTCAAAAATGGATCCTGGAGATGATGAGGATGGTGAGGAAGAGGATGAAGAAGAGGAGGAAGACGAAGATGATGAGGAAGATGACGAGTAAATACCGATGGAGCCTGAATTTTCTTTCATGCCATAAACCCAGGTGTACACGATTCACATGTTTCAGCGTAATAAGTGTTAGTCGTGTATATGGGACGTTTTTAAGATGTACAGTGTTCTTTTGTAAAGTTAACACTATGTCTGGTCTGATTTAACTTCATCTACTTGCTAGTCAATTTTGTTTGCGGTGTGTGTGGGGTGGGGTGGGGTGGGGGGTGTAGCAGAGCCATTTCTCTTCATGTGCATAGCACGACTATATGATTAGGTGTAGAGCTGTAGTGTGTTTTATTGTTTTTTAAAAACGATGCTTTTGTATTTTTTTTTGTCATGAGGTCTTTAAATTGTACTTTGAATACCACTCTAATTACAAAAATAAAGCTTTGTTTGACATTCAGGAATGTGTCTAAAATAAACATTTCCTTTTTAAAAAAAAAAGAATATGTAGTGATTATTTAATACCATTTAACATTTACTAGTTAGTACATTTACATTTGGTCATTTAGCAAGCATGACTTACAAGTATCCCAACTTGATTGGGGTCAGAACAAAGTGTTGGGATAGCATCCCTGGAGCAATCAGGGTTAAAGGTCTTGCTCAAGGACCTAAGATTTAAACCCACACCTCATGCTGTATGTGTGTAACTAGCTCTGACAAGCCGGTGTTGTAGGCTTATGCAAGTGTGTCCTTTTCTAGTTCCTAGACTATTTTAAAAAGAATTTAGTGTTCAATATTTTATTTAAAAAAATACTAATTATATAATATATCTCATTTTAAATCTATATGCTTGTTATTTGTACATGTTAAAATGTTGTACCCTGTTAAAATATTATTTATAATCTATTATATATAAGCTTTTAAAATAAACCCTTTTAGCATTATTGTTTAATAGTACATACAACTTTAATTTCATTAATCTAATTAATATAATAATAGTATTCTTATTGATTACCTTATTTTAAATTAAATAATTTTTAAACAACATGAACAGCAACAATGAAATGACAACAAAAAGACAAAATATACCATAATATTACATTTTATATTGTTTTTATTTTATATATTTTGAATAAAAGGTTTAGGTCTGCAATAAATGAATTTCAAATACTTTTTAAACTAATGGGTCTATAAAATGCTTTACAATTTTTTATTATCTTAACAATAGTGCTAATAGTGCTTTACTGCTATAGCAAATGCATTTTTTGGTTTCTTTTTAAACTTTAAAATTAAAATTAAAACATAATTAAAATTACAAACATTAAACATTAAAATTGGAAACATAAACATTACATAATTCATCAAAATAAATTTTTCCATATTAGCAGGAAACATTTTATTTTATTTAAAACAGCAAATAGTTATGCTGTAGTGATCATACTTTTTCAGGAATGTACTTAAACGGAAACAAAATTGACAAAGTAAAATTTAAACAAAGTAGCCACTCAGAATAATACAATCAGCACATGAACAAACAAATGAAGGGACATAGAATTGATCCTGGAAGGATATTTGTTCAAGCTTTGCTGATCTTGATTTTCAAATTATTAAAAGTCTCAGCCATTTAGATATGTTGCATGGCCTAATTGATCAACTGAACCAGATTTGTGTGCTGTAAAATTGTTATCCGCATGCTTGTTAAACTTGCATTACATTTTTTTTGTAGTTTCTTGGTCTTGTAAAATTTAAACATCATTGTCAAAGTACAAAGTACTTACATTACTAGCAATTATCATTTTGCACTATTTATCATTTCACTATTACATCATTTGCTTCTGCTTAAATTTCTTTATTAACGCGTCTTTAATTTCCAACGTCCTAAAGCAATATATAAATGGGTTAATGAGAGGGGGGAATAAACTATACATCATTACTATCATAATACGAATATCACTTTCAAAATGAAAGCCTATAATAGACGACATATACACAAAACTCCGGGGAACATAGTACAGGCAGATAATAAACAGCTGAGGAGTACATGTTAAAAAGGTTTTGTGGCGCCTTTCTTTGCTTGAGATTTTTATAATTGAATAAATTATTGTCACATAAGAGAAGATGATAAAGAGCAGAGGACCCCACAGAACAACCATAGCAATGGTAGTAGAAGTAGCTTTTATCATGGAAATGTCTCCGCATGCTACTCTATTTATCGCAATGTGGTCACAGTAGCACTGTACAATAACATTGGGGCCACAATATCTTGCAGAAAGGGCATTTGCAGTAATGTACCCAAGCTGAAGAAGGTTTACAATCCAAATTATACCACACAAAATGATGACTGTGGAGTTTTTAATAATCGTGGAATATCTTAGTGGGTTGCATATGGCAATGAATCTATCCAGGGCCATTAATGCCATCAGAAATGAGCTGCAAGATCCTAAATAATGGACAAAAAACATTTGGGTAAAGCAAGCATTGAATGATATGATGCTGTTAGACATCCAATATTTAGAAATGATTCTTGGAAGCGTTGAAGTCCCAAATGCTAGGTCTGCTATGGCAAGGTTACAGAAAATAATGTATGTTGGCTTGTGAAGGCATTTCTCATATACTACAAACACAATGATAAAAAGGTTTCCGGACACCAGAACCAAGTAGATAAAGAACAGGAATGTTGTTACCAGGCAGTAATATTCAGCAGGTAGTCCTGCAAAACCTTCCAGGATAAACTCATTAATGTTGCTAGTGCTGTTCCTGTATATTAATATGCCAGTAATGCTAGTCATCTGGGAAAATAATAACAATAATAAATAAGTAAGTAAATAATAATAAAATAATACAAATAATTATTTAGAATTACTTACATTAATCATATCATTAAATAATATAAAAGCATAGTAATGATTGAAGATAGTAAATTATTATGATATAATTACTTGAATAGCGTGAACTACAATGGCTTTAGAGTTTAAAAAAATAAAAAAAAATTATTTAATTTTATTCGGTTTTAAAAGCTCTCCTCACTTTAGAAGATTAATAGGTGCAGACCTGCCATAAGCTTTTATACACTTACTGTCAAGATTTTGGGCAGTCTTTGACGTAACAGTCATTTAAAAACATACTTCAGCTATCCCTGAGAGAGCTTAGTTTTTTGAACTACACACACATTTAAAAACAAATAACACTTACAATAGTTACTGTGAAACATCTCTGATTTCTCTAAACTGTATTGAAGGTCATAGTTGCTTTTTCATACCTGATAATTATCAGAATATTGTGATAATTGCTACTAAAATTTTTCTCATTGCAGAATGAATTTGGGGTGTGGGAAACATGGCCTATTTTGATGTTGTTGCCCATGAATGTGTTAATTAGGCAGCATGAGGTAACTCATCCCAACACAATATGAACTGCACATACTGCACATACTGCTTTTATATAGTTTTACAAAATATCAAATTTTAAAGCCTGTTAGAGTACAGTTTGTTCCAGAACATTTACAAAAAACAGCTTTTGTGATCAAGGCCAAACACCAAACACCCTGCAACTTATATCTGTAAGAAAAGTATGCACACACACACACACACACACACACACATATATATATATCAGACAAGGACATTTTTTGATTGCTTTTCTGTTTGCCCATAAACACATTTGCCCTTGTGATTATAAACCAGTTCACCTTAATGAGAGAAACCTAGACATACAAAAATACTTTTACAACCTTTTCACATTTAATACTACTCTAATTATTAATTTTGGTGCTTTGTGTGATGTTTGAAAACATTTTCTTTTCTTCCACTAAATGCTGGGGTAGAACCACAATACATTTCGTTCTAAAGCTTAAAATTCATTCGTTTGTCCTTTACACACCTGGAACACAAAATCACTAACCATAAAAAGTAAAAGTAAATGTAGCCCCTGATCTAAACTAAGTACCTCTTAAACAGAACTCATACAGTGCCTGTAGAAACATTTTATAATCCTTTAAACCATTGAAGCTGTATTGAATCTGTTGTAAAGGGTAGTGCAGTAAAACCTCAAAAATGGTTTGACTCACTTAATTTAGTTTTTAATTTTTAAAGTAAATTTTAAAATTTAAAATCATTCTTATTTCCATCATTACTATATATTATAAAACACAATCTGCAAAAAGAACTGAAGAAAAACACAGTTTTATGACTTTTTCTTTCAGGCTGTAGAAATTATTTTGTTGCTATTTTAAAAGTACAATAAAGTGTATTGTCACACACACACACCCACACACACCCACATACACACACACACACACACATTCATTCATTATCCTCCGCTTTATCCTATATTAGGGTCGCAGGGGGTTCCCCATGCCCATCCAGGTGAGAACGTTTCGGGCGCTGGGCAGATACACCCAGGACAGGGTGCCAATCTATCGCTGGGCACACACTCACGCACACATACACACTCTATATGGGGCAATTTGGAGAACTCAATTGACTTGATCCATGTTTTTGGACTGTGGGAGTAAACCGGAGAAACCGGAGGAAACCCACGCGGACACGGGGAGAACATGGAAACTCCAACCAGATGGGGATTCGAGATTCGAACCGGGAATCCCAAGTGCTGAGAGGCGAACGTGCTAACCACTAAGCCACCATGCGACCACACACACGTATGTATATATATATATATATATATATATATATATATATATATATATATATATATATATATATATATATATATATATATATATATTCATTATATCATTAACACATTGACAGTGAATATCACTGTTATATCACTATGAACATCACATTTTTGTGTCTAATAAATTATTTATTTCTGGCCCCATTTTAAATTATATAACATGTAAATAATTATAATACATAGTATAACAATCAAAGATAAATAGAGAGGTGATGAATTCAAAGATAAATAGATAGATGTGATAAATACATCACTCTCCAAAGGCATTTTCAAAAAGCCACTTTTAACATAAAACAACTACAATCAATCACACCTTAAGAAGAGATTGTATGTGTATGTTTAATCATATAAAAATCTAAACAAATCTATATGATGTCTAAAATGTTTATAAAACATCGAAAACATAACATGCAATTTACAAGGTATGGTCCACCTTTCACAAAGAAAATCACTTTTTAATGTGTATTTTTCATAACCAAAAAAAAAATTAATAGTGTAATTGTTTTAAACTACATTTTTGAATAAGTTTTACTTAAACAAAACATTAACATAATTTTCAACATCTAATAAGTTTATACACTAGAATGTGTTACATAAACATTAATACTATGAAAACTGTGATAAATAGATGTGATAGATTGATGATAAAGCATTTTAGATTTTACAAAAGGCTAAATTCCCAAAATACTTTAAGAATTGTAATGTGAAAAAAATAGCAAATTAATGTAACACAGGGACTTTTGTATTTTTGTGTAATCTCTTTATAATGATCTTCTTGATTTCGTCAGTTCTCAGACTATATAACAATGGGTTTATCATTGGTGGTAGCAGGCTATATAACATTACAATTGTTATCTGCAGATCAGTGTTAAGTATAAGCCCAATATTAGCAGAAAGGTAATTAAAGCATCTGGGAAGAAAGAAAAGTGCAATAATAATAAGCTGGGAACTGCATGTGGAAAAAGCTTTTAGGCGCCCCTGCTTGCTAGAAATCTTCACAACTGTCAGAACAATACAGGAATAGGAAAAGATAATAATGGCAAGTGAGCCTAACAGAATTATCATGGCGTTAATGAAAGCAGGAATACTGTATGGAGCCCTATCAGTACAAGCCAACCGTGTAATAGCTATGTGGTCACAGTAGCAGTTTAAGATGGTATTGGGGCCACAGTATGGCAGAGATGCGGCTCTGACAGACAGTACTATAACTCCAGAGGGAGCCACCAGCCAGGCTATGGCACTCAGAATCAATACATTTCTGTTTGACATTAAAACAAGATAACGAAGTGGATAACAAATGGCTATGTACCGATCTATGGCCATCAGTGCCAATATGCAGGAATTAGCTGTTCCAAAACAGTGCACTAAATACATCTGAAAGAAGCAAGCTGTAAATGAAATAGAGCTGACCTGAAACCAATACGTAACTATAATTTTGGGTAAGGTGGTGGTACTAAATAAGACATCGGAGACAGCGAGACTTAAGTAAACATAATAAACAGGTTTATGGAGACGTTTGTTTGTAATAAACAAAAAAAGAAAAAGTCCATTTCCTGTCAATGTGCAAATATATACTAAACACATAATAGTGGACACAAGACCAAAGTACTTTGGATTAAGCCCAGGAAATCCAACAATAATAAAGTTTTCCACAAAGGTCATGTTTTTCTCAGACATCTTAACACGTCTTAAAAAAAATCAGTAGACAAATATCAATAGCACTGATTTACAGAAAGCACAGGCTATGTATATTCAAAAATCAGTGCCAGTAATAGAAAATAGAAAATTCCTCAAACCATTTGTGTGTTTAACGCAGATTAGTAAGTTTGTTCTACTCACCAAAACATTACATTTATAAACAACACAAATGTCACATGATTAAGAACTAAATCACTCCAGAGACACTAGAACTACATGAACTCATGACCAATAAATGCTTCGTAACATTTTGCAGTTCACTCCACTAAAACACAATTTCATAAAATTTTTAAACATGTGGGTTTTGTGACCATTCTGTATTTAGAGCATTTATAACATTTATCATACTGTAATGATAATTACAAAAGTAACCACTCATTCATTATCTTCCGCTTTATCCTATATTAGGGTTGCGGTGGGGTTCCCCATGCCCATCCAGGGGAGAACGTTTCGGACGCTGGGCAGATACACCCAGGACAGGGCGACAATCTATCGCTGGGCACACACTCACTCACACAGACACGCACACATACACACTCTATATGGGGCAATTTGGAGAACTCAATTGACTTGATCCATGTTTTTGGACTGTGGGAGGAAACCGGAGAACCTGGAGGAAACCCACACAGACACGGGGAGAACATGGAAACTCCACCGCGATGGGGATTCGAACCGGGAATCCCTAGTGCTGAGACGCGAACGTGCTAACCACTAAACCACCGTGCCACCGCCCTTTAAAAATTGTCAAAATCAAGTCACATATGGATTGCATTTATAAATTTCCTCTGAATCACCACTCAGTTCACCTCACCCATGACATATATCATGGATGGTGTTTTAGCATAGACAACAACCAGATTATTGGATGCATGCATGCTACGTGGTTACACTCAAAAGATGGTGGACTGTGAGGATGTTCATTTGTCTTGGATGGGCACATCCTCGATCCATAACTTATCTGTGAGGGACAGTGAAGCTGGTTTGAGGGCACCTGGGGACATCCTTGGAAAAAGGGTCTTGGAAAAGATTGACTGTTAACTCCAGCTGGGCTGTTGGTGGAGATAGAAGCATACTGATGATGATTAAGTGTGGATTGCCATTTCTGTGCTAGACTATTTAAGAACTGCTTCACTTAGTATCCAGCAGTCAGTCTTAAAGCAGCTTAAAGAGGTAGACATTACCTGCATTACTGGTTCACTAATCTTAAGTAGATCAGGGTGATACATTTCTGTTACTCTTTCCTTTTTTTACTGCATTGTTAGTAGCAGCCATGCGGCACCACTGCTTTCTCCACTGATAGTTAATGTGTTCGTTTAGACATTCTTCTACACTGACTGTCTTTGAATCTGTCATTATTAACTCTGATATTAACGATGTTTTTTTCACAGTATTAAATACATTTCAGTAAACATGTTCAATATTGTGCCTTTTCAGTTTATTACGCATAACTTAATTTATGGACTTTTATATGTGGATTACTTTGGTTGTGTTAGCGATCGCTCTTCCCAGGGATGATCGGCTACGCGGGAGGAATGCGTACACCGCTTGCGTCTGATGAGCGTTTCCTTGGAATGAAAAATGCGTACGCCGGTCCGTCAGACAAAACGCCCCCACGAATACAACCTGCGCGGGAGTAATGCGCAGCGCCGCACCGTGGTTAAGCGCGGAAGGAGAGTTCGAGACACCGGGATAAAAAACAAAACGGAATTTATTGTTTAAAAATGGTGTAGGGACACCAACAGAAAAGGGGGAACGAAACGAACAAACTAACATCGGGATGTACCGAAACAAAGACGTGCACTGGGGAGAGGGAATACAGAAACTAAATACAAAATCACCCAATCACGTGCACAAAAACAAACCAATCACCCAACGGAGTCCATGAGTAATTAATGAGGGACAGGTGCCCCAGGCACCTGTGACAGGTTGTTACCAAAATCTGATAAAAATTTCCTGTCCCTTCAAAAATAAATGATCTAAGGCATATGTACTAAGACATACTATGATCTAAGACATACTGTGTATAATATGCATTATACTATAAATTAATACTTATTCTCTTGGCTGTTTGGACAGGTGTATGCTTACACCTTTGTGGGAATATTTTTGTGATAATGCTTTTCTATTCCAAAGTAATTTTGCCATAAAAACATGGTTGGTTGAGTTTGATGTGGACTAGCCTATTTTAAGCTATGACTTGAACTCTATCAAGTCTGTATTAGAAAAATGCAAAATGTAAGCCATGATCTCTCATCTAAAGTTGTGTCTATCCTTTAAAATCCTTTCTGGATAACCGAATGAACATTCTCACAAACAAGAGCAAAAGATGTTATAACCACAAAAGGGGGTGCTAAATAAAAAGGGTCTATTTTAAAATTTTTGTTTACCATACATTTACAATGTTGGAATGCACATCATACAGGGGGGTATGATGTGCATTCCGACATTGCAAATCCAAACTATAACAATA
Source organism: Corydoras sp. C115 (assembly GCA_019802505.1). Taxonomy (NCBI): domain Eukaryota; kingdom Metazoa; phylum Chordata; class Actinopteri; order Siluriformes; family Callichthyidae; genus Corydoras; species Corydoras sp. C115. Next base: position 2,343,740 of record JAFMOC010000012.1, read on the forward strand.
ATTATCTACCTATTATCTTTTGTAATTAATGTTATAGATTGGTTAGTGACTGATCAATTAAATTAAAAGATGATTATAAATAAGTGTTACCAGTCTCTATGATATAAGATTACAGTCTGATGTCTAAAATTAGTGATTCTTTTTAATAATTGCATATAATAAGCATATAAAAGCAGTATTTGTACACAATTAAAATACTTAGCCAATAACCAAACCATATTTTGACATAAGATTATTATTGATTTAATTATGGTTACATAGATTTAAAATTTTACTGGCATACTGATGTTACATTTACCTTTATGTTTAGATAATGTAAAATCCAGGATCTAGCCAACATTTTTTTCAAGCTTTCTTTGGCTTCCTTTGTTTTAAGACAGTATATTAGTGGATTGATCATAGGTGGCAAAAGGCTGTAAGACATAACTATAAGTATTTGGATATCATTGTTGAATTTAATGCCAAATGATGGAGCCAAATAATTTATACATCTTGGTAAAAAGAAAAGAGCAATTATAAAAAGTTGGCTACTGCAGGTTGAAAGAGTTTTTAACCGCCCATGCGCACTTGAGATTTGAAAAACAATAACAATAATAGAGCCATAAGAAAATAAAATAAATGACAAAGGTGTAAGCAGAACAGTCATAGACATAATTAATGATATAAATGCATAAGGTGCCCTGTCAGTGCATGCAAGTCTGGTAATGGAGAAATGATCACAGTAGCACTGGACGATTATGTTGGAAGCACAATAAGGAAGAGGATAGGCCCTGATTACCAGAGTTAAAATGAAAGGCTCGGCTATTACCCAGGCTGCTCCACACAATAACAAAATTGTGCTGTCTTTAACAATAGTAACATATCTGAATGGGTGGCAGATAGCCACATATCTATCAAAGGCCATTACACCTAGAATTAATGCATTAACTGAACCAAAGTAGTGTACAAAATGCATCTGAGCAAAACAGTTCATAAATGAGATCTCACCATCTTTAAACCAATACATAGCTATAGCCTTTGGTAAAGTTGTTGTGCTAAATAATACATCACATACAGCAAGATTGAACATAATAAAATACATTGGCTTTCGTAGTTTTTTTTCTCTTGCAAACAGAGTGAAAAATAATCCATTTTCCATTAGTGTGCAAACATAAATGAGAAACATAACAGCAGATGCAAGACCATGGTAACTTGGGTCCATACCTGGAAAGCCCTGAATGACAAAATTCTTCACAGTTGTAGCATTATCTTGAGACATGATTGATGTTTAAAACTGATGAAGTGTGACCTGATGCAAATAACTCAATTAAGTTGCCAGTTTATATATTCATGGGCAAATAACATGCATACACTTAAACATATTAAATGAAAATGAAATAACAGAATCAATCCAATCCCAAAGAAGTGAATGAATTACATTTGCATTCTACACAAATAATATTTTATCTTTCCAGTCCTAATTTAAATGTATACTTTACATGCTCTAAAATTAATTATAATTTCAGCCTCTTTAATAGCTATAACCCTTTATGCTATTTACAGTCCATATCACACAGATTCTCTGAGTGAGTGAAGCTTCAATTAATTTATAGCCACTTCTGATCAGGTCCCATGATAAACAATCTAACAACAGGGGTGGGGTATGTTGTCATTACCTCTGTAGAACTATAGTACAAAATCATTCAATCATAAATTGTAAGGCTGCAATCACAAGAATATAACTGTAAGTGTAAGTGTGAATATAAGTGTGTAACTGGCATAAATCAGGCACATTGACATACTTACATTTAGTCTTTAATAAAGCCACCACCAGTAAACACTTACATCTGGCTTGCAGCCCAAATGTGGCCATAAGACAATCAGATTTTTTTTAAAAGTGTAAGATAGATTGCAAATAATATTAATATTAATATTACATTGAAAATAGCTACCTTTAAAATGAATCTTAGACAAAATGGTTGCATTCAATCACTTTAGTCACTTTAATTAACAACACTACATAGTGTAGACAGAAATATTTGAAGTGCACATTAGACCATATGTGTCAAGTCTAACAAGTTTTATTAATAAAGTCTAGCATTTTGTCTTAGCATGTAAAGTCAAGGCACAAACGAATACAACACCGCTTTAATGGCTTAAGTGCTGCAGCTAAGGCCCTGTTCATAGAAGCAGTCTACATGCCTTGTGTTCACCTGTTCATGTGATCATGAAAGTGATTGGAACTCCTGGTTTCAATAATTTGGATTTTTGCAAATATATATAATATAATATAATATAATATAATATAATATAATATAATATATATATAATATAATATAATATATATATAATATAATATAATATAATATATATAATATAATATAATATAAATATAATATAATATATATATATAATATAATATAATATAATATAATATAATATAATATAATATAATATAATATAATATAATATAATATAAATAATATAATTAATATAATATAATATAATATAATATAATATAATATAATATAAAATAATATAATATAATATAATATATACTGTATATGACTACCATAAAAAATTCCAAATCTAACATTAAAATATTTTTCACAATGCAATTTAGATATGTTTCTATAATAATATGTAAATAAAATTAGTTTCACATGAAAAATATAGAGGAATATTTTGTAAACTGACAAAAGGTAAAAACTGTCAAAATATACCACTTTATTTCATTTACATCAAGAATAACAGATAAACACATGTAAGTTTATATGTGATAGAAATTACTTTTATTTTGGCGGTTGTGGTTGAGGGCAAGTTCTCAAGAAAAAGAGTCAACGTGAAAAAGAGTAACTATGAAGAGTTAATACTTATTTTCTATTTTTATAGGATTTTTTTAGTCTTTTATTTTAAAGCATTCAACATATGTGTCACCTTAAAATAACTGCATTTTTAAAAAGACATAGGTGTGCCAATAATATCACATATCATTTTGGCTCACTGATAGACAACATGAACATACAAAGTGTTTTAATAATTTCTTACTAAAATGCTACAAAACATACAGTATTACATTCATAGTACAATACATTAAAAACTTTTTCACCTATAATTATCCGAACTAAACAACAATTTAGAGAAACAATAAACAAATGACTAATTAGTGTGTTTACATCTAGGATATTATTATGTTCAACTGTCACCATGACTAAGTGCTCTGGAGTGCAATTACTGCCCAAACACAGAATATCCTAAGGGAAGGGTACAGTACACTTGAACAAACACAAATAGTACTTGTGTTTTCAGTAACATAATGAGAAATTACCTGAAATTAAATTTCTTCTGGTAATCCAAGTGACACAACATCTTAAAGCCAAAAATATTCATGCCAAAATTCATTATATATATGATAATATATGTATTTAGGTGTTTCTTAAGAATGCTAAATGTCTTATACATTATACTTATACATGCCCAGCGATGGATTGGTGCCCTGTCCTGGGTGTATCTGCCCAGCGCCCGAAACGTTCTCCCCTGGATGGGCATGGGGAACCCCACCGCGACCCTAATAGAGGATAAAGCGGAAGATAATGAATAAATGAATGAATGAATTAAACTTATACATAGATAGAGACCCAGGAATTTAATTCCACCTGCTATCAGTAATGAAAGCTATAAAGTAAGAATTAGAGCCATGATAAAGTAAAAGCACAAGATGGTGACTGTAACCTGAGCTTAGTGAGCAATCTTGGGTGCACCTTTGGAAAATGAGAGTGTATGTGAAAGGAAACTGATCCAGGCATTAACTTATTTGGCAGTGTCAGGGCCTTGTACTGGAGTTTGGCAACTACCTAACACTAATGAAGAGCAATGAGTAGTGGAGTGACAATAGCACACTTAGATTGTACCATTATACAAGATCAGAGCTGATAACGGTTTAATTTTAAGGTCTAATTTTTATTAATCTAAGATTTTACCTGGGTGAAGATTTTATACAGAAAGTGTTAGCATTATTATTAATAGGATTGATTTCACATATCAGATAAATCTGATAGATGCTCAATCAATATTTTGGTGCACCATTTTAGTGTGAGCTGTAAATATTTTTAGAGTGTTGATTTATTGCTTGGATTGTTGATTGTTTTTGTGTTGTCAAAATACTTGATGCCTAGTATTTGAAACTGTTTTGTGAAGATGTCGTTGTACATTAGGAATACAGTAAATTTGTCAAAAATGCAATTTCTAATTACATCTTGCACTAATTGGATTACTTTTTGACTTTCAAAATCCCTTTTCAATTTTATTGCACTGCTAAATCAACATGCAAAAAGGCAATATGCATATTCCCAGCACTGAAAGTATAATTAACCTCCAAGGATTATATAAATTATTATTAGTTTTACCTAAGGTGGACATAATTAATTTAAATGTGTCTCTATGGTCTTAATTCTAATAAATAACACACAGGTAATAATAATACTACTACTACTACTACTACTACTACTAATAATAATAATAACAATAATAATAATAATAATAATAATAATAATAATAAATATTATTATTATTATTATTATTATTATTATTATTATTATTATTATTATTATTGCTATTTTTATTGTATTTGAATTAAAACCAGGGAAAGGGCAGGCACACATAATATATTGTTATGGCAGTGTTTCATCCTTAATTTGTCTTTAGCTCTGTTTCAGCATTTTAAAACAAAAAGTAAACTGTGAATGGAGACACCAATGTTTAATTAAGTACATTTTTGCAAGTTTACTGACTTATGATTATTATTTTTTTTGTGGTATGTTAATTATTTTTGCTTAGACTATATGTTAATTAGGTAAATGTAGAAATAAAACAAATATCTGAAATGGTAAACAATCATGATAATTACTAAATTGAAATTATTTGTTTCACTTTACAATCATCAGAAATTACCACTTCATTTGCACACATGAATACTAAAATGAGGAGGAGGGGATTAATGCCATGCATGTGATTAAAGGGTGAACATCAAACATTTTGAAAAGGTATTGTTGTAGGTGTTATATTTACTACATTTCTCCTTACCTTTTTTAATACTTTACTTAACTATACTTTACATTCTTGTATAAATGTTTTCAAAGGTTTATTGTTGATTATTATCATTATTATTTATTTATACATTTGTAAAATTTAGACTGATGACACCAAATCATATTTAAAGGTCTGCACTCTATTATTGCTTAATGCAATGTTGGTTCAAAATGATTCCAGAAAAGTCATCACTGAATTTGTGTTTAGTGGATTTGACACAGTTCAGAGACCAATGGTTGTTGGGATGATTCTGCTGATAGTGTACATTCTTACTCTAATTGCTAATGTTGCAAACATATGTGTTATCACTATATATAAATGTCTACACCAGCCAATGTATACATTTATCTGCAATTTGGCATTTGCTGATATTATCTACTCAACAAGTTCATGTCCAACTATGATAGCCAGCCTTATTCTAGGTTATAAAAGTATTTCCTACATACCTTGCATAGTTCAGATGTTTGTATTTCACACAAGTAATACAATGGAAATGTTTGCTTTAACTGTCATGGCTATAGACCGTTTTGTTGCTGTAAACAATCCTTTAAGGTATCATTCTCTTATAACTAATGTCCGATGCATTGTGATTAGTGTACTACTCTGGATAGTTGCATGTTCCTGTATCTCTATTTTACTGGCTTCTATTGTTAATAAGCCAGTTTGTTTTTCCAATGTGAAGTACATGTTTTGTGATTATGCAACTATAACCAGAGCAACTTGTGTAGATCCTGAACCTTATTTTAATAATGCATCTATAATAAGCACTGTTGTAATATTTGTCACATTCACTTTGATCTGTTTGTCATATATAAGGATAAGTTGTGTTGTTATGAGAATGTCCAAAACTGATAAGAAAAAAACTTTAAACACGTGCTTAAATCACTTCATAGTTATAGCCTGCTGCTATGTTCCTATATTCACAAGACAAGTCTTGACAAGAGTTGGTGTGATTTTAACTATAGAAGAACGAAATGGACTGATGGTTGGCTCAATTGTTGGTCCATCATTAGTAAATCCTTTTATATATTGTTTTAGGACAAAGGAGATAAAAAATAAAATTGTACAAATATTTCCCATATTTCGAAGAGTAAAGCAAAGAAAAAGATAAAATATGTTTCCTATAATATGTCTCTGATTCACCTGTCTTTGCATGCCTGACTAAGGAAGACAATGTATAAGTGCAGAATACTATATTACTAGTTTCCATTTATATGAAAGTTCTCAGTATTTTTTATTTATTTATATTTTTACAAGTTTGGACAGAAAAATATGCCACAATATATAAACCTGAAATTTTAATATTTTTCTTCTTGCAGTGCTAGTGTTCAATTCAACCCAAACAAAGGGCAGTAAATTGTACAAAATATATATATATATATATATATATATATATATATATATATATATATATATATATATATATATATACATATATATACACACACGCTTATTTCAATAAAAGCTTTCCCTAAAACTGACAAGACGTCTTTCTGGTACCTTTTTTATATACATTGATTATGTACTTTATAAAGTACACCTTATTGTACAGTTAGTGTTCACTTTAGCTGTTGCATTAAACATGTGTGCATTTTATAGTTGTACATTATTCACTTTAGTCTATTCTCTGTTGGTCAGGACACATCACACTAAAGTTTACACATTACAATTTTCCCCTCCACAGAAGTTCCATATAGTGTGGTGACAACTTTTTTTGTGACAACAATTTTTTTTACCTGTTTATTAAGTGCTCAATTTGGTCCTTTCTACCGAATGCACTGATTCTATGCATCATGGGTTTGACATACAGCTGGAACCACAGTTTGCCAATAACCAACTGAATGTTTTAGAGGAGACATGGGAGAAGGCCGTGTGGTCAGATGAGACCAAAATAGAGCTTTTTGGTATCGACTCCCCTCGTAATGGTTGGATGAAGAAGGCTGAGTACAACCCTAGAACATCATCAACTATGAAAGCATGGGGGTTGGCAACGTTATAATTTGGGGGTGCTTTTTTGCAAAAAGAAGAGGTTTTCTGCACCTTATTGAAAGGGAGAATAGATGGGTCGTGGCTGGGTCTTCGAGTTTATCTTCATTTCAATCTGCAGCTGCCAGAGACTGGAACTCCTTGCAAAAATCACTAAAAATTACTGATTTTATACCCATGTTCTCTTTTAAGAATGCTATTACAAATGTTCTTACTGAATGTTGTAACTGCAGTGATTTAGACACTTTATAATGTTATTGTTGTTTTTGTTGTCTTATAGTGTTGTTTATGTGCTGTATGTTTGTTTTTTTTTTGTTTGTTTTTTTGTCAGGCTGTCATTGTAAATAAGAAGGTGTTCTTAATGATTTGCCTGGTTAAATAAAGGTCTATTCGAGCATGATAATGACCCAAAACAGACAGTCAGGGTAACTAAGCGTGCTCCATAAGAAGCATTTTAAGGTAATAGAGTTGCCTTGCCAGTTTTCAGACCTGGACTCAATAGAAAATTTGATGGGAGTTGAAACCTAATGTTTATTTCTAGCATTAAAATAAACACAATATCAACATAGTTTTTTTACTACATTTTTTCAAATGAACATTATTATTTTAAAGGCCATGTGCAGAGCTGTACATCACCCTTGTTCCTAAAACCCTAAACTTTTTAAGATATTGAAATTTCCTTTAAATCAGAATTGCATAATAATAATAATAATAATAATAATAATAATAATAATAATAAATTTTATTTGTAGTGCACTTTACATTTGATCATAAATCTCAAAGTGCTACATGATGAAAGCAAATAACAACACTTATAAAAGCAACAATCAATTAAGAATGGTAAGTTCTTCTAAAAAGAAACGTTTTAAGTCCTTTTTTAAAACTTTCTATTTTCTCAGGAGCTCTCAACTGGTCAGGTAGAGCATTCCACAAGCGTGGTGCAGCAGAACAAAAGGCCCTATCACCCATGGTGCTGAGCTTAGTTCTGGGGAGGAGGAAGCAGTTTGTGTTTACAGAGCGAAGCGATCGTGATGAAGTTTGCCGGGTAAGAAGTTCTTTCAGATATGAAGGTGCATTTTCATGTACAGTATACACTGGTAAGCAAAAAGGAGACCTTGTATTCAATTCTGACAGAAACAGGAAGCCAATGAAGTGATTGAAGAACAGGTGTAATGTGCTCATGTTTCCGTACTCTCATCAAGATTCGAGCAGCGCTGTTCTGAATATACTGCAGTCTCTGAAGGCTCTTTTTTGGGATCCCAATGGAGAGTGCATTGCAGTAATCCAGACTTGATGAAACAAATGCGTGAGCCAGTTTCTCAGCGTCTGAAACAGTGAGAGTAGGGCAGAGTTTGGCAATGTTTCTAAGATGATAAAAGGAAACCTTACAGAGGTGTTTAATATGGGTTTCAAAGGTGAGTTGTTGGTCTAATTTTATGCCAAGGTTGGTAACTGTTGTGGTTAGTGGAGTGGTGTGCCCAGATACTGCAATACTGGCTATGGGCGATGACTGGATCTGATGTGGCGTGCCAATCAACATCGCTTCCGTTTTTGCACCGTTCAGCTGAAGAAAATTGCTTTTCATCCATGCATTTATCAGGCATCAGGTAGTAAAAAGTAAAAAGTTGGTTCTCCTAGCAAGTGATCCCCTTGATCACTTGAATTCATGAATTACAACAGACCAATGTGACCATAAAACCCATAATATAGGCTATGTATGATAAAGAAATGTATTTTATTAAGTATGATTTAATGTTGGGGCGGCACGGTGGCTTAGTGGTTAGCACGTTGCGCCTCTCAGCAGTAGGGATTCTTGGTTCGAATCCCAATCTGGGTGGAGTTTCCATGTTCTCCCCGTGTCCACATGGGTTTCCGGGTTCTCCGGTTTCCTTTCACAGTCCAAAAACATGGATCAAGTTCAATTGAATTATCCAAATTGCTCTATATAGAGTTTGTTTGAGTGAGTGAGTGTATCTGGGTGTATCTGTCCAGCGCCCGAAACATTCTCCCCTGGATGGGCATGGGGAACCCCAACCGACCCTAGTAGAGGATAAAGTGGAAGATAATGGATGGATGGATGAGTTAATGTTACTAATATTCAGACTTTTCTTATATAGGTCATACAGACTATATACAAACTTTATTTTAAATATATATATATTTTGGCAAATTCATTAACCAGTGCTAAATTGCATTTTTACAGTACAGCTAAAATTATGTGGGCAAGAAACACACACACACACACACACACACTCTGGAAATAATTTTAGCACTATTTTACATTTCTTTCATTAATGAAATTGTGCATTGTTTTATGTTGTGTGTGTGTGTGTGTGTGTGTGTGTGTGTGTGTGTGTGTGTGTGTATATATATATATATATATATATATATATATATATATATAATTATAGATAGCATAAATATTAATGATTTTTTTAGTGAATGGTAGTACACAAATCAGTAATGATAAGCCAACTAAAAGGGGCGGGGTTTTGAGACTTGGTTAGCCAATAGACATTTTAATGCTGACAAAACGATATATATATATTTTAGGTCACTCTAAAGCATGATGAAATACTGCACACTATGGATACAAGTTTTACCTTGAATCATTTTAATAGATGCTTCTACAAACATCTGTTCCTTTTTTAAACTATAATTGTTTAAAGAGCTGTGTTACTGCACAATGGTGGTTCAAAATTATACAAAAAAACTGATTTGTCATAGTGAATTTGTCTTTAGTGGATTTGACACAACACAAAGACCACTGCTTGCTGGGGTGGTGCTATTGGTATTGTACATTCTTACTTTAATTGCTAATACTGCAAACATATGTTTTATTACCATGGACAAATGTCTGCACAGGCCAATGTATATCTTTATCTGCAACTTGGCATTTGTTGATTTGATTTGTTGCACAAGTTCATGTCCAACTATGATAGCTATACTCATTGCTGGTTATAAAACCATCTCCTATATACCTTGCATACTTCAAATGTTTGTTTTTCATGTATGTAGTATCATGGAAATGTTTGCTATAGCTGTCATGGCAATAGATCGATTTATTGCTATAAGCAATCCTTTAAAGTATGATTCTATCATAACTAATGTTCGATGCATTTTGGTCAGTATTTTACTCTGGGTGGTTGGATGTTCAATTATTTCTGTGTTACCTGCTTCTATTGCAAATCTACCAATTTGTTTTTCTACAGTAAAGTACATGTTTTGTGACTATCCGTCTATTGTAAGAGCAACTTGTGTAGATCCTGAACCCTATTTTAACATTGTCTCTTTAGTTTCTTTTTTTGTCATCTTTGGAACATTCAGTTGTATCTGCTTGTCATACTTAAAAATAGCTTTTGTTGTAAAAATATCATCCAGGACCCATAAGAACAAGGCATTAAATACTTGTTTAAGTCACTTCATAGTCATAGTTTGCTACTATGTACCCACATTTACAAGAATAGTTCTGACAAGGATTGGTGTAGTTTTAACTGTTGAGGAGCGAAATGGCTTGATGGTTGGCTCTATTATTGGCCCTTCTTTAGTAAATCCTTTTGTTTACTGCTTTAATACCAGGCACATCAGAAATAAATTATTTAGAATGCTGTCAAAACTATAGTGAAACAAAGAAGAACATTAAAATTCCTTAATAAAATTTGCTTTATTAGTGCAGCACCAATAAATAATATGTCATTAAATGGTCACGTTTTACTTAAAAAACTAAATACGGCATGCATAAGTTTATATAAAGTATAATTCATATACATGTATTTAATATTTTGTTAAAGTCTAGCTACCTGCCTATCAAACTACTATATAAATCTGCCCATCTACCTATACAGTATATATAGGTAGAATATTTAGAGTAGATATAGATATATAATATATATAATATTTAGATATAGGTAGAGTTTTTTTATACTTATTGTAATTAATAAGTTTGTGTTTTTATCAATACATACCATCTGTTGCTTTTCTGAAAATATATTTGTGAATAAAATATACTATTGTGATTTTTTTCCATATATATTAAACTTAATGGCTGTTATTTCCATTTTTTCCGCGCTTTGGAACATTCAATTTATGGGATTTTTACAAGTCAGATGAGACAAAAAATAGTTTATTGTTATGAATTTCACATGCTATGTTTAGAAGTGTAACATCCCAAGAACACTGTCCCAACCCTGGATCATGGGGTGACAATAACAAACTTAGGGGTGCTTTTCTGTAAAGATTCAAGATTCAAGATTCAAGAAAGTTTTATTATCATTTGTCTCATGTGCTTCATGAGACAGAAATGAAATTAAGGCTCATGCAACTGGTTCACCCTGTTCTATTAAAGTTAAATTTTAAAAGAAAATAAGATATAAAATAAGATATAAATACGATATTGATATGTAAAATATAATATACAATATACAACTATAAATATATAATATAGATAAGATATATAAGAGAGGCCCTGGAATAACAATCGAGTAGCATGTTCAGTTAGTGAAGGTCTGATTTTCCTGATATTATACATGATATATCTATCTGCAGGTACAGACAGTTTAAGTGACCTAATCTGTTAATTTAAGATATGTGTCAATTGTAAAGCCAAGGTTATGTACAGACTGTTGAAGAGCCTGTGGAACCATTAATTAAGAAGTTCAGGTCAGGATGAATTGAAGGTTTACCTGGATGTATGAGTAGGTTTTTATCAAATGGGACGTTCATCCAAACACATATGTTGGTGAGGCAGGCAGATATCTAATTTGAGATAATTGTGTATTTAGGTGAAAAAGACAGGCGAAGCTGAGTGTCATCAGCATAGCAATAGTAAGAGAACCCAGTGCATGAGTGACCACACCCAGGGAGACATAAACAATTAAAAGAGGAGAGGGCAAAGTACTGAAACTTGAATTACACCAATGATTAGTTGATGATTAGTCCAAGTCTGAGACAGATGAGAAGGAGAAAAATGTTGGTTGATTGGATGTGTGAGATGTAATGTGGATATGGGGGTTATGAAAAAGTTTGTGGATATCCACAATCTCTTCAGTGAAAAAGGTTGCAAAGACATCAACTGACAAAGCAGTGTTGGCAGTGGGAGAAGGTGAACTACGTAAAGTGTTAAATGTGCTGAACAAAGTGTGAGCATCTGAAATTCATCTAATGCTGCAGATGAAAGACTCTATTTTCATTAAGCCTTAACTTCTGTTTTGAACCTCTGAAATGAAAACAGTTCACACCCCAAACAACATTAAAATCCATTTCCTATCCTACTTCTCTGGTTGCACCTTTCAAATTGAGTGCACGATTGCAAGTTTGCCAACAGTTCTTTGAGTTTGCTTTTTGTTATTTCTTTTATCTTTTAGTCTTTTAGTCATGTGTATGTGAGTCTTTCGTGTGTATGAATACACTTATTTTCTTTGTTTACTTCAAACATTTTATCTCTGCAGTGTTAGTAATATTCTCTTAATCTAAGCTAAACTGATTAAAATGTATTTGCTATTAAATTGTAAGAAATGATGGTTACACAATATAAATGATTATTTAACACAGAGAAACAGGCAATGCCAGTCAATTAAAGAAATATTAAAATTAGTTACTAATGGTCTAGGAAATGTTCTAATGCATTTTTATTTAAATCATTCATTCATTCATTCATTATCTTCCACTTTATTATATTAAGGTCGCGGTGGGGTTCCCCATGCCCATCCAGGGGAGAACGTTTCAGGCGCTGATTTAAATTATTACTATTGTATTATATATTATATATTATAATATTATATATAATATTATTATTATAAATTCTTTTAATTAAATAATAATTTCCCTATGATTAGTTATAAATCATCAACAGTATATTATTGTAATTGTCACTTTTTAATTTTCACTATTATTTTTGCTTTTATTTTGTTATTAGCATGTAAAGGTATTGATGTGATTTTTTATTCTAAAACTATAGGAAATTATTGAATAAAGTAATAGTTAATTACAAAAACATGTTGAACACAAGGTTTTGCATAAACCTACCTATTCTTCCTATATCCTTTTACACTAATTGTTTAGTTATGTAAGATTATTTAGAGGACTGGGACTGGACTGGAAAAAAGTATTTTCACATGACCTCAATTTTTTTATTTATTGTGGGAACTGTACAATCCGATTTGCACAAACATTTACAGACAACTTTATTTTTATTCAGTTTATTTCAGAAAATTATCCTGTAAAAAATCAGGAACCGATCAATTTAACTAAGATAAGTCAATCATGTCTACTACATTAGCATAAAAATATTTAAGCACATGGCAATGAGATGTACAGTATGTTTATAATAATAATTTAATAATACATAATTACTAAGGTTTTACGAAGTAAGGTCTGATTGCTGTAGGCCCACAGTGTTTCTTCTCTGTTGCACAGTTACATTCTCTTCTCAGTGCTCTGGGAATAGTAAAGGGGCAACACATGATGATCACTGAACCTACTAGATAATTCACTCTTTGCTATATAAAAGCAATGCTACTATGTTTCATTCAAACATGTTTAAGATGAACAAAGGAACGCTTTGAGGACAAAACATCATTGGATTGCTGGACACGAACCTTCAAAGGATTTCCTGAACTTAAGATACAAGGGACATAGTGAATTATGGTGCATAATATTTCTGAAACAAATATCAATGAATTTATTATTACAGGATTTGACACTTTTAAAAATCCAGGATTAATTGGAGTTGTCATACTTGTTGCATATATATTTATTATTCTTACTAACATGACAAACCTATGCTTCATTATTAGGACTAAACAATTACACCAGCCAATGTATCTTTTTATCTGTAACTTAGCACTTGTAGACATGCTGTGCTGTACATGTTCATGTCCAACGATGATTGCTGTCCTGCTAGCTGGTTATAAAACTATATCTTATGCATCGTGCATTGTACAGATGTTCACATTTGCATTAGCCTTTGTGATGGAATTACTCACTCTTACCATCATGGCATTTGATAGACTAATTGCCATAGTTAAACCATTGCAATATAATTCTATTCTGACAAATTTTCGTACCCTTATCCTCACAATCCTGCTGTGGGTGGTAGGTTCAGCTATAATATCTGCAGTACCTGGAACAGTTGTCCAATTACCAATCTGTTACTCAAGACTCAAGTATATGTTTTGTGACTTTGGATCAGTTGTAAGAGTAACCTGTGTCGATCCAAACCCATATTTTAATATATCAGCAATTGTATCATTTGTTTTGCTGTTTGGATCATTTGCCTTCATTTGTGTGTCTTATATAATAATAATTGTTGTTGTTGTCAAAATGACATTAAGTGGAAAAAAGAAAAAGTTGTTTAATACCTGCTTTAGTCACCTGATAGTAGTACTCTGTTATTATGGCCCTGCTTTTGCAATTACAGTTTTGACCAGGACAGGGTTGGTATTAACATTGGATGAGAGACATGGGTTCAGGATCGGAACAATTCTAGGTCCGTCCTTAGTGAATCCTTTTATATATTCTTTAAGAACCAAAGTCATTAGAAACAAATTACAAACAATGGTTTATGAAATTACTTTATTTAAAAATAAACCAAAAATTGCTGGCAAATTGTAACCTGTAGTTTATAACATTCCAACATCTAGGCAGATCAACTAAAATGTTTTTGCTAAAGTATTTGCTATTATGTTGTAAGAAATGATGGTTACACAATATAAATAATTATTTACCACAGAGAAACAGGCAATGCCAGTCAATGCAGGTTTTCCTCTTTCAAAACTATTTCTCAAAAACATGACATTGCATGCTTTTTAAAGAAAGATTAAAATGAGTTACTAATGGTCTAGGAAATGTTCTAATGCATTTGTATTAAAATATATTACTATTATTAAATTCTTACAAATAAATAATAATTTCCCTACCATTAGTTACATCAACCATTGTTCACCTCAGTGTTTGGGATTCCTGGTTCAAATGCCAATTTGGTTGGAGTTTCCATGTTCTCCCCGTGCCCACTTGGGTTTTCTCTGGGTTCTCTGGTTTCCTCCCACAGTGCAAAAACATGGATTAAGGTAAATTGAATGCTCCAAATTGCCCCTATATAAAGTGTGTTTGTGTGTGTGTGTGTCTGTGTGAGTGTGTGTATGCCTAGCGATAGATTGGTGCCCTGTCGAAATGTTCTCCCCTGGATGGACATGGGGAACCCCTCCGAAACCTAGTAGAGGATTAAGCAGAAGATGGAATGGATGGATGTAGTGCAGCACCATGAGAGGGAGAACTAATTAAGAAAATGTACCTTTGCATTCTCCTATCATATATGTGCGTTCTGAAAAAACATATAACAAAATATCAAATGACACCCACAGCACACTGAAAAGAGACTTGCAATGTCCAGAATAGGACACACACAAAGAATAGAAAAAGCAAGTTCAAAAGCATAGAGAAAATACAGTAACAATATTAAAATAATACAGTTTATAAATAGAAAATAAAGTAAATAGTTTATAATAGTTTTAATAATATATAATAAAGTAAATAGTTTAAACTGTAAATAGTTTATAAAGTGGCGACATGGTGGCTTAGTGGTTAGCACGTTCGCCTCTCAGCGCTACGGATTTCCCAATCTGGGTGGAGTTTCCATATTCTCCCCATGTCTGCGTGGGTTTCCTTCGGGTTCTCCGGTTTCCTCCCACAGTCCAAAATCATGGATCAAGTCAATTGAGTTCTCCAAATTGCCCCATATAGCACTCTATATGGGGCAATTTGGAGAACTCAATTGATAAACTTGTTTGTGTGAGAGTGTCCCCAGCGATGGATTGGCGCCCTGTCCTCGGTGTATCTGCCCAGAGCCCGAAACGTTCTCCCATGGATGGGCATGGGGAACCCCCCCCGCGACCCTAATATAGGATAAAGCAGAAGATAATGGATGGATGGATAGTTTATAAAGTAGCTAACTTAAACAGTTATATGAGCACTGTTTCTTAAATAAATAAGCACTGCTTGTACTGTATATATATATGGCCATTATCATGCTTTAGAGGGCATAGTAGCTCAGTGCTTATGTTGTGAAGCTATTAATCTAAAAGATGAAGGTTTAAATTGCAAATACACTGAAGTTACCAGTTTGGACCCTTGAGCAGGGCCCTTAACCCTTATTTCCTTAGGGGCGCATCATGGCTGACCCTGTATTCTAACCCCAAAGGGATACTTGTAAATTGATTTGTACGAAAATATCTGCAGAATGACCTTAGTACAAGGGTATTATATCCATCCATCCTACTATCCATACTACTTTATCCTTCACATTAACAGATTTCTGTGTAAAGTCACTGGTTTAAAAGTACAAAATAACCAAGCCACCTCAGGCCACTCAGTGCATGCATGTCAATTGCAATGAATATTACAAATATTAACTTGAGTTAAACAACAGGATTGGTGCTTATCAAGTAAGAACATTTTCAGAAGTGATTAAAATACTAAAAATACACATGAATAATTCTGATTTGATTTAAATTGATGGCACAGTGCTAAAAAATTAATCTACTAGCATAAGACACAGACCTTTAGGTTTTACTACTCACAGTTAAGCAATAATTGCTTATGCATATAGCAGTACGGTCTGTTTACTTAGAGAATAAAAGTCTTTCTCCCTGCTGTAATGCAAAATTCCCACTTCTGTGTTTTGGGAATAGTAAAGAAGCAGCACATGATCACTGAACCTATAAGCTAATTCATTTTTCGTTATATAATAGCCATTGCACCATATTTCCAACAGACCATTTCAGACATTTGCTAACCTCTTTACTTGAATGACAATAGTTTGGAAACCTTTAAATAATTACATAATTTTTTAAAAATCTGGAGCATGGCTCAGAATGAGACTATAAAGAAAATTAATGAGTTTGTTATTATAGGATTTGACACTTTTAGAAATCAAGTTGAAATTGGAGTTGTGCTACTTTCTGCTTATTTACTTGTAATGCTTGCAAACTTGACAAATTTATGTTTCATCTTTAAGGATAAACAATTGCACCAGCCAATGTATCTTTTTATCTGCAACTTGGCAATTGTAGACATGATGTACTGTACAAGTTCATGTCCAACAATGATTGGAGTCCTATTAGCCGGCTCTAAAACTATATCTTATGTACCATGCATAACACAAACGTTCATTTTTGGATTAGGATTTATAATGGAATTGTTTACTCTTACCATCATGGCCTTTGATCGACTCATTGCCATAGTTAACCCATTGCAATATAATTCTATTCTGACAAATTTTCGAACAATAATCATTACTATTCTGCTGTGGATGGCAGGTTGTACTATCTCATCTGTAATTGCTACAACAATTGTGCCATTACCAATCTGTTACACAAGTCTAAAGTTTATGTTTTGTGACTTTGGGTCTGTTGTCAGAGTAACTTGTGTAGATCCAAACCCATATTTCAATTTAATGGCTGTTATATCTGTTGTTCTGCTATTTGGAACATTCACTTTTATTTGTGGATCTTATATAATGATAATTGTTATTGTTGTAAAAATGAAATCAAGTGTAAAAAAGAAAAAGGTGTTTAACACCTGTTTCAGTCACCTAATAATTGTACTCTGCTACTATGGTCCTGCTTTTGCTATAACAGTTTTGACCAGGACAGGGTTAGTGTTAACACTGGAAGAGAGACATGGGTTTAGGATTGGCACAATTCTAGGGCCATCTTTAGTTAATCCCTTTATATATTCTTTAAGAACCAAAGAAATTAGAAAACAAATTATTAAAACAATAAATAAAATATCACCAGTAAAACATAAACCATTATATAAAAATAGATAAACACACACACACACACACACACACACACACATATATATATATATATATATATATATATATATATATATATATATATATATATATATATTTTTTTTTTTTTTTTATTATTCTTTTTATGTTTTTTTTATGTAAATATGAAAGACTGCTCAATTAAGCTGTGTGCAAAGCTAAAACCAATGCACTGAAATTTGATGGTTATTATATATCAGTTTCGTTTAATCTTCTACATGAGATACAATTATCTTTTATTTAACATGACGACTGTTCTCTTTCTAAGCAAAGAGAAAGGCCTTTTTATAATGATCCCAGCCTTTTACTGGTATGTTGTATTAAATTGAAGTTGATATGAATTGTTGATTTTAGAATGTATGAACACAGTTTTACTGGTTTCATAATTGGAATAATAAATTAGTATAATTAAACTGTAATCCTCCTAAATATGGTCAATATAACTGGTTTAATTACTTAATTTAATTTAGTTTTCAGTTAGCATTTACACCTTATTTTATTGTGGTACCACCATTCCCTTTTCATATATAAAATGCATTTATTTATATAAGTAGAGTAGAATATATAATTGTTTAAGCACAGATTGAAATGTTATGTTGCCACTGTTTATACTGAAAGTATATTTTTTGTTTAAATTTATTTAACTTTATCTAATACCTTGTTGAATAAACTTTAACATTTACATTCAGTCATTTATTGGGCTTTAGAGGAAAAATATGTTTAATTACATAAACATACATAAACCATAAGTTTAATTACATTTCTTAAATAAAATATATTAGTATATACTAACTTCAGGTTTTATATTATTTATTATTATAATGTAATACTTAACAAAACCCATATGAATGGGTCTGACTTTCCTACAATTTTACTCTGCTCTCTAACAGAAAATATTATGTTTTGTGTTCATTTGTATCCTTTACCATTTTTACCTCAAAGAGTACCTACACAGTACAATGTCACCTGCAAAGACCATGTGCAGGGCATCTGCAAAATAAATTTAAAAATAGTATGTTACGATGGAGCTCCATCTAAAGCTTACATTTAATTGTGTTCCTGTTCTTTTCAAATTGCACATGTTTTGATGCAGATTTCTAAATTACAATATATATTTTCAAAAAGAACAACAACACAGTGTACCATGTTGGTTACCTCTAAGGGGGGGGGGGGGTTCCCTCATTTCCATACAGGCGAGAATGTTTTGGGCTCTGGGTGATTTTGTATGATTGATAAAGAGTAAATGTTTTGTGACCTATTTTAAAAACAGATAGAAAAAAAAACCTAATAGAAACAGAAAATTAAGGCAAGGGATAGCTATCAAACCAGTGGCCAATATAGAACCAACACTTTAGCCTGGATATTATATGGGGAAAAAAAGCAAGGAGAAAGATAGAACTTAAAAAACCTTTACAACAGGCCTAACAATTAATTAAAATAACTTTAACTGGTTATTCAAAAAACAAACAAACAATATATTCACTCATCTTAAACTATTTTCCCCTTCATATTTGTATTACTTAGTAATCAAATTCCAAAAATAGGGTGACTATTACTTTTTTAATATGTGCAGGGCTCTAAATAAGAGCACCTTCTTACATAACATATATCCTGGTCTGATCACTAAAAAATAAAATACTGACTCCAAACCAGGTTTGTAACAACTACATAACAAGTAAATATCTGGTCATACTGGTGTTATCTTCAGAGACACATATCTTGGACCCATTGAGAATTTATTGTGTAGGAAGAAAGAAAATAATTAGTATTAGGTAGCATTACTATTTGACGTATGATGCTAAATAGTACAGATTACCTTTTATGGTAAATCATATATTGTTGCTAACATCACTGCATGTGAGCAATCATGTGACAAAATACAGTTCATGTTTCTATATATAACCTCCAATCAGAAACTATCATACTAGAAGTTACCTCAGAACAAATAGCTTTAAATAAAGACTTAATGATGCTCAGGCTGACTATTGCGGGTTATGCATACATATTTGGATCAATATATATGCATGTGTGTATTGTGGATAGGTTTCAGAATTGACTTCATCATGACAACTGGGAACTTTACTCTAGCAGAAAATGCCTCATTAGTGCATCCTAAATACTTTTTCATTAGTGGATTTTCAGACTTTCCTTATAGTAAATATTATTTTCTTTCCTTTCTAATCTTTTATATTATATCAGTTTGTGGAAACTCATTTGTCCTGTTTCTGATTTTAACACACAGAACCTTGCACATTCCTAAATATATTGGCATTTTCAATTTGGCTCTGGCTGACATTGGAGAAACAAATGCGTTGATTCCCAACATTTTAAACACATTTGTGTTTGGTTCACAATACATTTCATATGATGCTTGTTTGGCTAATATGTTTTTTGTTTTCTTCTTTAATGTTGGACAGCATGCAATTTTGACTGTCATGGCATATGATCGATTTGTTGCCATCTGCCTTCCTCTGCGATATCATGCTATTATGAATAATATTTTCATTTGTGTGGTTTTTACAGCTTTATGGTTATTCAATGCTGTGGTTTGTACAGTTGTGGTTGGTTTGATTACACAGCTTTCATTTTGTAAAACTAACGAGGTAAAGAGCTTTTTCTGTGACCATGGGCCAATGTACACAATAGCATGTAATGAAAACAGCAAAAACTACTTTATGGCAAAATTGTGTACAGCAATTTATTTATATGCACCCTTATTAGCAATTATTTCATCATATTTAGGCATTTTTCTGACTGTGACTAAAATAAAAACATGGGAGGCCCGATTTAAAGCGCTAAAAACCTGTGTTTCTCATCTTATGGTTGTAGGAATAGTTTTTCTTCCAACATTAGGTACTTATTTGGCTGCAGTTACTTTTTCTCTTCATCCTAATGCTAGAATCATCAATACTTCACTTTCAATGGTCATTTCACCGATGTTAAATCCTATCATTTATGTCTTGAACACAAAGGACTTCAGAAATTTTGTAGTGAAAACATTTAAAAAGCTGAATCCCTATAGTGAACAGGTCAAGATTTTTCGAGTCCAACCACAAAAAAATATGCTTTTATAGATATACTTCTAACACCAAATAATAAAAAAATATGTTACAGACAGTGGAGATAATTTTTCTATAGTTCACATTTAGCTTTATTTAGCTTTTAACAAGCAATATGTCATTATACATTTTTCTTCTGTAATTTCAGTTTTTACATTTGTATTTATTTAATAGTCTTATTCATTCATTCATTCATTCATTCATTCATTATCTTCCGCTTTATCCAATATTAGGGTCGCGGTGGGGTTCCCCATGCCCATCAAGGGGAGAATGTTTCGGGCACTGGGCAGATACACCCAGGACAGGGCGCCAATCTATCGCTGGGCACACACTCACTCACACAGACACGCACACATACACACTCTATATGGGGCAATTTGGAGAACTCAATTGACTTGATCCATGTTTTTGTACTGTGGGAGGAAACCGGAGATTCCGGAGTAAACCCACGCAGACACGGGGGAGAACATGGAAACTCATGGATTCGAACCAGGAATCCCTAGTGCTGAGAGGCGAACGTGCTAACCACTAAACCACCGTACCGCCTAATAGTCTTATTATTTAATTTAATTTGTTTAATTTAATAACATATTTAAATGTATTTTTTTGTCTAAACAAATAATTGCTGCCAACCAAAAGAATTGTACTGGTATAATTCAATTTTCATCTTTATTAGGTGAAATTAGGGAGGTTTTAGGGGGCAATACACATACTATTGCCACTCCACTGTCCATCTGTGGCAGAGCACGAGTATTAACCCGACAAATTGGGTTTATCAAAAATCCATACCAATAAGTAACATAAGGTTAACAATGGTTCTGACATCCGTATTTGTCCACTAGCAAGCACCTTCGGCCTGCAATCTATTAGTTGTTCTGCATTGACAAATGATCGGTAAAAGCCACTTAAAATCAGTTCATGGAACATAGCCATGGAGTGCAGTAGAATTAAAATTACAATTATTCAGCAGAAAAACCTCTGCTAACAGTGAAAGTGGCTCAGCAGGGCATTGGCTTATCAGCCAGCTTCAGGTATCCGCAATCTTGCACACGATGCATTTTTCTGCATCATCTTCTGGTCCCAACTTTTGTCAGGTTAGGGTCTGGTATGGAGGCCGCAGTCAGGAAGTTGGCTGTAGTACCTGCCACTGGACCAGCCAATCTTCCATCTACAGTCCCAGGATTCTGTACCTATGTGACAGATCTCACTTAGTGAAGACTGAGGACAGGTGTAATTTTAGTTTAAAGAGCTTTATTTTCTATAATGCTTTTTGCTTTAAACACGCATACCATCAAGCACACACACATGCACACATGCACACACACACACACACACACACACACACACACACACACACACACACACACACACGTTTATGCTGGACGTGCAAATAAGCTGAAGTGGTTGTGGGTAGGTTCATTTAGTAAAATGATTTGCTGCCATCGTGTGGTTTCAATGAAGAAATACTTTCCCTTCATCCTTTAGATTTTGATATATACATTATATACATGTACAAATATCTAATATTTAATAATTTCCTTAAACAAACGTCATAAATAAATGACAAAACCTAATATGTTTACCTAATTTGTTTGGTTTGCTTTGTATCTGTATCTACTTTTAGGACTTATAAGTTAGTTTTATGGTTCACTACTATTACAGTAGGTGTTAAAAAAAGCTCATAGATATACTTTTTTTATAGTTTAGGTGCCCCAGTTTACAAAGAGAAGTCAATGATGGCATGATTTTAGTGTAGAAAAATGTAACTCGATCTTGAATGATTAAGCAATTCTCACTTATAATTGTTGTTTATTATTTAGTTATAAACATTTATAAACGTTGTATAACAAAAACATAACAATTGTTATTAAAATAATAAAACTTTCATGTGACAAATATTTTTGTGGTATTCCGCCCTCTTTCTTATTTTAGTGTTGAATTTTTGTGTATATCATATGTTGTTGTAGTATATAGCTTATGTAAAGACACACAACTTTAAAATGACTACAAATTAAATCTTTAGCTTTAATGGGAATAAGTACACTGTCTGTACAAAACAGACTTTTAAGTTACAATATATGTATATAAAGTTTTAGTCAGTATTCTCAGTTTCTATAATAGTACATCTATTATTACTTTATTATTACACATTATCCTCTTTAATTAATGGCATTACAGATAATCATGTCCTACAACACACACAGTCTGCAGCAGAGGGAGACTGCTGAATAATAAACTCTCAGTCTGCTCTCCAAACCATATTTATTGTAAAGTCACATGGTAAATAGTGTAAATATTCATCTAGATATGTTTACATGTGACATTAAACTGGCGAGTTTCCAGGGACTGAAAAATTAAGCTTGGATTTATATAACATGTAGAATGTGACACAGTAAAGGCAGCTGCATTTGTTATTTTCTTTTACTTGAATTAATGAAAATATATATAGTGCCTAATGTAATATAAAAGCATATATAACATAAAAGCACATTAATGCTTATGCCTGTTCACCTGCTTGAGATCAATTAAGTTACTTTAAGTTTAAAAATGTTACTCATTGTTTTTTTTTAACCATGGTGCCACTTTTGGTAGTGTAATCAACTTTAACACTTTGCTACGCAACTCTTCTGTCTTTAAGCTATAGATAATAGGGTTCAGCATAGGGGGCAGTGTCACAGACACTGTCAACATTGCTGTATACATATCATTAGCCACCAAGAGTTTAAGGCCACCCATAATGTAAGCCATGATTACAGGAAGATAGTAAATAAGAACCAAGATGAGATGAGTCACAGTGGTATGCAATGCCTTCCACCGCTGACTAACCGAAGCAATTCTTAACACTGTCACAACCACCACAACATAAGAGCAAATAATAAATGTCAGGGGTGCAAGCAGGACAACCATTGTTTTCGTAGTGACCAGGTTCTTGTTGAATGTTTTGTCACCACAGGCTAAAACAAAAACTGGGCCATGTTCACAACAACAACTTTTAACCACTCTTGATCCACAGTATATAAGATTGCTGGCATAATATACTGGAATAAGCTCAATGATAAACACCAGGAGCCAAAGCCCAATGATTATAAATCCCATTTTCAGGTTTGTGTTAATAGTGGCGTAGCGTAATGGCAAGCAGATGGCAATCAGGCGATCGTATGCCAAAAGTGCAAGTGAAAAGGATTCCATATCTCCAAAAAAGTGCATAAAAAACATTTGGAAAAAGCATGCTTCAAAAGAAACATAATTAAGATTTAGTACAAAGACAGGAATCATTTGTGGAATTATAACACTGCTTATTGAAATATCAACCACAGCAAGGTTACAGACTGCCAGGAATTTGGGGTTTTGCAGGCTGACATTCATCAGAAAAACAGCCAGCAACAGAAAATTACATAGCAGGGTAGCAAGGTAAATTATTCCCAATGCCAGTATCAGATAGTTTTTGTTATCCAAAGTGTTAAAAGCAACTAAATAAAATCCACGATCTGATGAAACAGTTCCATTGCTGATGGAGGAATTCATTTCAAAATCCAAATAACATCTGCAAAAAAGTAAAAATATTAAAAGTTATAATAATGATGTACATATGATACATGCACACTCAAAATATATACTATACATATGTAAATATTTGAAAAATCATAGGAAAAACAATTAAACAAGAATTCTATACATGTATTTTTAATATATTAATATAATACATAAGATAGTGAGTTACATGCCCGCATGGACTGCAGTCAACCTGGCCAAACATCCACTAAAGCTTACACATATATATATAGTTCAACAAAATTATAAATGGTGATTTGGGATTTAATTTGTAACTGTGTGCAAACAAACAAAAAAAACCCAAAACAATTACTCATGTATTCCTTAATTATTTACAATACCGAAGAGCAATTATTTCTGAGGAGCATCTCATTAAAGCCTTTGTTATAAACATCATTAGGAGCATGAAATACTGTATGTAGTTTGAGTGATTTGGGTACTAGGGGGCGAAAATACATACATCATACATACATTATGATACATCATAATTTAGAATTTGAACTTAATATGTGTACAAAAAGCATTTCTTGAAAAAATAATATTTACTAAATTAGTTAACTGATGGGGCGGCACGGTAGCTTAGTGGTTAGCACGTTCGCCTCTCAGCACTAGGGATTCCCCTAGAGTTTCCATGTTCTCCCCGTGTCTGCGTGGGTTTCCTCTGGGTTCTCCGGTTTCCTCCCACAGTCCAAAAACATGGATCAAGTCAATTGAGTTCTCCAAAATTGCCCCATATAGAGTGTGTGGAGCAGTGTCTGCCCAGTGCCCGAAACGTTCTCCCCTGGATGGGCATGGGGAACCCCCCCACGACCCTGATGGAGAATACAGCGGAAGATAATGAATGAATGAATAGTTAACTGACATAAATTAAGTGTACTCTACACTCTTTACTACTTTATAAAATTGACTTGTTTTAAGATTATATTTTTTTCTGTCTAGAAAGCAGTGAATTCTGTGACAAAGTACATGCATAGCTATTCATTTTGTAAAACTCAATCCCCAAGAAAAATCTGTAACAATGATTTAACCAAATCCTATTTTGATTTACTCCATCTACCTATCTTCATTGGTACCAAAACATCTCTTAGAGAACCAGTTATATGTGAAAGGCACTTCCAATCTACACCATGTTGCATTTTTTTGGAACTTTTTTGGAATTTTTGGAACTGGCTGAACATTTCTTGTCTTTACAGTACAAGTTTTACTGTGCAGTAAACTTACAGACCAATCGCATGCATAGTAAGTTTACCAAAGGCAATCTTCTGCCAATCAGATCTGTGCAGGATCAGGAGCACTGAGCATACACAAACAAGGTACAGTATGAAGTGAGAAGCAGCAGTTAAAGGATAAATTGAGACAAAGAATGGCTAATTCAGGTGGGATGCTTAAAAAAATAATTACAGTGAAAACTGAGAGGGATGCAAAAGGGGAATAAAATGTTAAGAAAAATCAAGTCAACAGCACCTTTTTAAGGTACCAAAGGACGTTTCACATCAATACAAAAACTCAAACTGAACCCTACTAAATTCTAATTAAATGACCCTGGCAAAGAGTATGTCTTGCATCTGTCTTTGACAGACTTGCCTCTCAGTTTTTTCCCTGGTGACCAGAGCTGACTTAATTCTTGTGATTTCCATTGTCGCTAAGGTGCACGCAAACTAATTCCTCATTTTTGGGCCTTTCTTTGCCACTTCTATATCTACCTCACTAGCCAGGCCCTTTATTTCTAGGCCTTATGATTCCATTTGGAGTAAGGCATCCATTTTTGTGAGGCTTCTTTTTATTTTCTTCTTTTTCTTTTTCTTATCTATTATTTATTTAGTGTATTTTGTGGATGTGGGAGTGTTTTGTCCCATATTCTGTATATTTAACTTGTTGCTGTTAACTATATGTTAACTTGTCCACTATCAATATCTGAGATTATCAGTAATATTTTTTGTTTAGTGGTGGTTTTGATAAGAGTGATCTATCATTAATTAATCCAATTTTTAAGAAGACAGTTCCTAGCATTACAAAGTTTAAAAATAATATTGATAACATTATTTTAAATATCACACTGAGCCTCCAGCTGCCAAAGAGTTTGGACATGACAGCAAAATGACCAAGACCAGAATTTATTTAAATTCTGAAGAAACACTTATCTTATTGTGTTTTTTTATTGTGTACAATAAAAAACAATTCAGTTACAATATTAATGCGGTTGAAAGAGTTATTGTGGGTGACCTCTCAGATAGTTGGTTAGGACATGTCTGCTGTCTGGCCTTGTCTAAATTAATTAATTTAAAATCCAGAGCAACATTGCTGTGTCTAATACACCCTTATTACCATAACAGACACTAACACCACTAGCATATTGTGCAAAGTTTCAGCTTAATCGGATAACTGGAAGTGGGTAAATTTAGCATTTTCAAACTTTTTACCAGACACACAGACAAACAAATTATGCTAATATAGGGGTGGGAAAAAATAGTAACACAAAAATATTGTAAAATGGCTAATTCATAAAAATACTACTACTACTACTACTACTAATAATAATAATAACAATAATAATGATAATAACATTTATTAATAAAGTTAAAAATATATTTCACAGTAGGCCAAATAGTCATGGCATATTTAAATATCCACAATATTTTTGAAAGATAATTATAATATTTATAGCAGATTGTAAATTTGGTAATGCTTTGATAAATTTTGCTTAACTTTTGCTTCTCTTTTTTGTTTGTTTATTGTAATGTAATCATAATCTATCAATTTTCAAGTTTAGATTTCTCAGTATAATATATTGTTGTATCGATACTTTCTGTGTTCTGCTTTTTTTCTGATTTTAAAAAATCAAAAACTGTCAAATTATAAAATCATCCACTCAAAATCATATAATTTAGCTTTAGGTGATGGTCTTTCACAACAATGGTCCCAAGCTCAATAATTGCAACAACATTGTAACTGTAAACACTTTAAAGCTTCTAATCCCATGAGAACAATTATCTAAGTTTACATGTGAGGAGGGAGGTTATTCAGAGACCCCCTTAGCATGAAGAAATGTTGTAAACAAGCCAACGTAATTAATGTAATGAAGTACAAATCAACAGATGATGCTGATGTTCTGGAAAGCGCATAGCGCCAAAGGGTTATAATGTAGTTACTATTTATGTCTGTTAAAGAAGATAGGATAATGCTCAAGAGTGTTACATGATAAAAAAATGCTTAATGAGCAGAGTGTTCTTAAGGTTACTGTATTGTGATAAACTTTTTTGTGTAGGCAATGATTGTCAACATTATGTCAACATAAAAAAAAAAACCATTTAATTCCTTGATTTGTTCTAACTAGGCTATTATGCTCCTTAAAATTAAATAGTATTTTTACATCTGATCTACATCTGTTCTTTTGTTTTGAAAGTTCATGTTGCAAGCCATGTTGCAAGTTTCTCAGTTTGAAGTTTTTATGTTCTAGTTATTGAGTTGGGATTGCCTTATTTTCTACCGTGTGTTACATTTGCATATTCATGTATTTTTTTGGGTAGACCTTGTGGTTTTAAATTTATTGTTGTTTTTGTTAATAAATTCATTTGGTTTTGCTCTCTTTTGTGTCCTTGTTGCCATTTATTGGGTACCATGTTAGTTATCCTGCTGCCTCTGGCATTATTGTTCTAACTGCCATCTAGGGGCAGCAATGACACCTTTAGCCTGTATTGGCTGATCCACATAACAAAAATAAGTTATATATTTTCTTGAGGCCTCTTCCTTAAGGTTATAATTGTTTATTATTATATATGTCTGTAATGACTGTGTCTATGGGCACCGACCCTAAAAAAGTAAAAGCTCAATGAAATTGGTGTGATGAAACTTCGCGGACCCACATTTTTGTGAGCAAAGCTGGTTAAATAAAATACTTTTATGCCTGACCCCACCAAATAAAAACAAACAAAGAAACAAAAAAAAACCAAAAAAAACCCAACATTTTTAGGCAAACCATTCACAAATACTTTTACAAAGTAAACCACTATAGTTGCACAAAGCAAGACAACGGCATATTAATTTGAATAAATCTGGTATTTTGAATTGTGTATGTATTTTTATTGTCATTTTAAATACACATTAATGCTTAAATGCAGCAAACACATCTATCTTATAGAAAGATGTTTTTTCACCTTAGTCCAACCAAACAAACAATTCATTCAGTAACATTATTTAAAAAAAGTAAATGAAAAAAATTCACAGACTAAAAATTAAAATTTGTTTTTCATAGGTTTTAAACAGAAACATGTTTGGCCATCATTTAAATGTTTTCATGTTTTTAAAGATGTTTGTGCAGTATGTAGATATATAATGTCACCACATCAAAAGATATATATCATTTGTTTAAGAAACTTTAAAGCATTGACTCGAATTTCCTTTGTTTTTAGGCCATATATGATTGGATTTAGGGTTGGGGGTAAAATCATTGCAACTGCCCCACTAAATTTTCTGACAAGAGAAACCTCAGAAAACCGGTATGATATAATTGTAAAAAGCCCTAAACACTCAAAGATCAGAAAGACTGTTAAGTGTGTGGCACAAGTCTGAAGGGCTTTGCTCCGGGTGTCAGACCCCTTGTTTTGGAAGCAAGCAATTAGAATATGAATGTATGTAAAAGCGATCATGCCAAGTGTTATTATCTGACTGATTGCTACAGTCATGAGGCCATATACGTTGTTAATTGTAGTATTAGCACAAACCAGCTGCAACAAAGATGGGTTATCACAGTAGATGTGAGTCAGTTGAGAGCGGCAGCGTGGTAGGCGCAGCAGAAGAATAAACAATATACTTATTGAGAGGATGTTTGACAGCCAGACCAGTGAAATTATCTTTACAACATGGCTGTTATTCATGACTGTGCTATATCTCATTGGTCTGCAAATTGCCACATACCGGTCATAGGCCATAGCAGTCAGAATGTGTACTGCACCCGCCGCATAGATGTGGATAAAGAAAGCCTGAGTGATGCAGCTGGAAACCTGAATAGTCCTTGTGTCCCATATGAGTTCTTTAATGATTTGGGGAAACAGTGCAGTGGATCCTATCAGATCATTAACAGGCAGACTGAGCAAAAACATGTACATTGGCTGATGAAGGCTCTTGTGTAGAATAATGGTACTCAACAGGACCAGATTGCAGAACAGTATTATTACGTAACCAAATGTGGTGAAAACAACTGCAGGTAAAATATCTTCATGTGGCAAGTTGAAGCCTTCAAGCATTAAGACTGATGTATTTGTGTCATCATTCATTTTACCTGATAAATGGAAAAATACAAGTTATAGATGTATTGGATATGATTATTTTTAAAGACATTTTTAAAAACATTTCTTATTAAATAAAACTAAGAGTAAAGACATTTAAAGTCACTGCAATTGTGAAAGCAATTTATTTATCAACTCAGTAAAGTAATTATAGCGACCTAAATATATTGACAACACTGTCATTTATTTGTTATTTGAATAAAGTGTGTATTATTACTTTGTAAAATTATATCATTATTTTGAATCTTAAATAACATCTAAAATGTTTATTTTTATTTAATTAATATCTTTTGAATTAGTACTCACCACCTAAGTTAACTTTGTCTTTTTTGGGATGGGTTGAGTTCAGCTGGAATGCATATTTTATTTGATTGAACGATATCATATGATTTGAAATAAGTATTCACACTTTATAGTTCTCACAAATGTTGTATTAGTCCTATGAGAATATACAATCCAATAGAAGACAAATCAAAATTCTCAGAAAACAATAGACAAGTACATTGACACACATGTACCAGCTCTCTCTCTGTCTCTCTCTCTCTCTAACACTCACTCTCTGACACACACACACGCACACAAGCACACACACACACATACACATAAACAGGTTCTTAGTTAACATGCAACATCTTTCATGTATGCCTCTGCATTTAACAGGCCAGTGTTACACACTCCTGAAATTTCAAAAGGCAAAGATTACACACCTATAATATTCTGAATGGTCACATTTACACAATCTTTTTTCTATTACTTATATTATATGTCTTTAAAACCTTTAGAGAGGTTTATATAAGTAAAGTGAGGTGTTGCTTTATATATATATATATATATATATATATATATATATATATATATATATATATATATATATATATATGTGTGTGAAAAAATGCTGTGAACTAAGAATGCTTTAAAAATATAAATAATAATATATATATATATTTTTTTATAAATTTACAAAATGCAAAGTGAGCAAAAAAAAAATCTTAATCAAACCAATAATTTGTATGATTATAGTGAGGTGTACGATCAACAAATTATACCAAACAGGTGCTAATGATCATTAATTTCACAAGTAGATTGAAACACAATCATTAAGTGAAATAGATAAAGCTGTGTAGGAAGCTTAAAACTGGGTGAGGAACAGCCAAATTCTGCTACCAGGCTGAGGTTGTGGAAGACAGTTTCATGGCACAGGTCATACACCATAGCAAGACTGGGCACAGCAACAAGACACAAGGTAGTTATACTGCATCAGCAAGGTTTCTCCCAGACAAAGATTTCCAAGCAATGCAGAAAAATGCAGCAGGTCCTCTGACCTGATGAATCAAATATTAGGCTGTAGCAGAAGGCAGTTTGTTCACAGAAGGGCTGGAGAGTTATACAATAATGAGTGTCTACAGACAACAATGAAACATGGTGGAAGTTTCTTGCAAGTTTGGGGCTGCATTTCTGCAAATGGAGTTGGAGATTTGCTCAGGATTAATGGTATCCTCAATGCTGAGAAATAAAGGCAGATACTTATCCATCATGCAATACCACCAGGGAGGCATATGATTGGCCAACGACCAATCATATGCCTCAGGACAACGACCGCAAGCATACAGGCAATGTCATTAATAAATATTTTCAGCGTAAAGAAGAAGTCCTGGATGTGATGGTATGGCCCCCCCAGAGCCCTGATCTCAACATCATTGAGTATATATGTATATATATATGTATATTCATTCATTCATTATCTTCTGCTTTATCCTATATTAGGGTCGCAAGGGGGTTCCCCATGCCCATCCAGGGGAGAACGTTTCGGGCGCTGGGCAGATACACCCAGGACAGGGCGCCAATCTATCGCCAATCTACACACACAGACACGCACACAAACACACTCTACATGGGGCAATTTGGAGAACTCAATTGACTTGATCCATGTTTTTGGACTGTGGGAGGAAACCGGAGAACCCGGAGGAAATCCACACGGACACGAGGAGAACATGGAATCCCCTAGCGCTGAGAGGCGAACGTGCTAACCACTAAGAAACCGTGCCACTATATATATATATATATATATATATATACAGTGGGTTGCAAAAGTATTCATACCCCTTGAACTTTTCCATATTTTGTCACATTACAACCACAAACATAAATACATTTCACTGGAATTTAATGTGAAAGACCAACACAAAGTGGTATACAATTGTGAAGTGGAAGGAAAATTATACATGAATCAACATTTTTTTTACAAATAAAAAACTGAAAAGTGCGACGTGCAAAAGTATTCAGCCCCCTTTTCCCTGAGTGCAACCAATTGCATTCAGAAGTTGCCTGATGAGTGCTAATGACTCAAAAGGGTCCACCTGTGTGTAATCTAATCTCAGTACAAATACAGCTGCTCCGTGACGGCCTCAGATGTTGGTTAAGAGAATATTGGGGAGCAAACAGCATCATGAAGTCCAAAGAACACACCAGACAGGTTAGGAATATGGTTTTGGAGAAGTTTAAAGCAGGCTTAGGTTATAAAAAGATTTCCAAAGCTTTGAACATCTCAGGGAGCACTGTTCAATCCATCATCCGGAAATGGAAAGAGTATGGCACCACAGTAAACCTGCCAAGACAAGGCCGTCCACCTAAACTTACAGGCCGAACAAGGAGATCACTGATCAGAGAGGCAGCCAAGAGGCCCATGGTGACTCTGGATGAAATGCAGAGAGCCACAGCTCAGGTAGGGGAAACTGTCCACAGGACAACAATTAGTCGTGCACTACACAAATGTGGTCTTTATGGAAGAGTGGCAAGGAGAAAGCCATTGTTAAAAGAAAACCATAAGAAGTCCCGTTTGCAGTTTGCCAGAAGCCATGTTGAGGACACAGCAAACATGTGGAAGAAGGTGCTTTGGTCAGACGAGACCAAAATTGAACTTTTTGGCCACAATGCAAAACGCTATGTGTGGCGGAGAAATAACACTGCACATCACTCTGAAAACACCATCCCCACTGTCAAATATGGTGGTGGCAGCATCATGCTCTGGGGGTGCTTCTCTTCAGCAGGGACCGGGAAGTTGGTCAAAGTTGATGGGAAGATGGATGGAGCCAAATACAGGGCAATCTTGGAAGAAAACCTGTTGGAGTCAGCAAAAGATTTGAGACTGGGGCGGAGGTTCACCTTCCAGCAGGACAACGACCCTAAACATAAAGCCAGAGCTACAATGGAGTGGTTTAAAAAAAAGAATATTCATGTGTTAGAATGGCCCAGTCAAAGTCCAGACCTAAACCCAATTGAGAATTTGTGGCAAGATCTCAAAACTGCTGTTCACAAACGCTCTCCATCCAATCTGACTGAGCTTGAGCTGTTTTGCAAGGAGGAATGGGCAAGAATTTCAGTCACTAGATGTGCAAAGCTGGTGGAGACATACCCTAAAAGACTTGCAGCTGTAATTGCAGCAAAAGGTGGCTCCACAAAGTATTGACTCAGGGGGGCTGAATACTTTTGCACGTCGCACTTTTCAGTTTTTTATTTGTAAAAAAAATGTTGATTCATGTATAATTTTCCTTCCACTTCACAATTGTATACCACTTTGTGTTGGTCTTTCACATTAAATCCCAGTGAAATATATTTATGTTTGTGGTTGTAATGTGACAAAATATGGAAAAGTTCAAGGGGTATGAATACTTTTGCAACCCACTGTATATATATAGGCTTTAAATGCAGTGTATGAGAGAATGTCTCGCTCTTTCACCTAATAGTGACATTTATTCATTCATTCATTCTTCTGCTTAATCCTCTACTAGGGTCGTGGGGGGAGATATACCAGGACAGGGCACCAATCTGTTGCTGGGCACACTTACTCATACACACACAAACACACACTATATGGGGCAAATTAGAGCATTCAATTTACCTTGAAACCATGTTTTTGGACTGTGGGAGAAAACTGAAGAAACCCAGAGGAAACTCACGTGAACATGGGGAGAACATGGAATATCCACCCAGTTTGGGAATAGAATCACAAAAACCTCAGCTCTGAGAGACAAATGTGCGAACCCCTACGTCACCCTGCCGCCCTCTAATAATGACATTTTATATGAAATAATTTAGCCTATTATGTTGTGTTAAATTCAGCAGGGTTACAAATGTATATCAGCATAAAATCCTATACCCATCTGTGGGACGAGGTGTTGACAAATACCATTATAGTTTAAGTCAGATAAGTAAGACAGGGACTTGCCATCACTTATGCCATCTTTTATGCCATCACACATCACTTGCCATCACATATCACTTGCCATCACTAATGAAATATGATTAATTTGATTACGTATTATCATAATGAGATTATGGTTTGAATCCCAATCTGGGTGGAGTTTCCATGTCTGCGTGGGTTTCCTCCGGGTTCTCCGGTTTCCTCCCACAGTCCAAAAACATGGATTAAGGTCAGTTGACGTCTCCAAATTGCCCCATATAGAGTGTGTGTGTGTGTGTGTGAGACGCGGAAGATATTGGGTGGATGGATTATCATAATGAATTATAATAATGGTAGAGACAGAGACAGAGAAAGAAAATAAATAGTACTTTTTTATCTCTTCCAGCGATTTGAGTAACCAAAGCACATATTCATTGGGTATAGAACGAGATGGTAGCCTTGAGAACAAACAGGTCAAAGAACACTATCTTACCAACTGATCTCTTACTCTGATCAAGCATGATATTGACCTTTATAGCTTGTCAGAACAAACTTTTAATGCAGTTTTTAAAACAAGATCTAGACCCATTAACATCTCCACAGAGTTGGAATTTAGAGAAAGTGACTCCTTGTTGCTCCCTGCCATGCTTGAAGTTTGGCCTCAGATGTGTATGAAGCTAGAGCAAAATGAAGGGCCGCAATATGAAAATGAAAGGGCAAAATGAAGGGCCACACTACATACCTGAATGGGCTTTCTCCCTATCTTTAGTGATATGGCAGTACCAGAAACTTTTACTCTTTAGAATGACACTATGTTTGTCAAGGGACTTGCTTCTGAACCCTGATTTTAAGAGGGTGCAGTTTTTTGGATCAGTCAGTAGACATTGTCTGTTTTTTTAGTGGCAAACTGTGACATTGTACATAATCCTAATGGGAAGAGCTCCATCCATCCATCCATTATCTTCCGCTTTATCCTATATTAGGGTCGCAGAGGGGTTCCCTATGCCCATCCAGGGGAGAACGTTTCGGACACTGGGCAGATACACCCAGGACAGGGCGCCAATCTATTGCTGGGCACACACTCACTCACACAGACACATACACACTCTAATGGGGCAATTTGGAGAACTCAATTGACATGATCCATGTTTTTGGAAACCGGAGAACCCGGAGGAAACCCACGCAGACACGGGGAGAACATGGAAACTCCACCCAGATGGGGATTCGAACCGGGAATCCCAAGCGCTGAGAGGCGAACGTACTAACCACTAAGCCACCGTGCCACCCTGGGAAGAGCTCATTTTGTAAAAAAAAACAAAACAAAAACAAAAACAAACAAACAAAAAAAAAAAACAAAAGAAATGGTGGATATAGGATTTGAGCTATTTTAACTACACACTAATAAGTAGATCTATTTTGATGCATCTGTAAGCTTTAGAGCTACATATTATATGTGATTTTCCTCAGAGTTAAATGATTCCATATTTTTCCATGTACAGTTGTGACTGTAAACAATGAAATAATTGTTTAATTGTTTATAAATGCTCGAAGGTTGGAATTTCTTTTTATTTTATAGTTTATTCATTGTTCTTCAGTGGTCCTTGTCGATGTAAACAGTTAGAGTTCGAAGTTCAGCATTGATCTCTATTCTGGCCACATTAGCAGAATAATGTCTCAAACCACTACCTCCAGCCTAGGGTGAACAGATGTCCCGCTTTGTGCGGGACAGTCACGCAATTTCGTTACTTTTCAGGCAATTCCAACATTGTTATTGAAAGTCAGACTATGTGTGCGTGTCTGTGTGAGTTTGTGTCCAGCGATAGGTTGGCGCCCTGTCCTGTGTGTGTTTGCCCAGCGCCCGAGACGTTCTCCCCTGGATGGGCATGGGGAACCCCCCCGCAACCCTAATATAGGACAAAGCGGAAGATAATATATGAATGAGTGTGTGTGTGTGTGTGTGTGTGTGTGTGTGTGTGTGTGTGTGTGTGTGCTATGTCTTTTTTTTAGACTATGCATTGGTGTCCCACATTGTCCCACACAAACATAGTCTTTGTCCCACATCTGGTGAATTGGAATCTGGTCACCCTACTCTAACCATTCATTCATTTATTATCTCACGCTTTATCCTCTATTAGGGTCGCGGTGGGGTTCCCCATGCCCATCCAGGGGAGAACATCTCGGGCGCTGGACAGATAGACCCAGGACAGGGCGCCGATCCATCGCTGGGCACACACTCACTCACACAGACACACTCTATATGGGGCAATTTTTGAGAATTCAGTTGAATTGATCCATGTTTTTGGACTGTGGGAGGAAACCGGAGAACCCGGAGGAAACCCACGCAGACACGGGGAGAACATGGAAACTCCACCCAAATGGGGATTTGAACCGGGAATCCCTAGTGCTGAGAGGAGAACGTGCTAACCACTAAGCCACCGTGTCGCCCTACTCTAACCAAAGAAACCAAAATACACATAAAATACAACATTGGGGTTATTTAAGGCCCTTCTAAAAAAACTTCTAAAAAAATTACCATTCATGTCCATGTTACTAGAATCACCCAATAGAAATGTAGAAAAATATAAAATAAAAATAAAAATAAAAATAAATAAATAAATAAATAAATAAATAAATAAATAAATAAATAAATAAATAAATAAATCCTAACTTCATCCGTAATGCCACATGAGGGCGCCAACAACAAGTGTATGCAACACAACAAGGGTAATGGCACATAGATCCAAAAGCATTTAGATGCCATGGGGCATGAGTATAAAAGTAAGTGGATACCCAGCACCATGCGCTCAGTGTAAAGTTTTTTTTTTTTTTTTTTTACCAAACTTACATTTTATTACCTACTTTTATTTATTTATTTTTAATAAATCCTCCAACAATATCTGAGCTATAACCACAAAACTTTACAGAATTGTGAGACCTTTAGCATGTTGCTTGTGTATAGTTAAGAGAAAGGATGAACTGTATCTGACAGTAGAAAAATCCTCTATTCATCAAATCTTGACCCTCCAAACTAACGGCTACAAAAGATCTTGGCTTCACTATTGACACATAGCTCAAACTCTCTGCTCAGGCTGCAAAAACTATCTGTTCATGTAGACTCATTATGCACAGCATCAAGAAGATCATACATTTCCTGACTGAAGTTATTTAACTTTCCTGGTCCAAGCCCTTATCATCACCCAGACTGAATATTGCAATTAAATGCTTGCAAGTCTCCAAGCTCATACAATCAAGCCACTACAGCTTTTTAAAAACTCTGCAACTTGTTACACAATGGCCTATACATTTGCTGTTGCCTCATGTGTGGTCAAAAGTATGTGTACACCCAGAGATATGTGCTTAAAGTTTGTTAATGAACTTCACATTTCTAGTTATTATTCTATTTGCTATGAATGAAATATCTGTGTGGATGAAGGCCCATCATATGAAGCTTAGTTTGGCAAAAACAATGGAAATTCAGCCATAGTATTTGGTGGGAGGAATCAAACCGGGGACCTTCAGGTCGAAAGGCTGGTTCCTTAACAACAAGCATAGGACTGCCCCAAGCCAGAAAAGTAAAATAAGGGTTTCAACACTGGTGATTAGTTGGTTGTCATGCAAGTCATCTCAAAAAAGGTCAAAGGTCACTCTTATACTAATTCTCTAGCCTATACCCTAAATTTTATTAAAACAAAAACAAAACAAAAAATTCCTTCATAGTCAAACAAACCTAAACTGGCAGTTTTTAGACACGCTTATGTCTAACAATCACAGGGCCATTGTATCCAATGTATGTATCCAATGTATACATTTTCATGGTAAAGATCCCCTCACACATCATCCTGCTATTCTCAAGATATAATCAAGATCTCTGCCATCATTGATTTACACGGAAGTCTGGGCAGTGATTTTTATCAGTGCTGTGTCATATTATGTTGGTCCATAGGAAAATATTTTTTGTTATGTCAACCTTCATATTGGGGCCACTAAGAACATCTATAGGATGAAAAATAAATTTGGGCCATGGTATACTGGAAAGCACACTGAGGAACTATAGTGACAACAATTGAGCTCTGTAATTCCACTCTAATTTTACAACCCCAAACTAGAAAAAGTTATATATAAAAACACAAAATGTTACATTTCATATGATTTAATAAAATTTTCATTTTTTTCATTTGTTAATTACCATTCATTTTTCCTGAATTTAATTGGTGTATTAAAATTTAATACAAAGGAAAAAGGTGGGGCCCACAAAATAGTGGCAAAAGCCATGCTAAAATCTTCATAACTGCTTTGTATAATGTAAGTGACGGGGCAGATTCCTTTGAAGCAGAGCGGTATAAAAGCATCTTGCAAATTAATTGTTGCCAGGACATTAGAACTTTGTAATAGACAAACATTAAAAGGTTAATCTCCAGTATTTAATAAATATTTTTATTAAACTATTATAAAGTGCACTATAAAAATTTTATCTGAAAAATCAGATTAAATAAATTTCTGAAAAAGAAAATTATTGATCTGCTGTATCCAAATTCTTAACATTCCCACATTTCACATGTGAATGTTCAGCTGATTTAGCCTATTGTGTAATAAGTCAACCAGGTTTATTTCCAGGAAAGTGGCATATAGTGTCTATATACTTGCACTTGCATGTGGCTCATGCTTTTACTGTGACTGCTATTGCTTGAATCTTAATATGTGGAATATACTTTTTGTTTTCTAGGGATATCTACAAAAGTTTGATTTACCATAATGTTTCACAAAAAAAGGCAAAAGAGTATATTTTAAAATTAAATCCATATTTTCACTACATATATACATATATATATCATTATCATGTTAATCAAATGAAATACAACATTTATTATGCAGTGCATTCTTTTAACATAATTCAGTAGCCTTTCCCCTGTGAAATATACATTTATACTTACATTTTTGTAACTTTGTGCCTCTTAAGCATTATTAGGAATGTATTTCGAATATCTTTTGTTTTCATTCCATATATAATTGGATTTACAATGGGATTGATTGTGTAAATCAACAAACCACTAATTTTCTGCAAATTAACTGGTATATTTTCAAAGCGATATGAAATAACAGTGAAAGCAGTAACTATTTCAAATACAGTAAAGGAAATTAATTGTGCTAAACAGGTGTTAAGAGCTTTACTTCTTGCATCAGGTTTAGTATTAGAAATACAGGCTTTAAGAATTAATGCATAACAAAATAACTGAATAGCCAGACTAACACCCTGAAAAAATCCAGTAATAAATAATCCATAAATATTGTTTATGGTTAAGTCATCACCACAAGAAAGTCGAAGCAGTGATGCATTATTACAGTATACGCTAAAAATAAAGGTTTTGCATTTTGTTATTCTTGCTTGAAGGGCAAACAGTACCAAAACAAATACAAACGTGAAACCCCAAGCTAAACTTAGGATTCCACCCACAGTAAAAGGAGTCATTATAGAGTTAT
Source organism: Corydoras sp. C115 (assembly GCA_019802505.1). NCBI lineage: Eukaryota > Metazoa > Chordata > Actinopteri > Siluriformes > Callichthyidae > Corydoras > Corydoras sp. C115. Next base: position 2,383,181 of record JAFMOC010000012.1, read on the forward strand.
ATCTAAGAGGTTTGCATATGGCTATGTAGCGGTCAACTGACATGGCAGCCAGAACAAACAGTACACCACATCCATATAAATGAAGGAAAAATCCTTGTAAAACACATGTTGGGTAATACACAGTGTTTGATTGAGTTACAATATCCACAAGAACTCTAGGAAAAGCACAAGTTATTCCAAATAAATCAGCTAAAGGGAGGCTGAACATAATGTAAAACATTGGCTTATGAAGTTTTGGTTGTGTAAAAATCAGTGATAAAATAGTTATATTGCACAAAACAGAGAACAAATACACAAGTGTTCCAGTAATAAAGACTGGATATACAGCTTCTAAAGGAATATCAAATCTTGAAATTTGAAGAATGTAACTAAAGTTGTTCAATATTTGTGTTCCCATTGCAATCCTGTAAAAATAAAGACAACATAAATTAATAATTTTTTTTCACGTTTGTAAAATTATGTATATATGTACGTAAACGTGCTCATGTTAACTTACCTTTAAGACTTAATCTGGTTAGCCGAACTGCTGGCTGTCAACTGAAAAAAATTGGTGCACATATTTTGGATGTGTAAAGTTTCTTATCATATTTATTTAGTTTTTCACCCCCAGAGACAATTCAAGCAGTTTTCACGTCACCAGCTCATCTGCATTAACCACTAGTGTAACATTTTATATGATTATTTAAATAACTTTATTATAATGGCAAAATAAATGTGTTTAAATTTATATCATATCTAAATAGAAACATATGTGATTTAATCATCTCTGTTTACGTGCCTAAAGAAATAGTGTATACGTTATCATAATGTAATTAATGTATTTTAATCATTAAATAGCTCATTACTCTTTCTGCTAATTAATATAACTTATAATTTCATTATACATTTGGTGATAATAAAAGTCTAATTTAAAACCTGTTAAATGTTACAGGGCACGGAATGGGGTTACAAATATGTAGTCAGGATGGACACAACCATGTGAGACAAAACCACGAAAGACAATACAAAGTTTTAAATATTCATATTATAATATTAAACAAGTATAACAAAAGCAATATAAATATCTCAGGACATGTGTACATCTTACATACAATAGACAATACAAAGCAATAGACAATACCTCAAATGTATACGTGACCCCTACAAACAAACATACAGCAGGATGCATGCTGTTTTTATTGTACTGTATTGTAGATGATGTTTTGATCAATAAGCGTGTGCTAAGGAAAATAAAAAAAATCCGAACCGACGCTACTTATGTCTCAGCGTCTGCACACTTTTTTATGATAAGACGCTAGGCCTCATTGTTGGCTTCGGATGCATCTACAGGTGGAAAGAAATGCAGGTAAATCTGAGCCATCTCATGCACACCACAAAACACAAAGAATGTCTAGATGTAACCCCCTCCATGTTACATAAAATCATAGTTTTATTTATTTGAGGAAGACTCTCGCTTGTGAGATACTGACATCATAAGCCCCATTCTGTACACCCTGTCCCCCATGACTAACACCAGTGTCCTGAAATTTGCAGATGACATCACAGTCTTGGATCTGATCACAGGGGGTATGATGAGAGAGCATGCATGACGGAAGTGACATATCTGGTGGCCTGGTGTCAGGGCAACAATTTATCTCTAAATTTTGACAAACCAAAGGAGATGATTGTGGATGATCAAAGTAGAGCATAGCAATACCAACTCCTGCTCATTCATCACACTGCACTGGAGAGAATGAGCACCTTCAAATTCTTGGAGTTTACATCAGTGAAGATCAGCTGGTCACACAACACAACTCAGCGGGTCAAGAAAGGTCAGCACCGACTGCATTTCCTGATGAGACTCAAGAAAGTTGGCATGTCATCCAGAGACCTGAGGAACTTCTACAGGTGCATTATTGAGAGAATTCTTATCACATTTATCATAGTTTGGTTTGAAAACTGCTCTGCCCAGGACTGCAAGAATCTACAGCCCAGCCATCACAGGAATGTGGCTCTATCACAACTATGGAACATATACCATTCCTATAAACTGCAGGAGGTTATACTGCCTGTAGCAGTTATTTTTTTGTGACATAACCAGCATTTTGTGCAAGTTCTAAACTGGAGTTCATGGCATTGGCTTTCTTTATGCATTCTCTTTCTGCACTGCCAGAATAGGTCATTAAACAGCTTTGGTGCTGCTTGCTGTATGGCTGCAGATTCTTCTTGGCCTCAGTGAAGGAGAGTTCTTGTCTCACTGCATGTTGTGCACATGAAAGTTTCTGCATGCTCTGCATTCCTCACAGAATCTATCAGTGTCCTAGGAGTGCCAAATGCTCCATTCGCATGCCTTTTTATATTTTCTTTTTGCATGCTATTCACACCATTATGCTGGGTGATCGGCACACACATTTCTTTCTCATGTACTAAATATTCTTATGTTGTGCGTTTCTTGCTTCATTATTGTAATTGTATGGTTTACTTTTATGGTATTTTCTACTGTGTATTTTTTTAAACTACATTCATTGTTTTGTTTATTTTTGTGTATAATATTGTTTTGGTGGCACGGTGGCTTAGTGGTTAGCACGTTCACCTCTCAGAGCTAGGGATTCCCGATTCAAATCCCCATCTTGGTGGAGTTTTCATGTTCTCCCCGTGTCTGCGTGGGTTTCCTCCCACAGTCCAAAAACATGGATCAAGTCAATTGAGTTCTCCAAATTGCCCCATATAGAGTGTGTATGTGTGTGTGTCTGTGTGAGGGAGTGTGTGCCCAGCGATAGATTGGCGCCCTGTCCTGGGTGTATCTGCCCAGTGCCTGAAACGATCTCCCCTGGATGGGAATGAGGAACCCCCCACGACCCTAATATAGGATAAAGCGGAAGATAATGGATGGATAGTATTGTTTTGCTCTATTATTATCCATTCTTCCATTATCTTCTGCTTTATCTTCCCCATGCCCATCCAGGGGAGAGCGTTTCGAATATATGCAGGACAGGACGACAATCCATCGCTGGGCACACACTTACACACACACACACACACACACACACAAACAAACACATTCTTACGGGGTAATTTGGAGAAATCAATTGACATTGATCCATGTTTTTGGACTGTGGGAGGAAACCGGAGAACTTGGAGAACACAGGAAACCCTATCGCTGAGAGGCGAATGTGCTAACCACTAAACCACTGTGTGCCACCTGCTCTATTATTATTATTATTATTATGTAAATAATCTTCTATTGCTGCCTATTTAGTCCACTTCCCATGTTATTTAGGTCACACTGCTATCTAGGGGCCATCGTAAGAATATTCTTTTTGTTGTCAGCAGCAGGGCAAGGTATTTTTGTTAGGTTTAGACTGGATGAGATTACACTTAATTAAGTCAGCAGCTAGCTTTACATGTGGCAAAACACATTGAAAACTTTAGACGGTAAAAGTACATAGATTTATTGAATTTTACTGAAGGGAAAATACGTTTAACTTAAAAAAATATAGCCTGTCAGTGGCAATGACATTCAAGACATAATAAACAAACCCATTTCACTTATTCCACCAAATAAAATATTAATAAAATGGCCTGCAAAAAGGTGGTGAGAAAATTAATTTTTCTTGTACTTGGTTTAGGAGCTGTTGCCATAATAGTTCATCACAGAGGGGAAGTTACACATAATAGATTTGGCACATTTTACATAGACCCAACCCTCATTTACATTTACATTTAGTTATTTAGTAATTTAGTCAACCCTCCTATATAACCAACTTTTGAACACTATGTCTTTATAATGTGAGAGGAGACCAGATGAAAAGCTATTGCAGACAACAGGGAGGACATACAGACTACAAACATAAAATAGAAAGAGAATAATTTTGAAATTAATAATACATATTTGCCAATTTGCAGCATCAATCAGGGATGTTCAGTCCTTTCTTTACGTCTTGCTGACTGTTACATATTTATAAGACATGATTATGCGACTAATTTAACTAAATTGGAACTACACATCAATCTTAAAAGTTCAAATAAAATGTGTATATATATATATATATATATATATATATATTAATTAAATATAATTATATATCAAATAATTATTTTTTATTGTAAATGCAAACTGTACAAAAACTTTTCTGAAAATATCGGCTACATACTAATATCCACAGCACTTATTCATTTAATGATTGGGGTAATGGGCTTGCTCATTAATATTATATCAATTCTGGGTCTCAAGTATCTAACTTTCTGGTCAGTAGTCCTTAACCTTTAAGCCATTTCTGGATCTGTTGCATATGCTCATTATACTTCTTTAAAAGGAACATGGAACATTACTATGCATGACTGTGTCATAACATAACAAACATAACTAAAGTATAATTAAATGTAGTACAATGGTGTATTACATGATATTAAATGCAAATTTAAGATGTTAATTTATGACTGTTGGAATAACAAAAATTACTTATACTTACATGGCTAAAACCTTATGTTTTTTTAGCACTATGTAAAAAGTATTTCGAATATCCTTTGTTTTAATTCCATATATAATAGGATTTACAACAGGAAGGACAGTGTAAATTAATAAACCACTAATTTTCTGAGCATTTACTGGTATGTTCTCAAATCGATATGAAATAACAGTAAAACCAGTAATTAATTCATAAAGAGCAAATGTTATTAATTGTGCTAAACAGGTATTTAGGGCTTTACTTTTAACATCCGGTTTAGAATTAAAAATACAGGCCTTTAGAATTAGAGCATAGCAAAATAATTGAATTGCCAAACTAACACCCTGCAAAAATCCACTTAAAAATAAACCATAAATATTGTTGACGGTAAGGTCATCACCACATGAGAGTCGAAGCAAAGTAGAATTATTACAGTATACACTAAAAATAAAGTTTTTGCATTTTGTGACTCTTGCCTGAAGGGCAAATAACACTACAATTAATGTAATGTCAATACCCCAAACCAGAATCAGAATTCCACAAACAGTGTAAGAGGTCATTATAGAGTTATATCTGAGTGGATAGCATATTGCTATGTAGCGATCAACTGACATGGCAGCCAAAATGAGAAGTACAACTCCTGCATAAATATGAAGCAAAAGTCCCTGTAGAAAACATGTTGGGTAATACACTGTGTTTGTTTGGGTTACTATATCCACAAGCACTCTTGGAAATGCAGTGGTAATTCCGATCAAATCAGCCAGTGGTAGACTAAACATTATATAAAACATTGGTTTATGAAGTTTTGTCTCAGTTACAATAAGTGCTAATATTGTTACATTGCACAAAACTGAAAACAAATATATAAGCGTTCCAATGATAAAGACAGGATATACAGCTTCAGGAGAAATATCAAATCTTGAGATTTGAAGAATATAACTGAAGTTATTTGAGTTTTGTGCCTCCATTTTAAACCTGTAACAAGACAAATAATCATTCTTTGAATTTGAACTCATTAATTTCATTACAAAAATAAATATACATATTGCTCTTATATTAAAAGCACCTTGTATATAGAATTTGGTCTTTGAAAGCTGATGAACATATTCCAAATGTCAAAATAGAGGAATATTGTTGATCACATTTATATAATATTTTTTTACTTGAAAGGTACACACGTCACTAATACATCATCTTTTCTTACTGGATAATGGATTGGAGAAGGCAGAGGCTTCTAAGAAACCAAATGAATTTACATATAGGAGTTTACAGCCACCACCATGTTAAGAAATTAATATCATAAAAAAAATCTAACTGCACAAAGTTTCAACTGCATATTAAATTACAATTATACAGCTGTTAGCAAATTAATACATGACACCAATAACTGGATAAAAATAATACACTACACAAATGGACTGCTCAAATAGTTACTGTTTAATATAAATTACTAATTGACATTCAGCAATATTACATTAAATAAAGCAATTTTGTTTATTCTAAAGCCAAGGTCTATTTTAAGCAATTATCCACTCTAGAAACATTATTTACTTGTATATTATCAATTTGTTGTAGCATTCTCATAAAGTGCTCAATTAAAGTAATAAAAGAGTTTAAGATTTTTTTATATAACAATGTCTAATAAAATCTAATAACAATTAGATTTGAAGTGTTTTTTAAAGTAGATATACATTTTTTATTTTGATTGTATTCTTTAAAATCACATTATTTATTATAATTGTGCCATTAATGTTTAGATATTACTAGTAAACATTTTAATTGCAACAAAAACAGAAGAAAGTTGGGCAATATTAAATATTATTTAGGTCATATCTTGGACAGTTGCATTAAGACAAATCCATGAGTCAAAACCTTTTCTTTATTATGACATGGCTGGATAGCTTATGGCTATCAGCATCTTCCTTTAGTCAATGCATTTCTTGGTATGTTAGTTGTTTTTCCCAGACCTCATTCTGCTAATATAACAGATTGTTTTTTTATACTTTTATCATATATGCATACATGACTATTCAGCCTGCAGGCCAGATCTGTATTTTTTGGTGGGGCAAATGTAGGGCAACAAATGTACAGTAGAGAATCATAGAATGACAAACAAAGGATTGTGAATAGCTGAACTTTTGTTTTAAATAAGAATCAAACTATTATTTTCAGTTCCAAAATGATTATAAAGCTTAAGTTAAAGTAATATTAGTCTACAAAATAATCACGATTATTTAACCAGCTAAAATTTTTCATTCATTCATAATCTTCCGCTTTATCCTCTATTATATATTATCCTCTATTATCCTCTATTAGGGTCGCGGTGGGGTTCCCCATGCCCATCCACGTCTCGGGCATTGGGCAGATACACACAGGGCGCCAATCCATCGCTGGGCACACACTCACTCACACAAACACACTCTATATGGGGCAATTTGGAAAACTCAATTGACTTGATCCATGTTTTTAGACTGTGGGAGGAAACCGGAGAACCCGGAGGAAACCCATGCGGACATGGGGAGAATATGGAAACTCCACCCAGATGGGGATTCGAACCGGGAATCCCTAGTGCTGAGAGGCGAACGTGCTAACCACTAAGCCACCGTGCCGCCCAGCTAAAATTTGACCAACTAAAATGCAATACATTGGCATTTTAAATTTTAGATAATTTCCAGTAAAAGAATAAAGTCATTATGTTCCAAACTATTAAATTACTTTATAGTATTAAACAAACACATACAACAAACACAGTAGCAGGGGCCTAAAGGAATGAATGCTGTTTAGGTAAGGAAAGGCAAAAAGTTAAAGCTCATGCACCTGCCAAAGTCTCCACTAGACTATATAAGAAAAATTGAAGCGAGTTTGCAGTGGTTACAGGAAGGTGGTGTGAAGAAGCTTCCTTAGCCAGAAGTTTGTTTATTTCAAGCTGTGGAAATTTTTGCTTGATAAATCCCATGTCCATTCCTCATTGTGTCCTGTCATGAAACATTACACCTGTAAGGTTTTTATATGTTTTACCATTCTAAGTTAAAAAATAAGGCAAAAATATTTTGGGATGCATCTTTTTTACTGCTGTGTGCACAAACCTCACATAGTAAAATACATTTCAGTACGCTGAGCACATTGTGAATATTGTGAACACACAAATTATCCATTGGAAAATAGAGATATTACGGATATATGAATGAAAGTAATAAAATTTTGTTGTGTTTGGTCATAAACACAAAGCAAGTGTCTGATTCTTCATGGTTTTCCAATAAAGTATTTTAGTGTACTTTACACAGTATTTAACTCCTAATTAAATTCTCACATTAACGAAAAACTGAATAATTCCATCCAACTGTTATTTTAATGAAGTACTGTTACTACTGTTTACATGTATTGTTTATATTGAATTGATTTATTTGTGGCTTAGAACAATTAAATCAACACTAAATTGAAACTAATTAAGTGCAGTGGGGTAACCTATGTTACTGATGTTTTTTTTTTTTTTAATTTCAAATTAAAATTTACTGAATCGTAATTAGACAAATGGCTACACTGGTTAATGAAATGTAATTTTGTCAACTCAATAGGATCTCTGAGACAGCCAAAGTCCTGCAATATGTGTGTGTGTGTGTGTGTGTGTGTGTGTGTGTGTGTGAGAGAGAGAGAGAGAGAGAGAGAGAGAGAGAGAGAGAGAGATAATTCACATCTGAATAGTATGTTATTTAAGTACACCAATGAATTGTTTCTTTTAGTTATACTGCAAAATAAAGTATTTTTATCCAGTAATGCTTTATCAGAAATGTTCTATGTGTGCAATATTTGTTTTTATTATACATTTTAAATTGCACTGTAGAGGGGAGTGAGAGGCAAACCCAGCACTCATTGAGGAATCTTAGGGAAAACATGGAGACAAATCCTCGAAGAATCCTCAGTTATGAGGAATACATACATCTCTCAACACAGAACGACCTTGGCTGTACACTTAAAAATCAAACCCTTTTTGCTATGATGTGACAATACAACTGACAATTGCCAAATATAATTGTTAAGTATAATGATACAAATAAATAAACATACTGTATAATTGCTTACCTTTCTTAATTGATTTTAATATTTTTTTATTTCAAATTGTTCAGTTTTAGGTTAAATAAAAACGTCTTATTTCTGTCTTTTTTTTAGTTTACACTTTAATGATTCATTGTTGACCACTAAAGCTTTTAAGTAAAAAAAAAAAAAAAACTAATTATAAATAAATAAATAAAATAAAAAAATCTCAGTAGTTTTACTTGCCAATATGTAGTTATGCATTTTATACTGTATGCATAGTTTAAATTAGGCATATTCCAGCGTGTACATTTACATAATCAAATACATTTAATAAAAGAATGCTTAAAAGATCTTGTATGTTTTTTCTCTACCAAAAATACCTATTCATCATATCACAAATTCGACTTTTTTATTTTTAACACAATAAGTAATGTATTTCGCACATCTTTTGTTTTCATCCCATATAAAATTGGATTTATAACAGGAAGTGCTGTGTAAATCATTAAACCACTAATTTTTTGTACATTAACTGGTACACTCTCAAAGCGGTAGGACACAATCGTGAAAGCAGTAATTATTTCATACAATGTAAATATGATTAATTGTGCTAAACAGGTGTTTAAAGCCTTACTTCTGTGTTTACTGTTAAAAATGCAGGCTTTAAGTATGAGGGAATAGCAAAATAACTGTATGGCTAAACTAACACCCTGTAAACATCCAGTCACAAATAATCCATATATGTTGTTTATAGATACATCACTGCATGCAAGACGAAGCAAAGCTGTATGGTTACAATATACAGTAAATATAACTGTCTTGCACTTAAATACATTCGCATGAAGTATGAACAAACCAATAATCAATGCAAAATCACCACCCCAGGCCAAAGCAAGAATTCCACACACAGTGTAAGAAGTCATTATAGCATTATATCGCAGTGGATGGCATATGGCTATGTAGCGATCAACTGACATTGCAGCTAAAACAAAAAGTACACCTCCTCCATATATGTGAAGCAAAAAAGACTGAAGGACACATGTTGGGTAATACACAGTGTTTTCCTGGGTTACCATATCCACAAGGACTCTGGGAAGAGAAACTGTGATTCCTATCAGATCGAGAAAAGGAAGGCTGAACATAATGTAAAACATTGGCTTGTGAAGTTTCGGCTGTGTCACAATCAGCACCAATATTGTAATATTACACACAACTGCAAACAAATATATTAGAGCACCAATAATTACAACAGGATATACAGCTTCTGGAGCAACATTAAATTTTGCAATTTGAAGGATGTAGCTGAAGTTGTTCGAAAACTGTGACTGCATTTTAACCTATAGTAGGACAAATATATTAATATTTCTATCATTAAGATAATAATTCAAGTCATTATATACAAAAATCAGTTATTTCATAGGCATTCACATTAAAGCATACCTTTTACAGCATGAAGTTGGAAAAGGTGTTAATAACTGAAAATGTTTTCCTAATCATCATATTTATTAAAATCTTCTCCTCCAGAGAATATGCAAGTGAGATAGACATCACTAACAACACAGCTTTACCACTGGTTGAAATTTTGAAGGATGGGCTTTTAAGAAAGGATTAACCTAAACAAACTTCCCTCCTGTTTTTGCAATTATATTTCATTTTTTCCAAGTTACTTCTCCTGCTGGAGTGGTTATTGCATTAAAGGCAGGTAAACACCATATACCAATTTGGGTGGAGTTTTCATGTTTTCCATTTCTGCATGGGTTTCCTCCGGGTTCTCTGGCTTCCTCCCACAGTTCAAAAACATGGATCAGGGTAAATTGAATGCTCCAATGTCTGTGTGAGTATGTGTGCCCAGCGATAGATCCTGTCCTGAGTGTATCTGCCCAGTGCCCAAAACATTGTACCCTGCAACCCTAGAAGAAGACTAATCAGTTGGTTTTATATATATATATATATATATATATATATATATATATATATATATATATATATATATATATATATATATATATTCATTCATTCATTATCTCCCGCTTTATCCTCTACTAGGGTCGCGGTGGGGTTCCCCATGCCCATCCAGGGGAGAACGTCTCGGGCGCCGGGCAGACACACCCAGGACAATCCATCGCTGGGTACACACTCACACACACTCTATATGGGGCAATTTAGAGAACTCAATTAACTTGATCCATGTTTTTGGACTGGGAATCCCTAGCGCTGAGAGGCGAACGTGCTAACCACTAAGCCACCGTGCCGCCCTTTATAAAAATAGGAATGTGATAAACAAACAAAATAATGCCACTTTGTGACCCTATTCTGAATACAAACAAAATAAAACACAGGCCCTGTCTACAGACCAGTAAATGGTGTATAAATACAGTAAGGTTTAAACAAAATGGTGCTTCAGTCGTTACTAAAGTGTAAAATAAGAAAGTTGGAAGTAAGAATTCTCCCCCTGTCAAATGAACAGCAACTGGCAGATATTTACACAGAGTAAATGGTCAATACAGTTTAGTAAAATGAGGCACAGCATTGTGTCTTCTCTAAAAGTAAAAAGGCCTTAAAGACAGCATGTCCTAAGCTGTTTAAATAGTTTTTAGCACAACTACAGCCACTCTTCTAATTACTTGGACCTCTGGCTACCCTTAGTGACCCAACTAGGTATGATTGTGCAACCCTTAATACTGTCAAACAACCAACTGACATTAAATCTATGGTTTATTTCAATATAAAAATGATGCATTTTAATGTTTAAAATTGTATCTTAAAAATTCTTTTGACACACTTCATTCAAGTTTTTAGTTTCACCATAGCAATTAAACCAGGGGTTCTCAACTGGTCTCAACAATTTTAAAATAAAATAAAATAAAATAAAAATTATAAGCAATTGATATCTGTAGTTATTCTGAGTAAGTAAAATGCACAGTAAAGGCCTAATAACTAATTAACCGCCTTCAAATAATGCAAATTCTTTTTGGAAAAATGCAAAAATGATTTACCTTTAAAGATTTAATTTAAAGGTTTAATGCACAAAAAGTCTACAATAAATATATTATATACATAGAACATGTTTGTAAAAGACTGTTTCTATTTGATTATGTTCAAATTATACAGATGGAGAGGACAGCAACAAAAAAAACCCCGATATATTATATATAAATAATGTATATAATGTAAATATTATGAATTTCTAGAATATTTATTTAAAATAAACTTTTTGTTTTTTAAACACTGTAAAAAAAGCCTGTTGAATATCCCTCACTTTTATTCCATACAAAACTGGATTACAAACAGGAGGAATTGTGAAAATTAGTAGCCCACAAATCTTATGTACATTTGGTGAAAGGTTTGGAAGACGATATGAAACAATACCTGTGAAACTTATTAATTCAAACAGAAAAAATGTGATAAACTGTGCTAAACATGTGTTTAAAGCCTTGATTTTAGCATCTGTGTGGAAAATGCAGGCTTTAAGAATGTGCAAATATGAAAAGAACTGAATAGACAAACTTACAATTTGCATAAATGCAGTTACAAATAGTCCATAGATATTGTTTACAGAAATGTCACCTTCACATGAAAGATGCACTAATGACATATTATCACAAAAAACATTAACTATAAATGTCTTACATTTTGGTAACCTTGCTTGAAGTCCAAACAGCACAAAAATGAGAAAAGCATCAACACCCCAAACCAAAGCAAGCATTCTACCAACAGTGTACGAGGTCATTATTGAGTTATAGTGAAGTGGCTTGCATATAGCCAAATAACGATCAACTGACATAGCAGCAAGAATAAACTGTACAGCACCACCATATAAATGAGCCAAAAGTCCCTGAAGAACACAAAGTGGGTAATAAACAGTGTTTGTCTGGGTTAAAATATCAAAAAGCACTTTCGGTAGAAAAGTACTAATTCCAATCAAGTCTGCAAGAGGGAGGCTAAACATAATGTAAAACATTGGTTTATGAAGGCTTTGCTGTGTTACAAGCAGAACCAAAATTATTACATTACTAACAAGTGCAAACAAATAAATGAGAAATCCAATAATAAAGACAGGATATATGGCTTCTGGAGTAACATCAAATCTGTTAAGTTGAAGGTTAAAGCTGAATGTAACATTTGAAAGTGTTACCTCCATTTAAAGCACACAGTTGCTCTTAATTTATTATGACCTCAATAAAGCTACTGAATAAAACTGAATTAAACAGCATACTATCCAATATTTATAGACAAAGAACGGCTATAAGGATCACGTGTGATAAGCACACAATGTCATCAGAGGATATTAACCTTTCATTCATTCATTATCTTCCGCTTTATCCTCTATTAGGGTCACGGTGGGGTTCCCCATGCCCATCCAGGGGCACTGGGCAGATACACCCAGGACAGGGCGTCAATCTATCGCTGGGCACACACTCACTCACACAGACACGCACGCATACACACTCTATATGGTGCAATTTGGAGAACTCAATTGACTTGTTCCATGTTTTTGGACTGTGGGAGGAAACCGGAGATCCCGGAGGAAACCCACGCAGACATGGGGAGAACATGGAAACTCCACCCAGATTGGGATTCGAACCGGGAATCCCTAGTGCTGAGAGGCGAACGTGCTAACCACTAAGCCACCGTGCCGCCGGATATTAACCTGAATTATTAAATAAAAAATTCTGTGAAAATTAAACCATCAATGTTCATAGTCACAACCAGCAACATACTGTATTACTAAAGACCAACTGCGATCATCAAAATTGCTGCTTTTGTATATAGGCCAAATATGGGGAAAAAAAAATCAATCTTGTCTTATAAAAACTATTATTGTATTATGGCACGGTGGCTTAGTGGTTAGCACGTTCGCCTCTCAGGACTAGGGATTCCCAGTTCATCTGGGTGGAGTTTCCATGTTCTCCCTGTGTCTGTTAGGGTTTCCTCCGGGTTCTCCGGTTTCCTCCCACTGTCCAAAAACATGGATCAAGTCAATTGAGTTCTCTAAATTGCCCCATATATAGTGTGTTTGCGTGTCTGTGTGAGTGAGTGTGTGCCCAGCGATAGATTGGCGCCCTGTCCTGGGTGTATCTGCCCAGCGCCCGAAACGTTCTCGCCTGGATGGGCATGGGGAACCCCCTCGCGACCCTAATATAGGATAAAGCGGAAGATAATGAATGAATGAATACTGTTTCATATAACAATTAATACATGTACATTAATTATCATATATTTAGAAATTATAATTAGTCACTAATTAGTATACTATTAGTCACATTTTATTTCTATCAATAAGACATTTAATCCCAATGAACAAATCCCTTTCTTATGACGATGCCATTTTATGAATGTGTTTATAATGTATTATGAATACTAAACAGCCATAAATTATGTGCTCATAGTGCTCCCGGTCGTTCTGTGTTTAATAAAGGATAAATCAATAGTTTTTGGTTTATGCTTAATTATTGGTTTATATAAATAATAAAAATAATACTTTTTAACAATTAAATATAAATCTACAAAAAATATTCTAATTAAATGTTAAGTCCCACCATATCAATTAAGCATCACTGACAATAGCAGTAAATGATTTGATAATGTTCTAAGACTGCACAGAGCTACATTAATCTAGAGGCTTAAACAAAATCCAAACTATTGTGCAAGCTAATTTTATAATTTAATGTTTAAAACAAATTAACAAATTGCGTTTTAAAAATTATAAGCAATTAATATCTGTAGTTATTTTGGGTAAGTAAAATGCACAGTAAATGCCTATGTTACTGATTTGCCCCCTTCGATTTATGAACAATTTTCTGGCAGAAGGTATATTTTATTTACAATTTAAATTTAATTAAAAATGTATTATCTTTAAAATAAACTATGAACTAGGTCATTTAAGAAAAAGAAATAAAGAGCAAACATTGAAACATGTATGTAAAGGATTTTTTTTTCAGTTTAAATACATTCAAATTATACAGATAGAGAGGACAGTAACTAAAAACAACATGTATATTTATAAAATATTTATTTAATAGAAACCCTTTTTTAAACAGTATAATAAAAAGTTGTTGAACGTCCCTTACTTTTATTTCATATAAAACTGGATTAAATACAGAAACAACTGTGATAATTTGTTTACAATATTTTTGTACATTTGGTTAAAGGTTTGGATGGTGATATGACATCATAAACTGTGCTAAACATGTCTTTAAAGCCTTGATTCTAGCATCTGTGTGGAAGATGCAAGCATTAGAATGTGCATCTAAGAAAATAATTGAATAACAAACAGACAATTTGTATGAATACAGTTACAAATAACCATATATATTGTTTACAGCAATGTCACCTACATATGAGAGACACATTATTTCCAAAAACAACATTAATAATAAATGTATTGCTTTTTGGCAACCTTGCTGTCCAAACAGCACAAACATGAGTGTACCATCAACATCCGAAAGTAAAGTAATTATTTTACCAACAGTGTATCAGGTCATTATTGAGTTATAGTGAAGTGGCTTGCATATAGCCAAATAACAAATCAACTGACTGTACACCACCACTTTGTTGGGTTACAAGAAGAACCAATATTCTAACATTACACACAACTGCAAACAAATAGATTACAAATCCACTAATAAATACAGAATATATGGCTTCTGGAGTATCATCAAGCTGAAGGTTAAAGCTAAAGGCAACATTTGAACATGTCACTTCCATATAAAGTACACAGTTGCTCTTAATTTTATAAAAAGCATGCAGCATACCAATTTTTCAACTTTTATAGACAAAGAACGGGGACCATGTGAAATATGCACTTGCTAGATGATATTACCAAGTCTGAATAAAAAATTCAGTGACAAAGCATTGTGGTTTATGGTTAACACCAGAAATATATTTCTAAAAGGTTCAGGTCAACTGACACGCCACTTTACCCAAAAATTTGCTTATTTTGTATGTAGGCCAATTATCATAAATATTTTATATAAACTTTTATTTTTCTTAATCTTATGAACACTATTATTAATTTCAATGCTGTTTCATATTAGGATAAATACATGTACAGTCATTATTATATATTAAAAAGTGTAAATATTTACCCCAAAAAAACAGTTTAATTCATCAATAACATTTGATAATTTCACTTTATTATTATGTACTACTAATAATAAGTTACATTTTGTAACGCTACACAAACTGTACACAAAATTCATGGTTCGGTTCATACAACCAGAGGAAACACTTTGAAAGGAAGTTGACATACCATTTGGAAATATTTTATTAGTATTCGTAGATGAAATATAATTCATAAACGAAATATAGCATCATATGTGAGGCTTTATCACCTCATTGTTTCTCAAACAAAAACCATGTGCAAATACGCAATGAAGTCCCAAGGCCAAAGGCATAATTCCAAGTTGTCCATGTCAGCACTAGGAGTGTGTCAAAACCCTCTGTTGTTGAGTTTCACAGTGTCATCATACAAACGTGCCTGGTTAATACGGTCTGTACCAAAGAGGGCCTGACTGAAGCTGTCTGTACATAAGAATGTACAGGCATTAGCTACGGGGGTTTGTTAAAATATTTCTGTGCTTGTACAAACAGGTGTGGCTGATCTTGTCAGTAGCTACACACTTTATTGCAGGTGGTGGTAGCCTAAGGAACACACATTATAGCATAGTCCTGTATGAAAACATTTCTATTTTTCAAAATTGACTGTATTTCACTTATTTTATTCACTGAATTTCTTAGGGTTAGAAAACTATTGAAACAAACCAACAAAAACTTTAAATATTATATATTTTTAACAATATTAAAATATTAAATATTAAAATATTAACAATATTACTTGGATCTGCTATTTCTGTGAAATGTCCACCTATCAAATATTTTGCTTATTAAAAGCAAATTTCTAGAATATCTATTTGAAAGAAACCTTTTGTTTTTTAAAAACTAAAAGAAAAGCATGTCGAATATCCCTTAATTTTAATCCATATAAAACTGGATTAAAAACAGGAAGAATTGTGAAAGTGAGTAGCCCACACATTTTTTGTACATTTGGTGGGAGGTTGGGAAGACGATATGAAATTATAGCTGTAAAATTAATAATTTCATACAAAAAGAAAGTGATAAACTGTGCTAAACATGTGTTTAAGGCCTTGATTTTAGCATCTGTGTGGAAAATGCAAGCTTTAAGAATATTAACATAGCAAAATAACTGAATGCTTAAAGAGACACTTTGGAAAATTCCAGTTACAAATAATCCAAAGATATTGTTTACAGAAATGTCGCCTTCACATGAGAGATGCACTAATGACATATTATCACAAACAACATTAATAATAAAGTTCTTACATTTTGGCAATCTTGCTTGAAGTCCAAACAGCACAAAAATGAGAAAAGCATTAACAGACCAAGCCAAAGCAATTATTCTGCCAACATTGTACGAGGTCATTATTGAGTTATAGCGAAGTGGCTTGCATATAGCCAAATAACGATCAACTGACATAGCAGCAAGAATAAACTGTACAGCACCACCATATAAATGGGCCAAAAGACCCTGGAAAACACAAAGTGGGTAATAAACAGTGTTTGTCTGTGTTATAATGTTAAAAAGCACTTTTGGTAGAAAAGTACTAATTCCAATTAAGTCTGCAAGTGGGAGGCTAAACATAATGTAAAACATTGGTTTATGAAGGCTTTGCTGTGTTAAAAGCAGCACCAAAATTATTACATTACACACAACTGCAAACAAATAGATGAGAAATCCAATAATAAAGACAGGATATATGGCTTCTGGAGTAACATCAAACTTGTTAATTTGAAGGTTAAAGCTAAATGTTTCATTTGAAAGTGTTACCTCCATTTAAAGAACACAGTTGCTCTTAATTTATTTCTGCTGTAATATTACCTTATTGAAGCTACTTAATAAAACTGAATTAAACAGCATGCTTAGCTATAATTATAGACAAAAGAACTGCTCTAGGGATCACATGAGATATGCACACACAATGTCACTATTATAATGTGCCCCATTTAAAATTCAGTGCACATTAAAGCATTGTGGTTCATAGTTAACACTAACAAAACAGGTTCAGCTTTACCTTAAAACTGCTCTTTTGTTTATAAAGTTGATTAATATTTTTGTTTATATATATATATATATATATATATATATATATATATATATATATATATATATATATATAAAGTGTAATTATTTCCCCCACAATTTAAAAACACACAGCTTTATTTCCATCAATAAATGACTATCATAATTTTTTTTTTATTATAACTTGAATTAAAAATTTATAATCTATTTATTAATTTTCTGTTAAAAAAAAGATTTTACTAGTTTAAGGCTTAGAACAGTTACCTGGTAACAATGCACTTGCAAAACCAAAAATCTAACCAACACTATTCTTTTTCCTATTCATTATTGCTTGAACTGCTTTGGTGAGTGCGATCAACTTGGGTGTCTTAAATTAGGATCATCTATGAATACAGGTTCGGAGCACTAGGCCAGTGGGATAATTTATTCTTCAAAGTTATTGGTTGCCGCAGTATTTTGCTGCTTAATTTACATTTGGAATAAGATGGATGTTTAATAGCTAACAATCAACAAGCAATGAAAGCAATACCGGCCCTTCTAACCAGCTTTAAAAACGTTTAAAAACGTCAGTATTATTCTTGGTGGGCGGAATAGTTGACTCATCCAAGACTGCTGTTCTTATACGATTCCTTGGGAATGTTAAGAGCATGGGTAACTTGTTTTCCTGTTTGAAGTATTTTAATCCTGATATGTTTTTTTTATTACAAGAAACTAATTTCAGAATTAAGGATCTCTTTTTTAGTTTTAATTCTATAAACCAGGGGGTTGCTGTTAAAACTAATAATAAAAAATGTAAAATCTGTTTGTTTGTTTTTTTGATCTAGAGATACAGCCTACAAAAATGGAAGATCATATGTATTTATTGGTTATATTGGTTCAATAACACTCTGTTATTGAATTTCACAATTTGTCATCATACAAAGGGTCTAACTAAGGCTGGCTGTACATAAAATGGCTTGGTGGAACCTGGAATTAGCTTAGGGGCTATTCAGAATATTTCTGTGCCCTGCTCAAGGAGGCCTAATCGACCTTGTCAGTAGACATACACTTTATTGCAGATGGTGGTGGCGTCAGGAAAACAATTTTAGCATAGTCCCGTTTTAAACTGTTTTTGTGTTTTCGTAGTTGATTTTATTTCAGATGCAGTTCTTCTATTATTATCCACCTTATTTTTTTTCTTAATCTTAATCTGTAATATTACCTCATTAAAGCTACTAAATAAAACAGAAGATAGAGACAGAGAACTGCTTTAGACACCATATCTCACATTGTATGTAAGATATGCACACACAATATCTCTTGCTATCAATGAGTCTGAACAAAAAAAAAACAGTGAAAATTAAAGCATTGTGTAGAGTTATCAGCTAATGTGTCATCTTAAGATCAAAACTGCTTTTGCTTCTGAATTTAACAAAATGCGATTTTCTACAAAAATCTCTCTAATATCTCTGTCATGTTATATTAGGAACCCCTTTAGCTGAATCAAGACCGGTTCAGCCAAAGTGGAAGCAGTGAGAATCCTTTCAGTGCCCCATAAAATCAGAGAAATACACTTTTTTTTTCTGGGTATGACTGGCTGGTATCACAGTTTATGCCCAGATTTTCAGACCGAGCAGCATTCCTCCTTTCTCTAAAAAAGAAAGGAATAGTTTAGAAATAGACACTTGAATGTCACCAATTTTAACAGTTGATAATTTTAACATGCCTGTTAAAGTACGTACCAAAGTACGATGCGGCACAGTGGCTTAGTGGTTAGCACGTTCGCCTCTCAGCCCTAGGGATTCCAGGTTTGAATCCCCATCTGGGTGGAGTTTCCATGTTCTCCCCGTGTCCGCGTGGGTTTCCTCCGGGTTCTCCAGTTTCCTCCCACAGTCCAAAAACTTGGATGAAGTCAATTGAATTCTCCAAATTGCTCCATATAGAGTGTGGATGGATTGGCGCCCTGTCCTGGGTCTATCTGCCCAGCGCCCGAAACATTCTCCCCTGGATGGGTATGGAGAACCCCACCGCGACCCTAATAGAGGATAAAGCGGGAGATAATGAATGAATGAATGTTCAAAGTACAAACAGATGCAAATAAGGTAGGACTAGGACTAACACAGGATTGGGATGGAGCTGA
Source organism: Corydoras sp. C115 (assembly GCA_019802505.1). Classification (NCBI taxonomy): domain Eukaryota; kingdom Metazoa; phylum Chordata; class Actinopteri; order Siluriformes; family Callichthyidae; genus Corydoras; species Corydoras sp. C115. Next base: position 2,402,859 of record JAFMOC010000012.1, read on the forward strand.
ACAAGTCGCTGTTTCACGGTTGCTAATAAAAGAAGTGAAGAACTATTCAATGTCATAAAAGGAACAGTGGGACGCCAAACAGTGAGAGATTCGCAACCCTACTTGGTGGGACTGGAAATCACACAGGGACCTTTGGGTCGCGAGGCTGGTTTCTTAATTACAAGCGGAATAATAAAGTGTCCAGAATACGCAAGGCGGTACTATAGAAATGGTCACTGATGGGCTTGTACTTGAAAGTTCCAATTATACTATTGGTATGTCCATATTTACAAAATATTATTTTGGCACAATTCCTTGAAAACTGTTTTGAGTAGACTAAAAGCTATTTCTTGCACCAATAATTAATTGCTAGCTTAGCTTACTTACTGCATTTCTTTCTCACCACATCTTCCCTGCCAACTATAATATTATAATATTAAAATTCCCTTTTAGGAGTGGCGTCATTGACTCATGGCTGCAAACCCTGTGTCATCATTATTGACCACAAGAATCTCGAGTTCCTCAAAGAAGCTAAGTGTTTAAATGCTAATCAGTCTTGATGGTCTTCATTTTTTTAACCTAGCTTATGACACTACTATTCTTCCATTTAGCTGTTGTGTAAGGTCCATAGACTGGCCATTTGACATGACAGCTGTGCTGAGCCAATTTCTAAGCAGTCAGAGAAGAAAGCGAGATTATATAGCAAAAACAGGTTCCCTTCGGTTAATTTGTTAATTTGTAACTTTAGTTAACACTCCAATGTTCATCTAAAAGAAAGATATCATATGTTGGAGTACATGGCAATTAAAACTGAAGACATGATGGGAATAATCCAAATATGTAAAATGGAACTCAGAAAATACAAAACAACTATGGAAAGAAGAATCATTCATTCATTCATTCATCATCTTCCGCTTTATCCTATATTAGGGTCGCGGTAGGGTTCCCCATGCCCATCCAGACGAGAACGTTTCGGGCGCTGGGCAGATACACCCAGGAGAGCCAATCTATCTCTGGGCACACACTCACTCACCATTTATTACACCATGAACTGAGAATATTATTAATATGTTTGTTTTTTTTAAATAGGGAGTTACCAGTGTAATTTTTATTATAAAACACACACACACACAAACATATATATATATATATATATATATATATATATATATATATATATATATATATATATATATATATATATATATATATATATATACACACACACACACATATACATATATATATATATATATATATATATATATATATATATATATATATATATATACACACACACACACATATATATATATGCATACATACATACATACATATATATATATATATATATATATATATATATATATATATATATATATATATATATATATATATATATATATTTAATTCATTCATCATCTTCCGCTTTATCCTATATTAGGGTTGCGGGGGGGGGGGGGGTTCCCCATGCCCATCCAGGGGAGAAAGTTTCGGGCGCTGGGCAGATCACACTTGGTCACACTAAGAATATCATACATATTACAGTTCATTGTAATGCCAAAAAGTACTCAAAGTGCTTCTGACTAGAGCACTTGTGGAGTAAGACATTTTCTTGTGTGCTTAAGAAGTATTAAGATGTAAATATTATTTATTTTGGCTCCTATTCACTTTATTTTAAATTCTTATGGTTCCTTTTGCATTTCCATGCCCCTGTAGTTATATTGTGTGCAAAATTCACTCATTCATTCATTCATTAACTTCCGCTTTATCCTATATTAAGGTCGCATCCAGGGGAGAACGTTTCGGACGCTGGGCAGATACTCCCAGGACAGGGTGCCAATCTATCACTGGGCACACACTCACTCACACAGACAAGCATGTATACACACTCTATATGGGACAATTTGGAGAACTGAAATGACTTGATCCATGTTTTTGGACTGTGGGAGGAAACCGGAGAACCCGGAGGAAACCCACGCAGACACGGGGAGAACATGGAACATGGAAACTCCACCCAGATGGGGATTCGAACCGGGAATCCCTAGTGCTGAGAGGCGAACGTGCTAACCACTAAGCCGTCTGTGTGCAAAATGCCACCAAAAATAAACAAAAGTGAAAGTGTCTCCATGCTGCAGCATTGGCTTCTCACTTTACTTTGGACTGCGCAAGCTGCTTCTTCACCTATAGGATAGTTGCTAATGTTATACACGTGGATACAATGAGAGATGACCTCGTGTGTAGGAAGCAAAAGAGTTTTTATTCTTTCTGTTCTGATACCAACTCAGATTTTTTTCACTGTCTTTTTAACAGATAATAGCTTAGCTTTATCTCATTCAAAAGGTAACTGCTTATATTAGATACAACACTGTGTTTAAACTTTGGTACGTAAACAAAATAAAAGTATTAATTTACATGTGCAATCGTAAATAATTGACTCACAACCCTATATTTACACTGAACATATCACACACCATGTCACACACGCTCTACTCACAGTCACAGGCGAGTTAGATCTCTTGTAATGTGGCGGTAAGAATAACGACTGACCATCAACATGGATTCCACACCCACATTCACTTCATCGATAAACTTTCTCACTTATGTCTTATTTCATATGCACGTCTTATATTCTTTTTACTTCACTCACCTGCAAAACATATCGCACATATTACGGCATTACCGTAATACCAACACGGGTCTTTTTCAATGAACCCCTGCGGCTGTCTGTCAACAAACTCTGCACCGAATGTATCAGCTGCCCAGGCTATTGCCTACCAGCACACCTGTGCTGCAGCGATGTGTGACCAACTATAGTTTGCTCAAACTCATGTATAAATATTGGTATGTAACCTAATATTAAAATAAATCACTTGTGGAGTAAGACATTTTCTTGTAGGCTTTGTTAAAGTATTAAGAAGTGAATATTATTTATTAGGGCTACTTCTATTCACTTTATTTTAAACTAAAGGAAATAAAATGCTGGGGCATGGTGGCTTAGTGGTTAGCACGTTTGCCTCTCAGCTCTAGGGGTTCCCGGGTCCAACACGAGTCTTTTTCAATGAACCCCCGGCAAAAACATGGATGAAGTCAGTTGAATTCTCCAAATTGCCCCATACAGAGTTGCATTTCACAAATTGCATGTCTCTGTGAGTGTGTGTCCAGCAATAGATTGGTGCCCTGTCCTGGGTGTATCTGCCCAGTGGCCGAAACTTTCTCCCCTGGATGGGCATGGGGAACCCCCCCCCGAGACCCTAATATAGGATAAAGCGGAAGATGATGAATGAATGAAGTATATATATATTTATATGGATGGAAAATGCTGAGGGTGTTCCCTTTTCAATCATTATTATTGTCATGGGTCTCACGCTAGCTGTTTATGTCTAGGGCATGTTGCCAACTTTAAAGGTGAACTTCTTTCTGCATTACACACAGGCATTGTGGAGGTAATGGTCTGTGTTGCAAACTGTAATGAGTTGAACTATGCTTGCTTAAATTGGGGCTACAGGTTCTAAGAAGTGAATTCTCTAACAGTATGGTCATGTACAATATGATTGAGCTAAAATGTTTGACTACACTGCATTCCAAAATATTATGCAAATTGGATTTAAGTGTCAAATATTTCATTGTTCGTTTCTCAATTAAACTCATGAATGGTATTTTGTCTCGGGGCTCTTTGAATCATTGAAATTATTCTCAGACACCTGTTATAATTTGTTTGCCAGGTGATTCTATTTAAAGTAAAACTACTTAATAATGACATTTCAAATTATTAAAAAGGCAACAGGTTTCAAACAATATAAGAAAGCTGCAGAAAAGTGTCAAATAGTGAAATGCCTTGGACAAGGTATGAAAACAGATATATAAACTAAAGTTATAGCTTACAAAAATGATTAATTACTTGGTGCTGTTGGTCAACTTGTATGCTCTTAACTATGAGCTTTTTGAAAGTTTACACTTGCATAGAGTTGCATGCTGAGATTGAAGTTATTTTAGTATTTGTGAACCAGAGCTTTACTCTTAAACTCCCGTTGCTCTTATTATGAATTAGGAGATAAAACAGGTCCTCCTTTTCTGGCTCATCAGCTACAAAAGCATGTCACTTTACTTCACATTCATCAAATGCAAAATGAGTTTGTAATATTAGTTTTGGACCCTGCTATTATCAATAATACATTTAACTTATTTTAAATGCCATTGTATTAGTTCAAATCATTAGTAGATACTACTTAATTGCATAATTTTTTTAGTAATCTTATTATTCCTAACCTAGATTCCTTCGATTTTACTGTGGCAGTCTACAATCTGGCAGTGTACCTTTAGTTCAGGTAGCATCAGTGGGAGACGCAGGCATGCTGGGCGGGAACTGCTGTGTTTTTCTTTTGCTCTATTGGTGCAGTGTGTGTAATAAAAACATTCAGCAGAATAAAACTCCATCTTTTTGGGACCCACAATATTCTGTCCATTTGTTTTTCGAGGACATAGAATTTGTCTAGAATTTTGTGTACCCTTACACTCATAGTAGATACACAATTCATTGCAAGTGAGGAAACATACTGTATAGTACAGTCCTGTTAAAAGTTAAAACTTTTCTGTTTATCCCAGTGAAATATATTTCACATTTTTCACTAATTACATGCATTTCTCATCTTTTTATCACCACCTATTTGTTTTGTTTTGTTTCTACCCTTCGGTGAGTGCCACACTGTTTTTCTTAGGCTTGGATAAAACAAAACCAATTAAATTTTATATGACTTATAAAAGCTTACATTTCAATAAAAAAAATACGAACAACATATTTAAATTAAACTTCCAGTCTCTCTGTTCCAATTACAGATCATTGACAACAGTGATTTATAGTTTGTTAAATGTTCTTAGACTGCTCGAAGCTGCAATAGCTGTCTAGAAGGGTAAAAATAAAATAAAGAAAAATATATACATATATAATTTTAAATTATAACTTTAAAAACAACCCAAAAAGCATAAGCAATTAATGGCTGTAATTAAAGTAAATTATTATAATTATAATAATTATAAGTAAAATTCATTATAAAAGCCTATATAACTAATTTACCCCCTTTGGATAATGCTGATTCTTACCAGCAGAATGTAAGTTTGATTTACCAATGAAAGGTAATTTAAAGGTTACCTTGAAAAGACTAAATGTCTATAGGTGTCAATAGTTGCATTAATTATTGTTATAATTATCTGAATAATTGGAAGATTAAAATTGAGGAAAATAAACAGATGATGTTATGTTAAAAATTTACAGTTGGAGAATACAGTACAAAATATATATATATATATATAAACAAACAAAACAATGCGGGTGTTTCTAAGATATTTATTTAAAAGATACCTTTCGTTTTTTAAACACTATAAGAAAAGCCTGTCGAATATCCCTCACTTTTATTCCATATAAAACTGGATTAAAAACGGGAAGAATTGTGAAAATGAGTAACCCACAAATTTTATGTACATTTGGTGAAAGGTTTGGAAAACGATATGAAATTATGGCTGTAAAAGAAATTATTTCATACAAAAGAAATGTGATAAACTGTGCTAAACATGTGTTCAAAGCCTTGATTTTAGCATCTGTGTGGAAAATGCAAGCTTTAAGAATATTAACATAGCAAAATAACTGAATAACCAAACTAACACATTGCATAAATCCAGTTACAAATAATCCATAGATATTGTTTACAGAAATGTCACCTTCACATGAGAGACGCAGTAAGGACATATTATCACAAACAACATTAATAACAAATGTCTTACATTTTGGCAACCTTGCTTGAAGTCCAAACAGCACAAAAATAAGTGCAGCATCAACACCCCAAACCAAAGCAAGTATTCTACCAACAGTGTAAGAAGTCATTATTGAGTTATAGCGAAGTGGATTGCATATAGCCAAATAACGATCAACTGACATAGCAGCAAGGATAAACAGTACAGCGCCACCATACATATGAGCCAAAAGACCCTGAAAAACACAAAGTGGGTAATAAACAGTGTTTGTCTGGGTTAAAATATCAAAAAGCACTTTTGGAAGAGGAGTACTGATTCCGATCAAGTCTGCCAGAGGGAGGCTAAACATAATGTAAAACATTGGTTTATGAAGGCTTTGCTGAGTTATAAGCAGCACCAATATTATAACATTACTCACAACTGCAAACAAATAAATGAGAAATCCAATAATAAAGACAGGATATATGGCTTCTGGAGCAACATCAAATTTGTTAAGTTGAAGATTAAAGCTAAAGGTAACATTTGAAAGTGCTCCCTCCATTCACACAGTTGCTCCTAATTTAATATTACTTAAATAAATGTTAAATTACCTTATTAAAGCTACTGAATGAAGCTAAATTACATGGGACAGTATTCAATATTTATAGGCTGCTTTAGGGACCACGTGAGATATGAACACACAATGTCAGGTGATATTAACAATTCTGAATGCTTCTGTGTCTATGCAACATTGTTCAAAGAGAATTTCAGGTCAACTAATGTACCAGTTTAAGCTCATAATTGCTCATAATGTATGTAGGCCAACAATGAATTTTTTTTTGTTCCTCTTAATCTTATAAATACCATTATAATGCTGTTGTATAATATGATTAATACATGTATGCTTATACACACACACACACGTTCATCGATTAGAACAGTTACCAATGACTTCTGGTTTTCACTCTACATGTGCTAGATGTGTTTTTGAGCTCCATGGGGAGAGCAGTATTTTTATTATCTGGATGACACGTGTTGTTTGATTAAAAGGTGATATAAACAATTGGTACAAACTTTGGAATTGTTGGTTTGTGCTCACCATGCCTCCCAAGGCCGCGAAGAAGAGCAAAGCTCCTGGTTCTTCTCCACTGCTCTGGCAGCGTCATCCTCGGCCTCACCTGCACCTTGCGAGCAAAGACAGAGGCCCTGGAAAATCAGGTGGAGACACTCAGTACCAAGACGCATGATTTGGAGTTGAGATTGAGACACCAGAATCTCAGGGTTCTGGGGGTGCCTGAAGAATTCTCTGTGAATCCCGCTTCAGTCTCGGAATTACTTAAGGAGGCATTTGGTCTGGAAAATCTGCCCAAGTTGGACCATGCACACAGGACGCTTCGCCCCAGAAGACTCGGGATAAATAGAGCGGTCAATGCTCGCCTCCCTTCCATTCCCCTTCTCCCCCAGCCGGCTGGTGTGGCTTTACATTATTACAATTACAAATTTAATTAAATGAGTGCTATTCAATCCTTGCCGGGTTCTAGACAGAATTTCATAACCTGGAATGTTAGAGGCTTAAGTAATCCGGTCAAAAGCTCTAAAATCTTCTATCAGATTAACTCTTAAATCCTGATATTATATTTCCACAGGAAATGCATCTTGAGAATACACAAAATTGAATTGTTTTTGGATTGATAGCTTTTATCACTTAAAAACAAAGCTAGAGGTGTGGCCATCCTGATTAGAAGTGTGGTCTCATTCGATGTGGAGGATGTTATTGTTGATGTAAATGGAAGATTTTTAACAGTCCGCAAAAAATTGAGTAACATCCAGTTCTGCTGGTGAATGTTTATGCCCCAAACTGTGATGACCCAGGTTTCGCTCACAAGTTATTTCAATCTTTACCCGATTTGCTTCTTATTCTTTAATACTGTGGGGGTTCTAAATTGTACAATTAGTCCAACTCTCAGATCAGACTCTCGTGTAGCACTCCACTTTTTACTTTCTGAAACGTTTGCTGATGTCATGTCCACTAATGGTCTCCTCGATCCTTGGAGATTCTATAACCTGCAGGCTACGTTTTTTTAAATTCTGTTTCCATCCACATTGAGTATATTCACGCATTGACAAATTTTTTTATTGACAATTCTATTAGGGCGGCACGGTGGCTTAGTGGTTAGCACGTTCACCTCTCAGCACTAGGGGATCCCGGTTTGAATCCCAATCTGGGTGAAGTTTCCATGTTCTGGGTGCATGTCCTGGGTGCATGTGCCCAGTACCAGAAACGTTCTCCCCTGGATGGGCATGGGGAACCCCACAGCGACCCTACTAGAGGATAAAGCAAGAGATAATGGATGAACAATTCTATTATTTCTAAGGTCACACACACCAGTTACCACCCAATATCTCGACCCATGCGCCGGTGGCACTTAGTATTAATTTCCTAAATAACTGTAGGTTTACTGCTCCGTGGAGGTTTAACACACTCCTACTATCTGATAATACTTTTAATGACTTTTATCCTCAATAGATGATTATATAGCTCTAAATAAAAGTGAATCAGTTTCTTACTCCCTTCTATGGGAGTAAGCTTAAATCTTATCTGCAAAGCCATATTATATCCTACACGTCGCACTCGAATAAAGCACATAAGCTTAAGTTACAGGCTTTGTTAGCTGACACTTATTAAATTGGATGAACTTTAGCCTGTCACTCCAGCTATTGAAACGTCGATTGGAGTTACAAAAAGAGTATGACCTAAATACCACAGCTGAAGTTGAGAAGCTTCTTTTGCGTACACAGAGTACATTCTTCGAGCACAGCGACCGACCCTCAATGCTGCTGGCACACCAGCTGAGGGGAATGATGGCATTGCGGTCTATATCTTGAGTTGTTGATTCCACTAGCGAGCTCTGTACAGACCCTCTGGCCATAAATTCTGCTTTTAAGGCTTTTTATGCGGCACTATATCAGTCGGAATCTTTACCTGACGGCCCAGAGATGTCATCTTTTTTCAACAATTTGGAACTTCCAACTCTGGACTCAGTTGTGGCTGGTGATCATTCACTCGATTAGTAATATGCAAACCAGTAAGGCACCAGGCCCAGATGGTTTTCCAGTCAAGTTTTTTAAAAAGTTTAAAGACAAGTTGGCACCGCTTTTGTTAGCTGTGTTTGAGGAGTTCCTGAGCTCAGGCTCTCTTCCACCAACTTTACAGGTAGCATCTATATCTCATTTAATTGAAAAAGGATAAAGATCCTACATTGTGCTCCTCATACAGGCCCCTGTCTCTCCTAAATGTCGATTTCAAAATTTTAGCTAAGGGTTTGGCCTCTTGTTTGGTGGAAGTACTCCGGGTTATAATTTCATATGATAAAAATGGTTTTGTTAAAGGTTATCATCTTTTCTTTAATGTTCACACACTTCTAAACGTGGTTTAGTCTGATCATTCACTTTCTGTTCCTGAAGTCAGTGTGTCAGTAGATGATGTAAAAGCATTCAGTCGGGTAGAATGGGATTACCTGTTTATAGTTCTGCATCGATTTGGATTTGGGGCGAAATTCATGTCCTGGATTAAATTACTTAATGCATGTCCTCGAGCTAGTGTGCGTACTATCCATCCATCCATCCATCCATTATCTTCCGCTTATCCGGGGTTCGGGTCGCGGGGGCAGCAACCGAAATAGGGAGATCCAGACCTCCCTCGCCCCAGCCACCTCCACCAGCTCAACTGGGGAAAACTCTGAGGCGTTCCCAGACCAGGTGAGAGATATAATCCCTCCAGCGTGTCCTGGGTCTTCCCCAGGGTCTCCTCCCAGATGGACTTGCCTGAAACACCTCCCTAGGAAGGCGCCCAGGAGGCATCCTAGCCAGATGCCCGAACCACTTCAACTGGCTCCTTTCGATGCGGAGTAGCGGCTTCATGCCGAGTCTCTCCCGGATGACCGAGCTTCTCACCCTATCTCTAAGGGAGAGCCCAGCCACCCTGCGGAGAAAACCCATTTTGGCCGCTTGTATTTGCGATCTTGTTCTTTCGGTCATGACCATAGGTAAGGGTCGGAACGTAGATTGACTGGTAAATTGAGAACCTTGCCTTATGGCTCAACTCCTTCTTCACCACAACAGACTGGTATAGGGTCCGCATCACTGCTGACCCCGTGCCGATCCGTCTGTCAATTTCATGTTCCATCTTACCATCACTCATGAACAAGACCTCGAGATACTTAAACTTCTCCACTTGAGGCAAGATCTGATCACTGACCCAGAGAGGACTCTCTACCCTTTTCCCACTGAGAACCATGGCCTCAGATTTGGAGCTGCTGATTCTCATCCCAGCTGCTTCACACTCAGCTCAGCGATTCAGTAAGAGCTGAAGTTCACATCCTCAGATCACCAAACCGGACACCCTCCATCCCCTGGCTGTGCCTAGAAATTCTGTCCATAAAAATTATTAACAGAACCGGTGACAAAGGACAGCCCTGATGGAGTCCAACCCTCACTGAAAACAAGTTCGACTTACTGCCGGCCATGCGAACAACGCTCCTGCTTCGCAAATACATGGACTGAATGGCCCGTAGTAATGAGCCATGTACCCCATACTCACGAAGCACCTCCCACAAAATACCTCGAGGGACACAGTCGAAAGCCTTCTCCAGATCCACAAAAGACATTTAGACTGGTTGGGCAAACTCCCATGAACCCTTGAGGATCCTGGAGAGAGTAAAGAGCTGGTCGCTGACAGTTTGCCAGAATCTTTTTGGAGCCGACCAAAAGTCACTTTCCAAAGCCTCATTGAACTCCTCCCATGCCCGGGTTTTTGCCTCCGCGATGCACGAAGCCGTAAATCGCCTGGCCTGTCGGTACCGGTCAGCTGCTTCAGGAGTCCCACAGGCCAACCATGCTGATACGACTCCTTCTTCAGCTCGACGGCATCCCTTACACAGGGTGACCACCACCGTGTTCAAGGGTTACCGTCACGACAGGCACCAACTACTTTGCGACCACAACTTCTGTCCGGAGGAACGGAACATGGCCCAATCAGACTCAATGTCCCCCACCTTCCCCGGAATGTGGTTGAAGCTCTGACGGAGGTGAGAGTTGAATAACCGTCTGACGGGTTCTTCTGCCAGTCGTTCCCAGCAAACCCTCACTATACATTTAGGTCTGCCTGGTCTGACCGGCATTTTCACTCGCTACCTGATCCAACTCACCACCAGGTGGCGATCAGTTGACAGCTCAGCTCCTCTCTTCACCCAAGTGTCCAAGACACATGGCCGCAAGTCCAATGACACAACTACAAAGTCGATCATTGAACTGCGGCCTGATCTGAACCCGAGCGGTGTTCACTTGTTGGACTTCTGTGCAAATCACGGTCTGTCCATAATGAACACCATGTTCGAGCAAAAGGGTATCTCTCAACCTCCCACACCAGCTCAGGTTCCTTCCCTGCCAGTGAAGTGATATTCCAAGTTCTGAAAGCCAATTTCAGCAACCAAGGATCGCGATGCCTAGGCCCAAGCCTCCGGCCACCGCCCAATCCACACTGCACCGAACCCCTATTACTACCCCCCCACCCCACAGGTGATGAGCCCGTTTGAGGGGGAACCCATGTAGCTCCTTTGGGCTGGGCCCAGCCGGGCACCATGGGTACACTTGTTACTGGTCTTGCTGTTCATAGGGGTTTTTTGGACCACTCTTTGTCTGGCCCGTCACCTTTGACCAATTTGCCTTGGGAGACCCTGCCAGGGGCTTTTTGCCCCAGACAACATAGCTCCATAGGTGAAACCATTAAAAAGGGGAGTTCTTTGGTTCACCCTATTTTATTTATTCTGTTGGTCATTTTATTTATGGTATTTATATTTAATTGAATTCAGCAGTATTATTTACCTTTATTTTTCATATTTTTTCTGTTTTATTTCTTTTATATTGATTCTGCTTAATATTTGATATCCCCTACAAGGGAAACCAGATGCTTTGGCCTTCTAAATTAGGCTGTCTGAGCCTATTTAAGGGCTCATTCTCCAGAAGGAAGGGGGGTGGGGTGGGGGGGGTTGTATGTGTAAACAAGAGAGAGTAAACCAAATGAAAATTGTGGCATCCTTTGCTTTTGTTTATTTGTACATAGTTTTGTACATATTATTTTTTTGGGTTGTAGTGAATTTCTTTTTTTTTGTACCACTATTGTAAATAAACCCACTTATACTGTATGTACTACTGCGAATTGCCATTGTTTTTTTTTTCTCCGTTTCATCCCACAACCTTTTTCGGGCACAACTACTCTCACCTGGTAGTAAGGTGTGACAATGATGTCACAATGATGTTCTGTAGTTTGATTCTCAAACTACAGAACACTAGGTTTACTCTATGGGGGAATACAGAAAAGTTTTAAAAGAAGTAATGACAGTCCCAACCAGCTGATTCCCCCCTTCCCCTTTTATTATTATTTTATTATTTCATTTTTTTTTTCTTTTTATTATTATTATTTTTTATTATTTATTTATTTACTCTCTTTCTTTTTTCTCTTTAATCTAGGTGAAATTGTATATGTATGTAAAGACAGTAATCAATGCATTTGTATAAACAAAAATCTATAACATTATCAGAAAATACTGCACTTTTTAGGAATATTTTTAGATCATGTTCTTTTTAAAAAAAAAAAAATATTGATTTATTGGTTTTTCCTTCCAGTTCTTTTTTTTTACAACTGCTCCCTCCCTTCATTCCCGAGTTAAGTTTTTTCTCAAGAAGAGAAAGCTCTGTGCTTTCAGAATCAAAATAGTTTATTAATCTCTGAGGGGAAATTGCAGTAGTTACAGGTGCTCCATTTTCAGTGTTATAGTATACAAATTAATAACAAAGGATAAAAGTAATACTACTTCTAATAATGATAAGCATGTCTTTTAAAGATGCAATGTAAATTTTTTAAAGTTTCACATTTTTTAAAGTAGTACCTTAAGGTTTGAAAATGACATAAAACACAAAAGTGAAGTCAAAGTGGCTTAAAGTGTTATATATTAAAATATATACCACTGAATCATATAGTTTAATAAATTATTGCACCAAACTAAGTATTGCTCATATCAATCATAATTTATTATTGCACACATGTAATTGTATTACACATTGATGAAGGAGTTATAGAGTTTAATCGTCGCAGATAGGAATGACATCCTGTGGCGCTCCGTGGTACATTTAGAAGTAATGAGACTTAAACTGAATGTACTCCTGTGTCTTGCCATGGAGTAACTGTACAGGCTGCATGCATGGCTCGCACATGCGCATGGAAGCCCTCTTTGATGTAGTTTTAATACACTCTTATTTTCCTTCAGTTGATTAGATTTTAATTGTTTCACCTATTTTCTCTGGTCACATGCATTAATTCTGTTTTTATTCACCCTGATTTTATGCTTTGTTCCTACCCTTCTCTTTTTCTGCCAAATAGTGCTGATTTGTCGCTCAGACACACTGTGTTGTTGTTTGAGATGCACTGCAGTTTTTAGGCTTTGATAGCTCATAAAACAAACCCAAAACTCGATAAAATCTTTAAAAAATGATTTGGATCCTCCATTACTGTCAAACATCCTCCTGATAATAAATATTTAGTTTATTTAAAAACAAAATAGAAATGATGTAATTCAACATCTAAACATTTATGTTAAAAAAAGAAATTAATAATAATAATAATAATAATAATAATAATAATAATTTTTTTTTTTTTCAAATTTTAGACTGATCAAAGCTACATTCATCTAGAAGCGTATTCATAAAATTAGAACTAAATAAAATAATAATTTTACAACTTAATGTTACAAAGACCGCAGGAAATTACATTTTAAAATTCATAAGAAATAAATAGCTGTTTGTTATTTTGGGTAAGTAAAATACATATTCTATATATATATAAGTCTATATAACAAATTTACCTCCTTTAAATTATGCAGATTGTATCTTGGAAATTTTTTAATTGATATATCATTGATTGGTAATTGAAGGATTTATTGCACAAAAAGGCTCCATTTAATATTTTCAAAACATTCTATGAAAATATTTGCATTGATCTAGTTATCTGAAACGTTTCTTTTTTTTTTTAAAGATGAATATAAACAGACAACTTTATTACACATTTGCAAAGGATTGTTTGTTTAATTATGTTGAAATTATGAAGATGGAGAAGACTAACTAAAATTAACATGCAAATTAAAAAAATATATTTATTTGAAAGAAACCTTTTGTTTTTTTAACACTATAATAAAAGCCTGTCGAATGTCCCTCACTTTTATTCCATACAAAACTGGATTTAAAACGGGAAGAACTGTGAATATTAATAGCCCACAAATTTTTTGTACATTTGGTAAAAGGTTTGGTAGACGATATGACAATAAACCTGTTAAAGTAATTACTTCAAACATAACAAATGAGATAAACTGTGCTAAACATGTGTTTAAAGCCTTGATTTTAGCATCTGTGTGGAAAATGCAAGCTTTAAGAATGTGCACATAGGAAAATAACTGAATAGACAAAGTGACACTTTTCATAAATCCTGTTACACATAATCCATAAATATTGTTTAGAGAAATGTCACCTTCACATGAAAGATGCAGTATGGACATATTATCACAAAAAACATTAATAATAAATGTCTTACATTTTGGCAACCTTGCTTGAAGTCCAAAAAGCACAGATATGAGTGCAACATCAACACCCCAAACCAAAGCAATTATTCTACCAACATTGTACGAGGTCATTATTGAGTTATAGTGAAGTGGCTTGCATATAGCCAAATAACGATCAACTGACATAGCAGCAAGAATAAACTGCACAACACCACCATACAAATGAGCCAAAAGGCCCTGAAGAACACAAAGTGGGTAATAAACAGTGTTTGTCTGGGTTAAAATATCAAAAAGCACTTTCGGGATAGGAGTACTGATTCCAATCAGATCGGCCAGAGGAAGGCTAAACATAATGTAAAACATTGGTTTATGAAGGCTTTGCTGGGTTACAAGCAGCATCAATATTGTAACATTACTCACAACTGCAAACAAATAGATGAGAAATCCAATAATAAAGACAGGATATATGGCTTCTGGCGGAACATCAAATTTGTTAAGTTGAATGTTAAAACTAAATGTAACATTTGAAATTGTTACCTCCATTTAAAGTACGCAGTTGCTTTTGATAAGCTGAATATTGCTGTGATATTACCTTATTAAAGCTACTAAATAAAACTAAGTCACACAGCATTCTATGCAACATTTATAGACAGAAAATGGCTATAGGGACCATGTAAGATGCGTGACACAATGAGAAGAGTGACAATGCCACTAGAGGATATTAACAAGCCTGAATTAAAAAATCTGTGAAAATTAAAGCATTGTGGTTTATATAACACTAACAAAACATTGCTAAATGTTTAGGTCAACTAAGGTCTCGGTTTAAAAAATGCTTATTTTGTATATAGTCCAATTTGTCTATTTTTACTCCCAGTTCAGTTAAATTTCATTAATTTTTTTCTAGAACTGCTGCTCCCTCCTTTCATTCCCTAATTTTGATTTATTTGTTTGATGCGCTCGCTTTAATTTTTAGTTTTTTCACTTTAGTTTTTTTCCAGTTGATTATACATTTTTAAAAATACTTTTACTTGTTTTTTAGGCACATGCCTTATGTTTTCACTCTTTTTTTATCCTTCTCTTTTATCCTTTTCTTGAATTTATCTCTCAGACATACCTAGTGTTGGTCAGTGTCTCTCAGAGAGTTATGAGTTATCTTGAACAACTCCAATAAAATCTAACCCATCTAAACCAAGAAATCTTAAAAATATGATTTTGCTTATTTAATCCTGTCAATCCTCCCGATATTGATTATTTTTAATCAATTAGATTTGTTTCAATTAGATTGATTAGATTTGTTTGCAATATAGAAATGGTGAAAATTCAACCCAAAACAATTATCTAAAAAATACTTATTTCATCAAGTTTCCAGACTTACCATTCAAATTAGACATCACTGACAATGGTGATTAATATGGTGTTAATGTTCTAAGACTGCTCAAAGCTACATTAATCTAGAAGCCTAACTTTAAAAAAAAAATAGACCTGAAAGTTAGAGAACCTACTAAATTGCATTTCAGAAATTACAAAAAGTAATATATGTAGTGTTTTTTTCCAAAACATCACTGCTCTAGAGGAGATCTGCATGGAGGAATGGAATAACATACCAGCAATGGTGTGTGCCAACCTTGTTAAGACTTACAGAAAATGTTTGACCTCTGTCATTGCCAACAAAGGATATATAACAAAGTATTGAGATTAAATTTTGTTATTGACCAAATACTTATTTTCCACCTTTATTGCAAATAAATTCTTTAAATATCAGACAGTAATTTTCTGATCCCTTTTTCCCCACATTTTGTTTCTCATAGTTGAGGTCTACCTATGATGTCAATTACAGACCTCTCATCTTTTTAAGTGGGAGAACTTGCACACTTAGTGACTGACTAAATACTTTTTTTTACATGTATACATATACAATACAGGCGTTGTATTGAAAGATTTGCATTTATCTTTGCTATCATTATCTGAATAAGTCATGAATAACTTACTCATAATCATTTTGTTTGTCATAGTTGAGGTCTACCTATGATGTGAATTACAGTCCTCTCTCATCTTCAAGTGGGAGAACTTGCACAATTGGTGACCGACAATACTTTTTTTCCCCCCACTAATACATATATATGTATTTTGTCATTTTGTCTGTAATATATATATATATATATATATATATATATATATATATATATATATATATATATATATATATATATATATATATATATATATATATATTAGTGTAATCAATTTTACATTTGAAGAAGTGACAAGAGCAAAAAAATGTCCACAATTATGTCCACAAGCATTGTATGGAAAGTTTTGCATTGATCTTTGGTATCGTTATCTAAATAACTAGTCATTTAAGAAAAATAAACAGGTGAATTTAAAACATGTTTTGAATTTTTTTTCAGTAATTAAAAACATGCATAGTATTAGAGTATTTATTTAAAAGAAACCATTTGTTTTTTAAACATTACAAGAAAAGACTGTCGAATGTCCCTCACTTTTATTCCATACAAAACTGGATTTAAAACAGGAAGAATTGTGAAAATTAGTAGCCCACAAATTTTATGTACATTTGGTGAAAGGTTTGGAACACGATACGAAATTACTGCTGTAAAAGAAATTACTTCAAACATAACAAATGAGATAAACTGTGCTAAACATGTGTTTAAAGCCTTGATTTTAGCATCTGTGTGAAAAATGCAAGCTTTAAGAATGTGCACATAGGAAAATAACTGAATAGACCAAGTGACAATTTTTATAAATCCAGTTATATATAATCCAAAGATATTGTTTACAGTAATGTCACCTTCACATGAGAGATGAACTAATGACATATTATCACAAAAAACATTAATAATAAATGTCTTACATTTTGGCAACCTTGCTTGAAGTCCAAACAGCACGAAAATAAGTGCAGCATCAACACCCCAAACCAAAGCAAGTATTCTACCAACAGTGCACGAGGTCATTATTGAATTGTAGTAAAGTGGCTTGCATATAGCCAAATAACGATCAACTGACATAGCAGCAAGAATAAACTGCACAGCAACACCATACAAATGAGCCAAAATACCCTGAAAAACACAAAGTGGGTAATAAACAGTGTTTGTCTGTGTTATGATATCAAAAAGGACTTTTGGGAAGGGAGTACTGATTCCAATTAAGTCTGCCAGAGGAAGGTTAAACATAATGTAATACATTGGTTTATGAAGGCTTTGCTGAGTTACAAGCAGAACCAATATTATAACATTACTCACAACTGCAAACAAATAAATGAGAAATCCAATAATAAATATAGGATATATGGCTTCAGGAGTAATATCAAACTTGTTAAGTTGAAGGTTAAAGCTAAAAGTAACATTTGAAAGTTTTATCTCCATCTCCAAGCACACAGTTGCTTTTAATTTAGTACTTCTGTAAAAGCTGTAATATTATGTAATTAAAGCTACTGAATGAAAGTGAATTAGATGCTATGCATTATTTATACACAAAGAATGACCATAGGGACCACATAAGATATGCACACATCGTCACTAAATAATATTAACAAATCAGAATTAAAAATAAAGCATTGTGGCTCATGGTTAACAAAAATTAGATTAATAAAAAAATCAGGCCACTTTCAGTGTCAGTTTAAACTCAAAATAGCTTACTTTTTATATAGGAAAATTATTAAAACAAAACATTGTTTTTGTTCTTAATCTTATAAAATACCATTAATAAGTATTATGTTTCAGATTACATGTTAGGAGTTGGCTAGTCCACTCCTTACTGGACTGTGTTGTTTTGGTCCTTGTCTTAGTTAATTGATAAATGACCTTACATTAAGTATGCCTTGTTTATAGGGGTGTCATTGTACACAAATTTCACAGTTCAGTTCACACCACATTATGGATGGCATGTTATGTATAAATTCCTTATTTGTGTGTGATTGTTTATTTTGAACAGACAGTAATGCAAAGTACAATAAGTTACACATAGTCTTACACCCACCCCTCAGGTAGTCAATGCAGCCTGTATTTGTAGCATGTAGTAAAATGTAAACCTGTAAATTGTCTGTTCCTTGGGCTTTGCACATTTCTAAAGGATGCATGCACTGCGTGTTCTCCATATAAACTGCATGTACTGAACCGACTGCTCCGTACCCCATGGTTCAGTACGAATACATATAGTATTACACTCCTACTTGTCTTTACGTTCTGTTTAAAGTTCATTGGTCACATTTCGTTTGTTGTTTGCTATATAAGATAATTATTAGGATTACTGTGGTAGTATTTGTTCTTCTTGCAATTTAAGTTGAATCAAATATAATTGAAAGTGATATTAATATAGTTTAATCATCATTAAACAATGATAAAATGAAAAGAAATGAAAGCATAGTACAAATAAGGAACTGGAGTTAAAAAAAAAAAAGTTAAATCATGGAATATATAGACCAAAATGTATTCTTACTTTTGACTTAAAGCGGCCAACTTGGGTAGATATAACAGATTAACACACTTGTGGCATTGTTTTCCAAAAGATAAATTAAACACAAAAATAAAAATGTAAGGCCATTTCTAAAGTGAGGCATGTTCAAACACTTTGTTAAGTTTACTTTATTTTATATTAGTTTTATATACTGTATTTATTGTCACCAATAGACATTTTTATAGTAAGACATTTTAAAACATTTATTTTCACAAAAAAATAAAAAGTTGCAAATTACTTTTGGTTGTTTTAGAGATACCCTCCCAAGAAGCTATTAGCGTTGCATTTTTATTATTGGAAATGTCTCCATCATGGGACAAATAAAGGTCTATCTTATGTTATTATAAAATACAAAACAAAAAAGGAAATAAGCACTGTGGTACAAACCACTTAAAACCCCTTTTTAATCATAATTTCGATAAGTTAGAACATTAATGTTAAGCAAAATTAACACAATAAAAAAAAACAAAAAATTGTCAGTTCAGGTGCACATCTGCATTTGTGTATTTGATGTAATAATTTATGCATTGTATAAAGAACAACAGAAACTGCAGATAATTAATAAATACATAATAAATCAGCAATTACTAATAATTACTGTTAAAGAAAGCACACAAATATTCAAATAAAATGTAGACAACGCACAGTAAATCATAATTTGCTTTACAAGAGGTTAAGATGTTAAGCCCTTTATCTCCCCAAAAAACTTTGTCTGATTTCCTTGGTTTTAAGTCCGTAAACCAGAGGATTAAGGAAGGGAGGAAAAATCATAACAGAAACACCAAGAGATCTTCGTAAATGCTGGGATACATACTCAAATCTGTGTGAGATCACAGTAAATAGACCATTGATTTCCATGCTCAAAAAAACCACTAAGTGTGTTGCACAAGTCTGAATAGCTTTGCTTTTAGCATCAGGCTGCTTTTTAGAGAGAGTGGCAATTAAGATTTGTGTGTATGTAAAGAATATAAAAGGCAGACACAGGCATTGTACCACAACTGTTATAAATAGTCCATATAAGTTATTCACTCTGGTATCTCCACATATAAGCTTTACTATACTGGGATTATTGCAGAACATGTCAACAATTTTTGTGCTGCACAGCTCTTTACGGTAAGCCAAAATGAGTAGGATACCAATCATTACAAAGTTCACAGTCCAGACTGCAATCAATAACTTCAAAATGCTATTAGGAGACATTAAGGCATTGTATCTTAGCGGGCAACAAATAGCCACATACCGGTCAAATGCCATTGCTGTAAGAATAAGAATTGCACCAGTGACATATACATGAGAAAGAAATGCTTGCACAAAACACGCAGAGTAAGTAATAGAACGATCCTGCAACAATACACTGTTCAGCACCTGTGGGAAGAATGCAGAGGCACCTATCATATCATTGATTGGCAGGTTTAAAAGCAGCATGTACATGGGCTTGTAAAGTTTGCGATTTAAAACAATTGTTAAAAACAATGTTAGGTTAAAAACTAAAATAGCACAATAAGTTAGTGTTCCAAAAATAAATACTGGTAAGACATAAACTGGTGAAATGTCTAATGACTCAGCTGTCAAAAGAGTTGTGTAAATGGAATAATTAGCATCCATACCCAGTTCTGAAGTTAATATAATAAAAACCTGTTCACCGTGTACAGTTAAATCCTATACAGCATTAAGAAGTTAATAAGTTTTTAAAATATCTGTTGAGTAAATGAATCTGTCAGCTACAAAAGATGTGAACAACTGCACTCAGAGTCTGTCCTTTATACACACTTTAGTCATGAGACTGAACTGTGTCAACTCCCAAGTGTTTCTATACACTCTCTTCAGTAAGAATTGTTGTAAATGTAAGTTGTATGGTTTACACTATCCATGATGTATATGTATCTTTTTATCAAATTATTATATGCTTAATACAAACTCTTTTAAACAATTTGAGTACTTTGGTTAGAGAAACTAATTGAACAATTGCATAGATTAAAAGTCTAGTGATTTTTTTGATAATAAAACTGAACTCAATTACTTTTCGTGTCTAATATCAGTTTTCTTAGAAGAATAAAGAGGTGCTACTTATATTATTGATTGGCAGGTTTAATGGCAATTAATTAGTTGTTGACTAGTTTAAAAAAAATCATAAAATGTCAAAAAACAAAGATTAGTGTCTTAATTGGTAAAATAAGTAAGCAGTTTGGAACTCTTCACTGCTTTGTGCTAGTATGCTTTGGCTGCTTTGCCTGCTAAAAATCCATGATATCTGAAAGTGATCCAGTTTTTCAACACTGTGCCCTGTGCTCAACTCCAAAATTATTATGTTTTTAAATTTTGTAATGCCATACACAAAGACAAGGCAAATCCTAGTTCAAGAAGCAGCAATTATTTAAAACAAAATTTAAAAATAGATTTATAAATCTACAATAAAATTCAACAGAGTGGTGATAAATGGTACTGTGAGAGAAATAAAATTTTAAGTGATATTTAGTTATTTAGCGAGGTTTACTAGACATGTGTCACCTCCAAGCATATGGACTCCATTACCCACAATGCACTCACACAGGAACTCTCCAACGCCACGCCCCTTCCACGCTCGGGTTCACCGGAATGGTGATTGCGTTAACCTGAACCCTTGCCTATATATACTTCCGGTTCCTTTTGTTACATTGCGAAGTATTGTTTTCCCGTGGGACTTACTGAGTGCACTATATATCTGATTTACTCCGGTTGCTGTTTTCTCCGCCTGTTTATTCCCGACTACTCTCTTGGATAGCCCTTTTGGTTTTGACGCACTCTCGACCTGTTTACGGCTGACTACTCTTCTGGTATTGCCCTTTCTGGATTTAATGTTCATAAACATTCATTCTGCTTACATCGCTTATTCTTTGTGCGCAACCGCATTACAACATGGTTTTGTCTTTGGCATTTAAGCTCCAAGTCATTTAACTGTTTTATAGATTTTTTTTTTTACTTTGTGAGGCAATACCCAAGTTAATAGTGTTAAGACAGTATGCCAAACGTGTGGCTTCTTTGTGTGCAGAGTGCTTTTTATACGTATGCCTCTGTCAATCATTGAGGTCTTCCAAAATCTCCAAGAGTCCAACTTTAGGGAAGACAATGGTTGCTGGCTGACTCCATCTGTCTCTAGGTGTCCTTAATTTTCTATAGAAGTTGATTGATATGCTTTGGCTACAATTATAAAAATCCTTTGTTGTCATCTTCTATTACCTTTTATTTTGTCCATATCAAGGGAAGATGGCTACACTTTCATGGGCTGTTAATGACACACATTGTTTTTATTTCTTTTCTCTCATATGCTTAGTGTGGTACACAGGCACAGGGATCGACTCAAATTTTGTCCATTGAAATTTGGATTCATGTTTTGTTAGATCAAATAACAAAAACAAATACAAAACAAAACTTGGAGCTAAAAAAACATGGTAACAGCAAGAATGTACAGACAGAGAAGCAGCAAGAAAAGAGCAATGTAAGGTCGTAGCACTGACAACAAAGTACACCTGACCAACCAGAAGTTTTAGAGAAAACGTAACTCCTCTGGGAAGAGCAGAGGAGATACGGTTTTGTATCTATAATATAATGACATTTAAGATACCAAGATGCATAGCAACATATTTTATGTATTTTAATTTTATTTTCAATGCTAAAGTTTAAAATTACTGCCCAGCGATAGATTGGCGCCCTGTCCTGGGTGTATCTGCGCAGCGCCCGAAACGCTCTCCCCTGGGTATGGGGAACCCCCACTGTGACCATAATAGAGGATAAAGCGGAAGCTAATGGATGAATGGATGGAAGTTTAAAATTACATTTCAGTAGGCAATTAAATTTTCACCATTAAATCTTCCATCATTAAAGTTTAAACATTTATGTTACATAAACTTGTCCTTCTTGCTGTTTATAGTCATTCTTATAGCTGTTGTACAGTACATAGTAGGCAGTAGCAGAAGGTGAGATTAGATAACAAAGATGTTTTAAGCATGCCATAAAATCAATCACAATAATTTCGGCACATCAGCTTGCCTCATCATAAATGTTACAAACAGTCATTCTGCTGTTGTCGTATATTATGTAATTCTGAAATCCACTGAATGAGTTACATAACACAGGTTGTGCAATAAAAAAACACATGATTTAGTGGCATTATGTTGTTTTAATAAGATAATTTTACTTAATTTATTTACATTTTTTCTTGATTTGTCTTTAATTTTTTTCTATTTTGATGATATTTTTGCCGTGCATGCTGACGAGGATTTTCCACAAGTTTGGAACCACTGGATTGCACTTTAAAGTATAAGTATAAACATTATTCTAACCGGGCGGCACGGTGGTTTAGTGGTTAGCACGTTCGCCTCTCAGCACTAGGGATTCCCGGTTCGAATCCCCATCTGGGTGGAGTTTCCATGTTCTCCCAGTGTCTGCGTGGGTTTCCTCTGGGTTCTCCGGTTTCCTCCCACAGTCCAAAAACATGGATCAAGTCAATTGAGTTCTCCAAATTGCCCCATATAGATTATATGCGTGTGTGTCTGTGTGAGTGAGTGTGTGCCCAGCGATGGATTTGGCGCCCTGTCCTGGGAGTATCTGCCCAGCGCCCGAAACATTCTCCCCTGGATGGGCATGGGGAACCCCACCGTGACCCTAATATAGGATAAAGCGAAAGATAATGAATGAATGAATTAATTATTCTAACCAGAAACTATGATACCCATCTCAAAATCTGAAGGAAAAGGAAGTGTGACCACATGCATTTGAATGGATGGCTTGTCTACTTTGATGTGTGTGTTTTTGTTTTTTTTCCTCAGGCATTTCAGACCCTATTATAATAACAAAAAAAACACCACTTTTCAGTCTTTAGGGATGTTTTAAATGTCTTACATCAGCATAATCCTTGGCGATTAATTAATAAGACAAAATAGGCTCTCTGCAAATGATGTCCTGATCAACTAGTAAAGCCTCAGAGACATAAGCTTTGGAGACAAAATCTCAGCCAGACAATTTGTAAATAATTCACTATATATTTAAACATAATTAGTGATGCAGTAATTCCATCAGGACTAATTAAGCCATTTTTGTTTTTTTTATAATGTAAAATACCCTTGATATGTAAAATAGTTGTGCCTTTAAAGTTATAGTGATTTTTACAAAAAGTATAAATAAAAAGTGGATTTGAAAACCCCCATTATTTTTTAAATTAAAACTTTTAATAAAATGTAGTATTTTTACATATCATCATTTTATGTAATTTCTTTCACAGTTTAACCAGTCAGGTAGTGGGCTTTTTGATAAAACAAAAATGTAGTATCCTGGACATAATGCATCCACCATATTACAAATGACCTTTGAAATAACATGTCATACCATTGCTATAAATTTTATACTATTCATAAAAAAAAAATCAAGCTACTTCATGTTGGACATATTTTTATGTCAGTTTTTATGGTTGTATATTATTACACTTGCAAATAGCCAACTTCTTGTTGTCTGGCAGATTGTTTTTACTTTTGCAGCTTGATCAAGTGTTTTACATCAGAAGGCAAGGTGTGCTCTAAATGCTAACTTTAAAATTACAGTTCAGTAGGTCATCTGGTTTATTTTCACCAACTGATTTATACATGGATCGTTTATTGGACATACTAGTCATTCTTGCCCACAGCTGTTGGCATTGTATGTAGTAGGCAGTATGTGATTTCAGACAAATTGTTGTATTGTAAAGAAACACACAAAAGCCATAATTTCACCCTTACCAAAGTGATTTGTTTCAAATGATTTTTAATTACAAGACTTTTAAAATAATCCAGCATGCTGCAAAAAGAGTGGAGACTGATATTTTAGCAAAAGTGTTCTATTAGCATTTATCTTTTTCTGACTGCTTGTCTGTGCACCATCTTGATCAGGAGATAAGCACCCAATCGTGACAACCAGATGGAGAGTTAAACTGTTTGTTCTGTTGTTGTCGGTGTTCATCTCCTGTTTACACAGCTTCAGTACTTTAAATCAAAGTCTCCATACTTGAACCCAATAAAACAACCAACACAACCAGAAAAAAAGCACACATCCTGCGAGACGATGAAGACTTATGGAAAAGAAAGGATATAAGCCGCTCATCCCCTCCATTATTATGGGCAAAGTAAGATCGCTGCTGAATAAGCTGGACTATCTTACAGCACTAACCAGGAGTCAGCGTGAGTACCAGGAATGTAGTTTAATGTGCTTTACCGAGACATGGTTACACCATTTATATGTCATTATGGTAAAGGCACTACCAAACTTTTTTCAGTATGTGGACTGTTCCAGAAAGGAGAGAACACTGGACTTACTGTATTGCAATGTTAAAGATGCATACAGCTGCTATGGGCAGATCTGAACACAACTTGGTACATCTCAGTCCCTAGTATGTGCCGATTGTCAAGAGTCAACCATGTGACCTGTGACCATGCAGACAGTGAGGAGATGGTCAGAGGAGACTTATGATGTATTGCAGTACTGTTTTGAGACCACAGACTCAGTGAGTACATTACGAACTACATTAATTTCTTTGTGGACACCACTGTCCCAGCCAGGACAACTAACTGAATCTGTCCTTTAACTGATTCGACACATCAGGCTCCGCCCTCTCCCCATCCTGACACCACTCCACTCACTGTCCCTCCAATCCTTGATTGCCTGTCCCCCTCCTGTGATAGCCCGGCTCACACCTCCATCCCTCCATTACAAATCAACTTTACAGTAAGTCTCACTGCTACCCAGGTAAGAGAACAGCTGAAAAGACTCCACATAAAAAAAAGGCTGCAGGTCCTGATGTCCCCACTACCCCCAGGGTGCTTAAAGCTTGTGCCACCCAGCTTTATGGAGTACAGCAACATATGTCCTACATGAACCTGAGTCTCCAGCGTATCCCTGTGTTGTGGAAGACTTTATGTATCATTCCTATTCCGAAAATGCCATGGCTCAATAACGTCAAGGACTACAGACCAGTCACATTGACATCCCACATCATGAAGACCATGGAAAGACTCGTTCTGAGAGCGCTGGCCCATAGATCAGCCACTTCTAGACCCATTCCTGTTCGCCTACCTACCTGGGAGTTCAGGACACCATCACCTACCTTCCCAATGAAGTCTTTGCCCACCTGGACAAGCCAGCCAGTACTGAGAATCATGTTTTTGACTCCTCCAGTGCATTCAACACCATCCAGCCTGCTATTCTGAGTGAGTCAAAGCTGAAGCCCATCATGGACAATGCCTCCCACCCGCTGTACGACACACTGTTCAGACACAGGAGCACATTCAGACTCATCACACAGTAAAACCACTTTGTTGTGTGAAATAAATAAAATTATTTCGAGAATAAGGCATATTCAAACACTTCTATTTACTACAAGAGCTATATTTGTTAAAATGCAATGTTTCAGTTGATCTAGTTTAAGGTTATACTCTACTTCTCATTATATTTATATACTTATTATCATCAGGAAACATATCTATAGTAGGTCATATAAACTTTTATTTTTTTATCAAAGAAAAAGAAAAATCTTTGGTTGTTTTAGAGATGAGGCTATTAACTCTGCATTTAACCTGTTTACATTCTTTCTTTTACACAACACACTTTCACTGTTTGACTTTATGAGGTACAGTAATCAAATAAATCAGGGGTGAATCAGGAATTATGAATGTTAATCTATGACCGTTGTTGTGCCTCATTTATCTACCATCTTTTATTATTATTTTTTTTTACAATTTCATATTTGAATAAAGCAATAATAATAATAATAATAATAATAATAATAATAATAATCATAATTTAAACATTTTTATTATTGTTATTATTATTATTACTACAAAATACAAAACAAAAAAGTAAATAAGCACTGTGGTAGATTTAAAACGCCTTCTTAGATAAGTTAGAAATGATTTTTATTATGAATTTTAAGCAAAATTAACACAATAAAAAAAAGGTGCAACATCTGCATTTGTGTATTTGATGTAATAACTGATGTATTATATAAAGAACAACTAGAACAACTGCCGATAATAAATATTTAATGAATTAGCAATTACTATGAATTAATATTCAATTAAGCATGCAAATATTAACAAAACAAGTAGACAGAGCACAGAAAATGACAATTTTCTTGACTAAGAGTTAAGATGTAAAACCTTTATTATCTCCCCAAAAACTTTGTCTGATTTCCATAGCTTTAAATCCATAAACTAAAGGATTAAGGAAGGGAGGAAAAATCATAAAAGAAACATCAAGAGACCTTCGTAAATGGTGAGATCTGTGTGAGATGATAGTAAAGAAAGCACTGATTTCCATGCTCAAGAAAACCACTAAGTGTGTTGCACAAGTCTGAATCGCTTTGCTTTTAGCATCAGACTGCTTTTTGGAGAGCGTGGCGTGTGTGAAAAATATAAAAGACAGACACAGGCATTGTACCACAACTGCTGGAAAAACTCCATATAAGTTATTCACTCTGGTATCTCCACATATACGTTTTACTAAACTGGGATTATGTCAACAATTTTTGTGCTGCACAGCTCTTTACGGAAAGCCAGAGTGAGCAGAATACCAACCAATACAAAGTTCATGGTCCAGACTGCAATCAATAATTCAAAATGCTATTAGGAGACATTAAGGTATTGTATCTTAGTGGGCAACAAATAGCCAAATACCGGTCAAATGCCATTGCTGTAAGAGTAAGAATTGCACCAGTGATCTACACATGAGAAAGAAATGCTTGCACAAAACACGCAGAGTACGTAATCGATCCTGCAACAATACACTGTTCAGCACCTGTGGGAAGAATGCAGAGGCACCCATCATATCATTGATTGACAGGTTTAACAGCTGTGTACAGTTAAATCCAATACAGCATTAAGAAGTTAATAAGTTTTAAAAAATTGTATTGTCGTATTTTAAACCCTATTGTTGTAAATGAAAGTTGTATATTTTACACGAAGAACATATGTCTGTACAATAAATAAAAACAAAAAATAGTGTGCCCTATACTAACTCCAAAATTATTGGGTTTCAAATTGTGTAATGTCATTTACAAAGTCAAGGCATCCAGTTCAACAAGCAGCAAATATTTACAACAATATTTTAAACTAGATTTTAAAATTATAATTGAATTCACTAAAGGGGTGATATATAATTTTACAATTATAAAAATTATTTGTTGTCATCCTCTATTACTTTTTATTATGTCCATATCAAGGGAAGATAGCTACACTTTTATGGACTGTAAATAACACACATTGACTTTATTTGTTTTCTCTCATGCTTAGTGTGGTACACAGGCACAGGGATTGACTCAAATTATGTCCATTGAATCCATTGAAATATGAATTCATGTTTTGTCAGCATGAGCTACTTGCTATAGATCAAATAACAAAAACAAAGTAAAAAAAAAACAAACCTTGTATATAACAAACACATGGTAACAGCAAGAAAGTATAGGCAGAGAAGCAGAATTTTTACTCGACTTATTTACATTTTTCCTTGATCAGTGTTCAATTTTCTTCTACTTTGACAAACTATTTTGCAGTTCATGCTGATGAGGATTTTCAAACTTTCTTTTAAGTTGTAGTATGAAGATTATTCGAACAACAAACTATAAGATTTTAATTTTGATAGGGCATTTCAGACCTAATCATAATAACAAACAAAAACACTACATTTTTTAGTCTTTAGGTATGTTTTAAATGTCTTACATCAGCATAATCCTTGGCAATTAATTAATATGACAAAATCGGCTCTCAGCAAATAATGTCATGATTAACCACTAAAGCCTCAGAGACATAAACTTTAGAGACAAAATCCCAGTCAGACAATTTGGAAATGATACACTATGTATTTAAACAAAATGTGATCCAGTAATGCCATCAGGACTAATTAAGCCATATTCATTTAATTCATAATGTAAAATACCTTTGATATGTAAAATAGTTTTGTCTTTAGTTATAGTGCTTCTTTTTACAAAAAGTATGGGTAAAAAGTGGACCCCCAATTATTATATTAAAATAATAATAATAAACATACTTTTATTATTATTATTATTATTATTATTATTAACAAAATACAAAAAAAAAGTAAATAAGCACTGTGGTAGATTTAAAACCCCTTTTTAACCATAATTTTGATAAGTTAGGATATTAATAATTAAATAATAAATAATAAATAATAATTAATAATAAAAATTAACACAATAAAATAACAATAAATTGTCAGTGAAGGTGCACATCTGCATTTGTGTATTTGTAATGCATGTAATAATTAATGCATTGTATAAAGAAAAACTGGATGAACTGCAGATAATTAATGAATATGTAATAAATCAGCAATTATTAATAATTCCTATTAAAGAAAGCACACAAATATTCACATAAAATGTAGACAAAGCACAGTAAATAATAAAAAAAAATGTTTCTTTACTAGGAGTTAAGATGTACTAGGAGAAGACCTTTATTTCCCCCAAAAGCTTTTTCTGATTTCCTTGGTTTTAAGTCCATAAACCAGAGGATTAAGGAAGGGAGGAAAAATCATAATAGAAACACCAAGAGATCTTCGTAAATGCTGGGATACATACTCAAATCTATGTGAGATCATAGTAAATAGAGCATTGATTTCCATGCTCAAAAAAACCACTAAGTGTGTTGCACAAGTCTGAATTGCTTTGTTTTTAGCATCAGACTGCTTTTTAGAGAGAGTAGCAATTAAGATTTGCGTGTATGTAAAGCATATAAAAGGCAGACACAGGCATTGTACCACAGCTGTTGTTAAGACTCCATACATGTTATTCACTCTGGTATCTCCACATATAAGTTTTACTAAACTAGGATTATTGCAGAACATGTCAACAATTTTTGTGCTGCACAGCTCTTTACGGTAAGCCAAAATGAGTAGAATACCAACCAATACAAAGTTTATGGTCCAGACTGCAATCAATAATTTTAAAACGCTATTAGGAGACATTAAGGCATTGTATCTTAGCGGGCAACAAATAGCCACATACCGGTCAAATGCCATTGCTGTAAGAATAAGAATTGCACCAGTTATATACACATGAGAAAGAAATGCTTGCACAAAACACGCAGAGTATGTAATAGATCGATCCTGCAACAATACACTGTTCAGCACCTGTGGGAAGAATGCAGAGGAGCCCATCATATCATTAATTGACAGGTTTAACAGCAGCATATACATAGGCTTATAAAGTTTGCGATTTAAAACAATTGTTAAAACCAAGGTTATGTTAAAAATTAAAATCGCACAATAGGTAAGTGTTCCAAAAATAAATACTGGTAAGACATAAACTGGTGAAATTTCTAATGACTCAGTCATCAAAAGAGTTGTGTAAATGGAATAATTAGCATCCATACCCAGTTCTGAAGTTAATATAATAATAATAAAAAATAACTGTAAAGTGTCTACAGTTAAATCCAACACAATTAGCACTAAAATGATAATAAGTTTTAAAAATATCTGTTGAGTACAAAAATTTGAGAGTTACAAAAGATGTGTACAATTGAACTCAGTCTTTCCATGGCATTGCTTTATGTTTATATACACACTTCGTCAACTCCCAAGAGTTTCCATAGACTCTCTTTAGTAAGAATTGTTGTATTTTAAATCCTATTGTTGTAAATGTAAGTTGTATACTTCACGCAAAGTACAGATATCTGTACAATATATGTATATGGACCCCTAGTCTTTAATTTAATTATTGCTGAATGCAAACTCTGTGTTCTAGTGTTAAAACATAAATTGAGTAATTTGGTTATAGACATCATTGTGCTCTAACCTGACCTTACATAGGGCTGTCAGATATATTCAGTCATAGTCAAAAACACTTGCATCTCTGCAATTATTTTTAGAAAAGGCAACATATACAAATGCTTTGCAATTTATTACATTTTTTAGTTTGCACTGAAACAGCAAGAAGCATAGTAAGAAATGGCAAAGTAACTTTACAAATGCACTGAAAATGGTGATCAAATTAAAAAGCTTTAATAGCCCCCCCCCTCTCACAAACATTAAATTTGTTGTATATTCTTCGATAATACAGTATATCTGAACTCAATTCTTTTCCATGACTAGTAAGTGTCAAGTACAAAAGGTAAGTGTCTTAAAATTAAACACTGTTGAGATGTTAGCTGGTAAAATTATTAACTACTATAAAATTCCCTAGTGCTCTGTTTGAAACCATGTCTTTGTGCTAGTATGCTTTAGCATTTGTCTGCTTGAAACCTATGATAGCTGAAAGAGAAGCAGTTTTCTAACAATGTGCCCTATATTAAACTTCTTGCGTCTTTACATTTTGTAATGCCATACACAAAGTCAAGGCATCCAGTACATAAGCAGCAAATCTTTAAAACTATATTTAAATCCCACTAATTTTAACTGTAGTGTGGCACGAATTGTCACCAAGTGGTGGTACATCCGCATGCACACACGCACGCACACACACGCGCACACACACGCGCACACACACACACACACACACACACACACACACACACACACACACACACACACACACACACACACACACACACACACACACAGACACACCTAACATGTGCAAATTGTGTATTTGAAAAATAAGGTGCTAGTGCACAGTAAAAATACTACGGAGCCCCTAAAGGGACATGAGCAAAAAAAAATTTGAGAGGAACATGAGTAAAAAAAAAAAATTGTTTTTTTTACTTATGTCGTTAGTACGAGTTAGTAAGTCGTGCGCGCGAGTTAGTAAGTCGTGAACCAAATCGGAAAATGTGAATCAATTGATTCCCTGAAGATTCTTAGAAAGCATCAGTTTTTCCATAAGGGAAGAACACTGGTTACGTTCATCTCATCCTAGACATGTACACTCCATCTCATCAAATACAGCGGACTGTCGTTCAAAATAAGACATTACTTTCATGTCACATCTCGTGCACTTATATACACAAGTGTATATAACCTTATAAAAGACAATATATAATTGTCTGATGTCTATCCTACCAAACATTATTGGCAAAGTTGAAAAGGCATGTGTGTGCAAGGCAGACTACAAACATGGCTTAAACCAGTTCTTTCAGGAGGAATGGGGCAAAATCCCTGCCAACTACAGTATTTTAAGAAGCGTGTGGAAGGATTTCAAAAACGTTTGACCCAAGTCACACAATTTAAGGGCAATAGTACCAAATATTAATGAAATATATTGAAACTCATTATTTTGGCATTTAGCAGAAAAAAATAATTTTCATAATCCTATTTGACCGATAATAATAATTATGTATTTTTTATGTATCTTTATTTAATTTTTATGTAGTGTATGTAAAGTTCTGGTTTCAACTGTACACATATACACACAAAAACACACACTTGTTCATCTATCCTTTCTTTAAATTGCCAACCCGCACTGAAAGCACCAATGATGGAGTTCAATAATACATATTATATTAAGTGGATTTAAATAGTGGTAGTTATGTTACGCATTCTCTATTCTGTTTTTAAACAAGAACCAGTCATGCTGATGAGGATTTGCCACAGGTTTTAAAATCACTGGATTGTTCATACTTTTTCATTGATGTTGTAGTATAAATATTTTTTCAAACTGAAACTATGATGCCTATCCCAAGCTCTAAAGAAACCGTAGGTTTGTTCACATACATTTGAATGGATGGATTATTTAATTTTTTAAATCGGCCATTTTAGACTCTATCAAAACAATACAAAAAAAACACCACTTTTCAGTCTTTAGGGATGTTTTAAATATCTTACATCAGATTAATCCTCAGCGATTAATTAATAAGAGGAACTAGACTCTCTGCTAATGATGTCCTGATTAACTAGTTAAGCCTCAGAGACGCAAGCTTTAGAGACAAAATCCCAGTTAGACAATTTGGAAATAATACACTATATATTTAAACATAATTAGCGATCCAGTAATTCCATCAGGCCTAATTAAGCTATAAATATTTGTTTAATTCACAATATACAACGCCCTAAATATGTAATATAATTTTACCTTGAAAGTTATTAAGTTATATTATTTGCTTCTTTTTACAAACATTATAGATGTTTTTGAATATCCTTGCAAAATAAAAAAAAAAAAAAAAAAACTTTTATTTAATGGTAGAATTCATGCATATCAACATATTTTATGTATTTTCATTATAACATTTTGGAAAGGTCAGATGTAAATGTTTGTCGTTGTATAATATTATACATGTAAATTAGCCAGCTTCATACTTTCTGGCAATTTTTCCTTCTGCAGCTTGATTGAGTGATTTAGCTCAAGTTGCATCATGGCTCTCTTACAGTTCAGTAAAATTACAATTCAGTAGGTCATCTGGTTAATTTAACCCGATGCATAATTGTGGATACTAGTCATTCTTGCCTACAGGTTTTGCGTAGTATGTAGTATTTGATTTTAGAAAAATTTACTTTAGAGAAACTCCCAAGTCTTAATTTCAACTTCACTAAACTAATTTGTTAGAATGATGTATAAAAGAGTGGAGTTCATCATTTATGACATACAGAAGTCTGTACAAATTGAGGGGCTTAGGGAGCCTTTTAGTTCCTTTTAATATTGCCACTAGTGGAATTAAAACCAAATTCATGACTTTAGAAAGATTATTTAGCTCGAAAAACTAAAACATTTTGTTCCACCAGTGAATCAAACTCTGTTAATGTCTGTATTCATCAACTTCTACTCAAAACAACTTGAGTATTTTAAATGGGCTTGGTTAAGCCACTAAGCTTTTTTTTTTTTTTTGCTGACACCATGATTAGTTGAACACTATGGATACACCATGGATAAGTAGAATTCTGAAACATTTGGTGCCAAACACTATTCAATGTAAAAAATATAAAACACTTTAACATTAGCAAATTTTGTTAACAGACTCTTGTAGTAAGAGTGGCTTTGTAATGACAGTATGTCACTATGAGAAACATATTTTAAGGACTAAAAACCACAAAATACTAGAAAATATTTAAATATATTAATTAAGGTAGGAAAACATTGATTAATACAGCACAAATCAGAGATATATGAACTTGCGAGACACTGATCAATGGCACAAGATATATATTATAAGTTGCATACTTTAAATAAATGTGGATAAAAAAGGCTAGTTCCCACATAATTACATTACTGTGTGGTCAGTGCTAGTGCAACAGAGCTTTGGGCATGGTTAGCCACTTGAGAAGTTTCTAATATCCTCTAATTGTCCCTCTGAAACAGCTATAATTGGAGCTTAAGGAGTTCCAAGCATATTTACTGGTCACTTAAGCAACATAATGGGACAATGGGACAAATGGCAAATGCACAAATTTGCATTCACAATGAGTTACTTATTAATTTTAGATTTCAGCCCCAATCCGGTCTACTGCTAAAACTTCTGAACAGATGAAAGGGCACGCCACTTCACTTTTACAACCAATAACCCAATATATTTACGTTTATATTATGTCTTGTGTAACAAAACCTGTGCATTGTTGAAAGTGAACTTAAATGTGTGCCTAACATAATTTCACAGTTCAATACCCAAATAAATAATTTGCTAATGCTTATATGTGTGAGTAAATGCAAATTTGTCCATAAGTATAATAATCACCAAAACAGTATAAATATATGGTATGATTATTATATTATAAACAAAACTGTGAAAGAGTCCTGACATGTTTCCTTACTTAAAATAAGATGTTGTTATAGCATTTACAAATAGAACAACTGTTTTCCTGTGTTCTATAAAAAATTACAAAATCTGAAGTGTATTCAAATTAACATACAGTTCCTAGAATACAAAAAAATTAAAACAGTAAAGACTGAGATCAACAGAAACATGATTACCCATTAATCCCTAGATGATCGCTTATGTATCTACAGGGAGCAATGTAATTAGCTCCAGTGGACATTAAACACATGTTTTTAAGTGTGTTTACATGTGTTGCTACATGAACTTGTTTCATATTACAAAGTTATTTATGAAGAAGCTACTTATTTATTTAAGACTACTCATCAGCACACTGTTACATAAACACATTCTCATTGTCTACACATCAGTTATCGTGTTGATATTAGTTGATTTAACGATCATTCAGCAATACAAAAATCACATGCATGTGTCTAATCAGATAAACCACTACCAAATGGTTGCATTTCCCAAATACAACTCTCTTTTTCTGAAATTAGACCCAATTTGCTATTGTAATAAATACAAAACACTGTACATGAGAATTGGGTCAGGTTTAAGATTTCGAGCATGGTACCCCCATTTATTTACCGTATTTTCCGGACAATAAGGCGCACCTAAAAGCCTAAAATTTTCCCAGAAATCGGACATGCACCTTATAATCCGGTGCGCCTTATACGTGTACTGAGTTCCAAAATCTATAAAAGTATTTTTGTGCGACCGGGTGTTTTTTTTCCACACATCAGCATCACTGCTGAAAAAGCAGAGTGAAGAAAATTAATTCGGAGCTTGCCGTCATTCCGGGAGGATTAAATAAAGAACTCCGACCGCTGGACATTGGCGTAAACAGGGCGTTTGAAGTAAAGAACACAAGTTTACTAAAACTTGGGCGGCAGCGGCGGGCGAGTTACGCCACCGTCTGTGAATGGATTGTGGATGCCTGGGCTAAGGGTTCTGCTGTAACTGATGTCCGAGCTTTCGCGAAAGCCAGCATCATTGCTGAACGGCCGCCTGGAGACGAGACGGACTCAGACATTGATGAGAGGGAACACCGGAGTGCTCGATAGTGAAACAGCTTTTTAATTCAGACACAGAAGATGAGGACTTTAATGGATTTGTGGGAGAAGAATGATAAAAAATAATGTGCGTTTTGTCAAGTAGTAGAATAAACTTCAATTATAAATCACTGTTTTGCATCCTTTACTTTTCTTGTAGATCGTGTGTTTTAGCATGTGCCTTATAATACGGTGCCGTACAGAATAAGTACCGTACAGAAATAGAGTCCGTAATTGAGAGTGCGCCTTATAGTACGGTACGCCTTATACGTGTGTCAAATACAGAAAAAGACCCCGTAATTCAGACTGCGCCTTATAATACCGTTGGCCTTATGGTGCGGAAAATACGGTAGTTCTAATATATGTATATTAAAGAATCAGACTTCTGTATCTAGCACTCTAGACTTCTGTGTCTTGTGACTGAATCTGAATGCTAGAAGAATGTCATCTGCCAAACCACATTGTGCAAACTGTAAAATTTAGTAAAAATGCATAATGCTTTGGGAATGGCCAAGATCACTTAGTACTAGTTATAAGAAATATTAATGCTTAAACATAATAAGAACTTTTGGACATTTTGTATGCTTCCAAATTAATAGACAATTTGGTGAAAATCCTTTCTTTGTTCAATCATAAGTGTGTCCCAGTGCAAAAAAAAAAAAAAAAAAGAAAAAAAAGAAAGAGGTGGTTAAGTTTGATGTAAAAATATGATGATGAATTTTTTCGTAATTGAAAATGTGTGGGTGTTGGAACACTCATCTGCATTACATATAAATGTGGTATATCAAGAATACAATAAAATAAGACAAAAAGTACAGAAGCATGTTTAAAAGAAATACTATTCATGGTAATACAAATTAAAACAAAACTATTATCATTTATACCTATTGAAGGTAGTTTTTTTTGGTCATGACAGCTTTGATGCCACTGTTTTAATGCATTGTTATCATTTTATTTGAAATAAAGCTCATTATTGCACAATTAAATGTATAATTTTAGTATATTTGAATAATCAAGAGTAAAACACAACAATGCAGGACTTCAAAGTATTTAATGAAACTGCTTTGTCTGTGAATTATGGAGCAAGCCATACAATGTGAAAAAAAGCTACAAAAATAAGGAAAATGCTGATTGATCACATAGCTGAACAGTTTATTGTTGGGTCTGTTGATTTTTAGAAAACTGGTAAAAACACTAAATGCTGTTAAATGCATATATCTATTGTTCTGAATACATTGCATGGTATTAAAAAAATACACAAAAAAGCCACATTTAAGTACACCATTGGAGATGGCAATTTCTAAAGTTATGTCAGTTTACAAAGAGCAATGAAGAGAACTATACACACAATAATGGTGTGTATAATAATTTCTAGTAATTGAAAAAAAAACCTGATTTAAAAGGTGATCTAGAAGTAGGAGTAATATACAGTATCTACCATCATGGAATGCCTTTTTGCAAGGGGGATTCATTTTCATTTAGTCTCCCTTTTAGCTCTTAGTTATAACCAAAAATAAAACTGTTTAATATTGGGATAACACCATTGATTTGATAAATAACGATGGTCATTATGTTAGGAATTAAACCATGGGTTATAGATGAGTATGCTATTAAAACAAATAGCCTAGTTGTTGTGCAGAAACAGTATGTTCCACAAACAAAATCCTAGTTGTCTAAAAAACTTCTGAAAAACTTTTTGATAAGTCTATTCATTCTATGCAATCAAAAACCCTTCGGTTGTGACACCGTCATCATCAAAAGTAACTGCACAGGCAAAATTTCCATTGCATACAAAGTCAATCAATTTGCATGATGCATGTTTCTTTTCAATTGATTGGCTGTATGCAATATTCATAGCTGGCATCTATTAAAAAATCTTCAACACAATGAACAGAATGGCACAGCACACACTTGTGAGATTTTGAGTTTGTTCAATTAATAACGTCTGCATGTGAAACAAAGCATTGGTGGTGTACATTACAGTACATTGTTGTTCTTTGGCACCAGTGTAATACTCACAAACATGAGGCATATCCATGAATTTATTCCAAGGCAAATTTACTTCTTAAAATTACTCAAACTTCACTATCAAAACAACTACTGTTGATAAACCCATCTACATAATCTTGAGTATGGCCAGTTTTTATTTGTAACTGTTAAGCTATCATTTTTAATCTGTGTGAAAACACAGGTTCGGAAAATAAGGCATAATTGAGAAACACTGTTTTTCAGTCTGTTTCAACAGTTTAGCTAAATGTGCACAAGGGCACACACATTTAACAGAAAACCACAATATTTACAGATAACTATACTGTAGAGATGGTCAATGCCAGACTATTGGCTGTTTTAATGTTAGTGTTGCTTTGCCTTTCTCTGTTGCTAAGAGTTGTGGACAAAACCTGGGCACAGACAAACAGTTAAATCTGTTTTTGATGATTTAATTTGTAAAAATAATATTTTCGTCAACCTGGAACAGCTACACTTTTTTTAACAATGATAGTTGATTTGCCATAAAACAGTTTATTTTACTTTACCTCTCAGTGCTGTATCATGTTGGTTCTAGAAACCTTTAGGACTCTAGTCAAAGGACCCGAACTGCAAACTCAGGCTGCCCAAGAGTGTGCCTGATTGTAGGTGTGCATCTGGACCTTTCCTTTTGGAGGGGGAGATGCAAGGCCTGGCTAATAAATGACTGATGTTTTACAACATACACTTAGTTGGTGTTACAACCCCAAGTGCCAATAGTTTGTTCACAGAGATGTGTTTCACTAGACACATTCTAACCAGTACACATGGAATGTTTGAAGTGCAATGTCCAGCACTGCTGTAAAAAAAAGGCAAATTAATGTCAGACAAAAAACATTAACTTGTAAACAGGATTAGGTTCCTGCACTACACTATACACACAAAACGGGACTAACATACATGAACATGCAACACACATTTAATGTGTGTAAATGTTAATGTCTACTGCCTCAGGTCTGAGGAAACATAATTTCATTACTGGGTATGTCCAGTACATATTAAGTTCCGACAAGAAGCTGCATTTGACTTCAACTTTAACACATCACCATGAAAAAAAAAAAAAAAAATGTGGTAGTGTAATAGATCTTCACAGATCTTACATTACTTAAAAACTTTAACAAACAAGAACAAGTAATACATACTACACTAACAAAAATATTTACAATAGGTAAAACTTTTAATATTGTTTAGCAAATGGCCCGAAGGTCAATATTTTTTTATTAGATATAAATTATTTTATTAGATATTTAATAGATTTATTCAGAAAACAGTTTTACATTATCCAGTGCAAATGCACGGCGAGAGGTTGAATATATTTTAATTTTTCAACTTTAATTTCTTTTAAATTCCATAACATAGTCAAATAATACAGAACCTAGGTCAGCATTTCTCAAATGCATCTAATGAAATAAAATGTTAACAGCTGAGGGTCATTGCCCACAGACAAAGCTCTTTAAGTGTTTAGTGTGGACAGAATTTTTTTATGCCCCATAACATTTTTACCTCTGCCTTTATGGCTTAACTTGAATATTACATCTGTGTTTGAGAATGATTTTCCAAATATATTTATTGTAAATGGTTTATATTATATAATTTTAGTTTTGCCTTAATCAATGGTTAGTTGGATAGCTCAGGTTTGTCTGGTGGTATTGGAAAAAAATCTTTACCAATTTTTATGCTTTTACTTTTTAAGGTTTACACTTTTCAATGACAGCGAAATGCAGACAAAGAAAAAGAAAGATATATAGAGAGAGAGAGAGCGAGAGAGAGAGAGAGAGAGAGAGAGAGAGAGCAACAGTGAGGACAGGCAGAAAACGATATTGTAATGCAAAATATTGCCACATGATGGCGCAAAATAACTTGTTAATTAGACAAAAATGAAGTGGAAACAAAGCGGGCAAAGTGGAAACAAAACAAAGATAAATTTGTGTGGTAATTATAATGCTTTTATTAAGACTTATTAAGAATTATATATATATATATATATATATATATATATATATATATATATATAATTTGTTGACAGACTTAAACAATCCTAGGACTAGGCCTTCACTGATCAGTCTGACTGGTGGTGTAACACTTGGTACACACTTGGTAAACAAGTGTCAATCAATTTGCTTCATTTGCTGGTGTGTATAATTGAGGACCAGAGACAGGATTTCACAGGCTCACAAACAGGTTTTATTTAGACATTATTTCAAAATTCTTTAAAACACATGTGCTGGCTGGTGGCATGTGCTATACGAGCTCGCCTTTCAGCAGCGCGTGGTCAATTCCTCCCCCTGCGGCATGTGATGTTGCAGGTTATAAAAGGTGCATGTGTTCATCAGGCTGAGACACATCAGGTGTGTTATTTTTATCAAATAAAAGTTGAATAAACAACCAGTTATCTATATATAAAGCCTCTTTATATTGCATTTTTGCAAAATAATATATTTTTAGAGCAATAAATTACTTATTGACAAGTGGAATCATTCAGACAGAGCATTAATGAAGGCCTAGTTGTTGTACTGATGTATTGTTTTTAAACACTTTTGTCCTCATTAAAAAAATAATTTGACTACACCAACATACTAAGATTTCTATTAGATTTTATTAGATTCATTTTAATACAAAAGCAGAAGATTTGAGCATATTAAATGAGTTATTTTGGGTAAAGCAGGCTAGAACAATCCTATTTCTTTGTAAATATTGTACAACAGGTATTTCTCCCTATATCTTGCTAAAACAATGTTTACAACATATTAGAGATTGTCTAATCATTTTTATGTAAATTAGATTTTTGCCTATTAATACTGATGTAACATTGGGGCCCCAAATAATGACAATAAAAAACAAATGAATTCATTTAAAAAGAAAAAATAATTAGACCAAACAAAGTGTGCATTGATATATTTATTATACATATTTAGAGCTAGAAACATACACAACACATTGCAGAATACACTGATCAATAAAATTTGGTTTTGCATTTTTAGGCGTAACTAATTATGGGTGTCTGGATCAGGTCAAAAATTCAAATGTTCAGACCGAAGTAACTTTCATAAACATTAAGTACATTATACGTCGGTGAACAAGGGCAAGGTTGCTCAGTGGTTAGGGCATTAGGCTGTCAATCTGAAGGTTGGGTTTCAGGTCCACTGAAGTTACCAATGTGGGTCCCTTAGCTCTCATTGCTCCAGGGATGTTGTGATTAACCCTGTGCTCACCTTGTAAGTCGCTTTGGATAAAAGTGTCTGCCAAATGTAAATGTATTAAACATTCTGTATGTGCAGTTGTTTATGCTGCTGTAGTCCCTTCTTTCTTTTTGTCTCTATCTCTTTCTCTTATTCTTGCTTATAATTATCTTTTTACTACAGATGTGAACATGAACAAAGGAAGGTCCTCTTATACTCTGTCAATAAATTATATTTTTGATTTATCCATTACACATCTTTACTCATTTTCTCTCTCTCTCTTTCTATCTCAAATATTAAACTTGGATTAGGTTTGAGTCCTTGAGGGTTTCGGAGTGTGGAATGGCTCTCATAATGGGTCAGTTTTCAATGTAAAACGATATAGCTCAAAGAAATGAGTATGCGGGCATAGCAGCATGATCAGAGACTGATTAGTACATCATCTGTTTCTGGTTCTGTCTGTATTGTGTGTATGTGCAAGAATCGACAATAGGGAGAATGAAAACTTTTAGAGAAGAAGAACAAGAGAGAGAAAACACAGAGAATGGCAAGCTAGCAGCATTAACTGAGAATTAATGCATTTGAAAAGCAATTGCAAGTATGCTGTGCTAGCCATCTAGAGAGATTGAAAAGCAATTTTGCTGTTATTAACAAACCTTTACATAAGGGTTTATTGATGCCAGTCATTTTTTGGTCAAGTTTGCTACAGTGGTGCATATACCCAGAAATGACAACATGCATGGCATTATAACCCCCCCCCCCCTCTTTGCGACCCTCATCCAAGCCCTGCTATGTGTGCAGCACAAGCCTTCCTCGACCTGGCACAAACTATACTGATGCTGTGCAAGTAGCAGGAGCACCAATTTCTGGAGCTGATTGGGTCTACCCAGCTGTAATTGGATAAACATTTAAATCTGGTAGAGTAACACCTGTTTGCTCAGACCTAAATTTGCAGTGTGTACACAGGTCTGCCTAACCATGTCTGTTATAGTGGGCATCTTGGTTGCCATATCTAATACTACAAAAAAAAATGTTTTTTCAGTTAAAGTAGTGTCTAAGCATGATGCAAGAACAAACAGAAGTTCAAGCTCAACTGGGCACTATCAAGTGGGAGTTCACTGATACCTAGTCTTTACTTGCCTCTATCCTGTTTGCTAAAGTGTTTTTGCTTTTACACATGACTGATGACCACTCAATTAGGTACACTTTTTTCTATATTCATTGCTCATTTTATCAGTTTTCACTTATTAGTTTTTTTTATTTTGACTACACACAGGACCAGGTGTATGAGGGGTAAATAGATAATTCTCAACACTTTAATGACACTGATATGGCAGTGATGTGTTATTGCAATGGTCTGTAAACATTCATTCATTCATTCATTATTTTCCGCTTTATCCTCTATTAGGGTCGCGGTGGTGTTCCATGCCCATCCAGGGGAGAACGTTTCGGGCGCTGGGCAGATACACCCAGGACAGGGCGCTAATCTATCACTGGGCACACACTCACTCACACAAACACACTCTATATGGGGCAATTCGGAGAACTCAATTGACTTGATCCATGTTTTTGGACTGTGGGAGGCAACCGGAGAACCCGGAGGAAACCCACGCGGACACGGGGAGAACATGGAAACTCCACCCAGATAGGGATTCGAACCGGGAATCCCTAGTGCTGAGAGGTGAACGTGCTAACCACTAAGCCACCGTGCCGCGGTCTGTAAACAGATATAAATAATTACAGTATAATGCAACATGCGCAGCAACAGCTTTACATTTACTGGGAGGAAAGCAGTAATATTGATGTGTCTGTGAGATCGCACATTTGGTGGGTACAGTTTATAAGATGCTCTCTATTGCTCATTGCATGTCTGATTATATCAAATTATTTAATCACATCTTTGTTATGGGTAAGCAGGAGAGGACTCAAGATGTAAAGGAGTTAGTATGTAAAAAAGTTAATTGGGGTGACAAGTTATACAATTTTTTACCTATAACCATAGTAAGCGATAAGTTCATCTACACTTTCTGTCTTTATATCTTCTTGCAAGAAAACATTTATAAAAACATTTATATAAACACAAATAGTTAGATGCGTGTACTAAAGTTCACCAATCTGCATTGAGGTGGGTTCAAATCCACGTCACAGCATTACTTGTGCAGAGAGTAAACCACTGTGCCAACATGGATATATTAAGCTTGCATCCACTAAGCATGTGTAATTGTGAGGGGTAAAAATATAAGCAGAATATAAGCACATCACACAATGCAACACTATAACAAAATTCTCTTCGGCTTTTGTAAAAATAAAATAAAGTACAATAAGTTAAGAAGCGGTGCACAATACAGTGGTCTAAAAAGGAACATCTTTCAGTTTGCAACAGAGGATGGAATGTAGTACACGCTCAAACACACACCTGTTGAATTGAGAAAGAGAGTATTCTTTAAAAAAGCCATGTAAAACTGCTGCCCTCTGAGGCACAATTGAGTGGCACCAGAAAGGCCGACCCTGACACAATTATTACCTCCGCCTTAGACCCTCTGCCGAAGCATCATCATTATTATTATTATTATTATTATTATTATTATTATTATTATGCTGGTGTTCTAATTAAAACTGGGTTCCAAAATATTGGCACACTGTCTTAAGTGGTTTTAGTCCTGGTTGTTATGCATTGTATGCATTGTTTCTGTCCTCCTCTATGGTTATTTGATATTTAAATATTATTGATTTGTATTATAATGCCTTACGGGGTGAACTTACAATGTAATTATAGACTGGGTAGTTATTACTTTTGATAATGAACTACAAGTTAATGCATATGTACATATTTTTTAAATATATTTTGAACATATTTTTCTACCCATGTCCAGATAAGTTGATACATCATCTAAAATTGCAATAAAAATAAAATCTGTAATTTTATAAATCATTTAAATATTAATTTAACAGACAAAAGA
Source organism: Corydoras sp. C115 (assembly GCA_019802505.1). NCBI lineage: Eukaryota > Metazoa > Chordata > Actinopteri > Siluriformes > Callichthyidae > Corydoras > Corydoras sp. C115. Next base: position 2,446,555 of record JAFMOC010000012.1, read on the forward strand.
TTAAAAAATATAATTGTGTTTTCAATAACAAACCTAAATCAGTGTGTGATATTGGTGAACAAATTTAGTAACTGATACCTGTAACACACTAAAAAAAGTTTCCTTTTTTTACATGTTAACTAATAGATCACAATACATTTTTTATTATACTTTTTCTCCATTTGGAAATGGAAACTGTGCTATATATATATACAGTATATATATAACACAATCTGTGGTTGGTTCCCATTCTTTCATTATTATTATTTTTATGTGACATACTTTAGTTGGAGACAGATCTGGAATGTTGGGATGCCTATCAACCACATGCATGCTATACATAAGAAGCAGCACTGTTGTGTTTAATGTTGTGTTAATGATGCCAGGTGTTGTCCCACTGAAATAAACATGAAGTTCATAAAAGTTATATCTTCTTCATGATGACTTTCCAAAATATGAATATAAACTCTGTGATAATGTAACCCTGACAAATTGTACAAAAACATACTTTACTTTTATTTTAAGATGTTTTATCACGTTGTTTATCATTTATCAGCTTTTATGTATGGCAGTTGTAGAGGTATGTGCTACTTAGGTTCCAATTTGGAGGGAATTCCTGACTTTGGTGACCCTTCAGGTGCTTTTGCATGGTGGCTAAACTGCTACAAAACTCTAAGCACAATGTACACTGGTATGGAGTAGCACCACCATGTGTACGCAGGTGTTTGATCATAGCTGAATAGTCCCGTGACCTCTGCCCACATAGCCGACACTCAAATGGCTTTTCTCCTAAGCAAACAAACAAAGAGAGACAAAAAAATACAATTAAATTATTTTCATCTTTTATTGTTTCATGTTTTCCCAAATTATTTTACACCTGTTTTACCTGTATGCACTCTAAGATGTGTATCCAGCTGATGTTTCAGGCTAAATCTTTTGTTGCATAATTTGCACAGGTAGGGTTTCTCACCACCAAGGCCTCTTCTAAGTGACCGCAGTGACCCTTTCTCCCTTGTACTTTTCCTACAAAGTGTACAGTCATGGCTTACATCATCTAAACCAAAGAGAATAGAGCTTGGTAAGAACATAATGTAATTTTGCAATGATTTGCTTTATTGATTTCTTGCAATACCATTTAAAACCCTTAATTTTTCTGTCTGTTTTTAATTGCACTATGGTTAAATTAAATTATTTCAAGCATGACAACTAAGGCCTGTTAAGTCCAACATGCTTTTGAATTTCTTGTGGCTTTAGGTGCATTGCAGTCTGGCCAAGGAGTGACTTGGTTGGAATGTCCACTGTTGCCAAAACCATTTGAATGTTTCAGTAATTAACCAGTGAAAGCCAAATTACAGTTCATACCTCTTCCTCATATTATTTTTTATGCTGGCATTGTCCAAGTTAAACTTGTTCTACTTTGTTTAAGCTACCACCAAACCTTCCTCCCTACATGATATGCTTATAAAATCTATTGGTTGCAGACACTTGTTCACATCAGTATAAAGGTAACGCAAACATAAAACCAATATAAGAGATACCACAGACAGAGCCTCATGCTGCACACTGTACACACCCAACAGTACACACACTCAACACACCACACACATGCACAAAACACGCACTTCACTCCACCCACACACAGGTATAAATGAGAGAGAGAGCACTACACCACACACAAATGTGCTACTAACTTTAAACCACAAAAAGAGCACATTCTACAGTGTATACTTTACAATCAACACCACACCACATACACTAGATATGGGCAAAATTTTAGGACAACAAACCACTAATGAAAAAAAAAGTAAAAAAAAAAATCCATGTGTCGCAAAAATATTAGGACACCAACCTAAAACCTACCAAATAAAATATTAGGCTAGCATCATACATATGATCAAATTTTGGCCGGAAATTCACATGAGTGACAATACTTTATTATTTCCCTGATAGACATCCACTGCTTGCTGGTATAGGCTCAAGCACAAATGGCTGACAACACTGTTTGATTTAAAAATGCAATTTTTTGCTTTTTCATTCACAAACTGCACTTCTAACGACTTCTAAAATGCTAAAAAAAATTGACATAGCAGTGCCCAGATAATTTCAGCTATACATTTGTACTAATAAATTATATCATGCATGTAAAAAGGGCTTGCATTACAAGGTGCATTGTTTTTTTATGTTTAAAAACATGCTTGCATATTATTTGTACATTATTACAAGCATCATCCTTCATTAAAGTTAATACTTGCACTTATTTTTATACAAGTGTTTATATCTTAAACACAATCAAAGTTCCTTTAAAATAATTCTGTTTTTGCATGTATTTCAGTATTAGTTGATAGTAAATATATACTTTTATAATTGTGGAGGAGCAAATTTAGAATCTGACAAACATAAATCTATGAAATCTACATCTACAAAAGTTTATAAAATACTATATGATTAATCCAGGAAAAATGTATTTGTATATACATGTATTTTAATCCAGGAAAAATGTATCTCTCTCTCTCTCTCTCTCTCTCTCTCTCTCTCACACACACACACACACACACACACACACACACCTACACACACAGACACACAGACACACCTACACACACACACACACACACACACAGACACACAGACACACCTACACACACACACACACACACACACACACACACACACACACATATATATATATATATATATATATATATATATATATATATATATATATATATATATATATATATATATATATATATATGTGTGTGTGTGTTTGTGTGTGTGAGTGTGTGGGACATGCAATGCAGGACACTGAAATAGTTTTCACACCAATTATGTCTTGCCAATTGTGTGCGGTCATACAATTAGTAGCAGAACAAAAAAAATAATCTAGCCTATACTGCAAACAGATTCTAACAGTGCTAAATATTTGGAACGCTCAGTAGACATGTATGCACAGGTTGGGGGTAAAAGATAGTGTACATGATAAGCTGACATCCCGAAGATGTCATCTGTGCTGAGGGGCCCGTTTTAGATAAACACATCCTGTGGCAGCTTCGAGTGTGCAACCTGTTCTACTGCTCCCTATGTCCACGCACATACACACACACACAAACACACACACACACACACACACACACACACACACACACACACACACACACACACCACATCCTCTCTCGTACAAAACTCAGTAAAGGCTAAAAAAACACTTAAAACGTGGTTAACACTTTTGTCTTTGTATAGATACCAACACCATTTCTCGGAACTTACACATGGAAGCTGGTATAAAACTGGTACCATCAATCAAATAATTTAAATCACTCTGTGACTTAATCAAAAGTAGAGACGTAAAACTAGTAAAAAAAATTTGAGAGAAAATCTTCCATGGTCACACGATACACAGACTGAATGATGTAAATCATTTGCCCAGGTTTAAAAATACTTTTAAATTCAGTGCTCCATACAAGCTTACCCACTCAATTGGACTTTTACAGTGGCTGTAATCATTCAAACATATGAATACTGGCTGTTGCATCAGTCATAGGTTTATGAGGTAAATTTTGCTTTCTATTACACTACCCTATTAACATACGGATGTACATAGTAGATACTTGTCTATCTCAGATCTCTCTAGTAACTCTATGCCATTCACAACACCCTGCCTGCACTCTCTATTTACACCTTTCTACCACATTCTCCATTACTTTGTAATCCATTACTTTGGAACCCAATTAATTATTATTTTTTAAACTTAACATTAAAATAATTAAATCTCCTCCATCCTTTCTCTTTCATTCTTTTATTTCCTTCTCTTCAACCCTCTATCTAGGCTTTCATCAACCTGTTTCTTACTTTTATCGTGAATCACAATATCAGCAGCAAAAATCATATTCCAAGGAGACATCTGCTCTACCTTATCTATCAGTGTATAAATGATTATTGTAAACAAGACAACATGCAAACTTGTGTGTGAATGTGTACCCAGGGATATATTGGCACCAGGGTTGGCCACAGCATCCCTAGAGCAATGCAAAAATCTGATTCAAGGACCCACATTGGTAATTTCAGTGGACCTAGGATTTAAACCCACAACCTTCAAATTGGTAGTCCAACACCCATAACACTGAGCTTCCACTCCTCCTCCTCTCTGCCATTATGTTTGGAAAAAGAAAAACTGCATTTTAGCTTAAAAATATCCAATTTTTAAAACATGCTGGTAATATTATTGTGGTTTAAGCCTATTTTGTTCCATCTGGTCCAAGACATGATTTCCTATGATATTTATAAGTTTAACACTGGGTGGCACAGTAGCTTAGCGGTTAATGTTTGCCTTTTGGCACTGGGGATTCTTGGTTCGCATCCCAATCTGGGTGGAGTTTTCATGTCTTCCCTGTGTCCGCGTGGGTTTCCTCAGGGTTCTCCGGTTTCCTCCCACAGTCCAAAATTATAGATCAAGGTAAACTGAATGCTCCATATTGCGCCATATAGAGTGTGGTTGTGTGTATGTGTGTGTGTGTGTGTCTGTGTGAGTGAGTGTGTGCCCAGTGATAGATTGACACCCTGTCCTGGGTGTGTCTGCCCAGCGCCTGAAACATTCTCCCCTGGATGGGCATGGGGAACGACCCTAGTAGAGGATTAAGTAAAAGATGATGTATGGATAGTTTAACACACATGAGATTACAATATTGATACAACAAAAATATACAGTAAATATAAAATACATTACATATATACAGTTTTTTATACCAACCAAGAACACAATAACAAGAGCCTAGAGAAATCACAAAACAAAGGAAACTAATACATACAGTATTATAAATGCAACAATATATAAAATACCATGATATATAAGTATTTAACTAAACAATAAATAGCAATGTACAAGATAAATAAGAACAAATATTTATATATCTGGATAAACCAAAAAGACACTAACTCCCATGAGATGTGAAATGTAAAGAATGTAATGTAATTGTAAAGAAAGCCACTTATATAAATATCTGTAAAAGGCATATGCTAATAAAAAGACCTGTGGAAATGCATAAAATAAGTAAGAGCAAAATACAGCTGTACACTAACAGGGACAAGTGACTACAAGCTAAAAATGAAAGCAAAATAATCAAATGTGTGCTGGTGGCAGCAGTATACAGTTATTACTACAGTGATTAACTAACTAATGTAATGTAAAAGTAAGGAAATGGACAGGGAGACGCAAGCTACTGGAAGCCATAGCCTACCAATTTAACAGCTGAAGAGACAAAATGAATACAAGCAACACGAGCAAAGCCAAACTGACCAAAAGTGTGCAAGTAAACTCAATATATTACAACAAAGGCTGATGAATTCAGCATAAAGTTTTGGATCATTGGATCAACTTATAGAAGGATAAAAAGTACTTTTTATATTTAAGAACAAAATGTGCATGCACCTGCTCAGTAATTCTTTGCAAAAAAAGAGTCATGGTCAAAAAAAAAGTTAAAAATGTAGACAAAAAAACTCCCCATCTGCTCCTAGAAAGAGGTAGTGTCAAGTGCATGAGCAGTGCAACAAAAACTGAGCATAGTTTAGTGTGTGCATGAAGTAGATGATAGGTGATTTAACTGATAAAAAAACCTTTACTTTAGTCATTCTAATATTCATCTAGTACAGTTTAAAGTGTGTGTCAACATGTTAAAGAATGACAGTATTAAATATATTTGGATTATTAATTTTTGTTACTGCTTTTAACTAAACAGTTGAATGGTAATTCTTACACAGTGTTTACTGTACAGCAAATTAGCATGCAGTGCAAAATATACTGTACACATGAAGCCAATCAACCACATTAGTGCGCCAGAGCACCACATATGTGTGGTGTGTGAGTGGGTGTGTGTGTGTGTGTGTGTATGAGAGAGAGAGAAAGAAAGAGAAAGTGTGACACTCACTTATTTACACTCAGTGTATTCTTTCTTGCACTGTCTCGTCCATTTTATTATGGCTTCATGTGTGTATATATTTTACACATGGCCTGGAATATATTGTATTTTGATTGTAAATATTCCAAAAATATAATTAACAATCAATATTATACATATTTAGTTTGTACATTTGACAGTGCCCCCCTTTTTTCTAACCATCAGGGGGTCATAAGGCAGCTATTCATATGCATAATGACCCCCTCTGCCTCACAGGTGAAATGCTCGGTAAAAAATAAATTCAGAGGTAATTGAACATAATTTCAGTGACTAAAAATAAAATGAAAAAGATATCTACAGACATTTGAACATAGTCTTCAAACTAATTTTCTAAATGTGTTTTTACTCCTAAAGACTGCATTTATATAAAATATTTTATACATACCTATAATAGACTGATAAACGTATGTATGGCTCAATAAAATATGAAATGCTTTCATATGAATAACACGATCACACACGATCAACATGTTACATCTGTGACGTAAACTGATTCACACCTGTTCAGATTGGTAGAAAATGACAGAATCTTGTTTTTTGCATTTGCTAAAAATGCTAAAATCCATAACCAGTTAGTACATTCCTATAAGATGACTGCTCAAAAGACTTTCATTAGATCTTATCTTGAGAGAATGAATACATATGGGCTCCTATGATGTCCTTAGGTTTGTTGAAAGAGTAAAATATATCAAGGGATTATAAAGTAGCATTGCAGATAAAGCTTTGTGTTTCATATTTGCTCTTAAATTTAAAAGCCCAAGGTCATATCTTTTTAGAAGACTGTAGCAGTATTTAAATGGGCAACTACAGTTGAAAAGATTTTTTAAATTTTATTTAATATTTTATTTGTGTAATTAAGAGTAACTTTTTTAAAATAAAAAGTTAAGAATATGGGTTTATATGATCAAATGATTTGCAAATCATTGCTTTGTGTTTTTACTTACAGCCTCCTATTTATTTTTCTAAAATAAATATACGTCATTATATTTTGGTAGTCTAAAATTTTCATGTGCTGCCTTTGCAGAGATAAGTGATGAATGGCACAGACAACAAGAAAGATGAAACAACACATGAGCAACGTAACATAAGAGGAGTCACACATGACAGGGAAACTCGGATAAGGCATATAAAATTGAAAACTAATGCAAACGAGGTTAAGAGCAATAAACACAATGTTAAAGAATAAACAATCATTTATAGAAACATGCTATACATGTATTTTTCATTTTACACAAAAATGTGCAGTAAAACACAATAGAGAAAAAGCTTCAGAGAGTGGATCACCTGAAAGGGCAATGATCTACACAAAATATTGAACATTGTGATTGTCACTGTCTGGGGCTACAAAAGGTACACCAGAGGAAACCTGACTGATTGATTGTGCAGTGAAATTTATGGACATCCTTAGGCCTTCCGGTGAGGATGCTCTCTTAACGACACACTAGTTGCTCCAGACCCTCTACCACACATTGGACACTACAGTTCCATACAGTCAATCAAAAGGAAAATAATACAATGGAAGCATTTGCTGTGCATTCGGACTTAGATAGGATTTTGGGCACAAAACAGTTTAGTGCTCTGGTTCATCTACATTTACATTACATTCATTTTGTCATTTAGCGGATGTTTTATCTAAAAAAAAAGTGCTTTGGGTGCAAATGGATTTCATCTAAAGTACTCTGATGGAAAAACCTACTCATTTTAATATTGTCTTTTCATAGTGTGTCCATAGTTAAGCCAATACTTAACTATGGACACACTATGGACACACTGCCTTAGAATACCTCTTGAATAGGCCCATCGTTAGACCTGGCTGCCGTCGTCAGCTGTTTGTGCTTCCAAGCTATGTGTGTGAGGGAGACAGATTTTTTTCACTAGCAGCGGGAATAAAGTTACCACAATAACTGTATGTTGGCTGTAAAGCGCAGTTTCTCAGATTTCAGAAACCGTAAGAATGTTTCTGATAGTGCAACCTGTCTCAAAGTTATGGTATTTCAAGCAAAATCTTGTTAAAACTTTTATCTGCGACTGAGTCATAAAACGGATTCATGCTTTTCTACCGAAGCTCAGGTTCGTTTATTCAAAAATTTTCAGCCAAAATCATCATTTATTAGAACTGAATGTCCTATACACTGCTGACAGAAATATTTCATATGTAATTTAATTTTATCCAATATAACTAATGAATGATCAAACAAAATGAATGTAAAAACAGTTTGAAAATGGTAAGGACAATTTTTAAAGAGGAAGCCCCTGCTCTTGAATAAAGCAGATGGGAACATTTTTTATAATTGCAGTCCCTGTAAATTTGAACATGTGTTGACAGAAAACCATTGCAATAGTCAAAATATTATTTAAATTTATTGTAATAAAATGTTATTGCAAGGAAATGTTTTGATTGTTCTCTTTTTACAACTACTTATAATTTAAAGTAACTAAATTAACAAAATTATAAACATAATATTATTGGTTATACTAATTTATGAACAAAAAAATCTTTATGATAAATCAGTTGGCTGTATACACTGATAGAAACGAAGTCATGTATAGTACAAGTTGTAATATTGTGTGTAGCTTAGCTGTGTGTTTCTGCAATTTTTTTTTGCAGATGTTTTGCTCACCTACAGTACATGTCAATTGCAAGTAATGGCAGTATTTGCTTTGAAAGATTGGAACACTTAACAATTACATGAAAAACTAGACCAGTAACTAGACTAGTAAACAGTGAAATTAAAAAAAAAAAAAAAACATACTGAAAACATCTTAACATTAAGTGCAATATTAGCAGAGATATGCACTGGGGAAAATCTAAATATTTTTTTTACATCAACAAATGTAATTATGAAAAAACATCAAGCTAAAATTACATATTTAATTAATTCTACTGCACTGTAAAAGGTATTTATATATTGTACATTTAAATCTCAGTAAATTAATAGATCAGAGTTTTGTGTGCTTAATTCACCTGAGGATTTGGAGCTCTGTCTCCAGGATCTTTCTGAATCAGATTTTTTGCAGCATCTGCAAAGTGTTTCCTTCTGTGACTGCACCTTTGACTTCCTGTGAACAAACATGAAAAAGAAATAGGTTAAATCCTGAAGACTTGTCACTCATCACTTACCTGCTTTTATCTGAGGTTCATGTTTCATATGCAACCACAGACAACAAAATTTTATTGATTTCATAACAATGCTGAAACAAATGGTTTATAACATTTTTAGATGAAAGAAAATATCTTTAATATTATTATTATTATTTTTTAATGGTCACATTTACATTCCAACCTGCTATTCCTGTTCAGGGTCTCAGTATGATATGATATGAATGAAATGCATTTGAATGATTAAGAATAATATAAACATAAACTTTTAAGCATATGACCTCAATCTCTAATATATCAAATAAATTACTCTCCATTATACATTACATCCTTACAATGCTCCACCACTTTGAAACTACACCTCAAGATAACTTGAGATAACTTGCCTCAGTGGCGTGGTAACTTTCTGGGATATGTGGTGAGTTTTTTTTATTTTATTTTTTTTATTTATTAAATTCTTTTTTTTTATCTATTGGTGACTAATGAAGCATTATTTTCCAAAATGCTTAATCACCTGAGAGAACAGCAGAATATCATTTTCTTTTGATGGTGCAGCTGATTTTTTTTTGCAGCCTTGTTTGCAAGGCTTTATTTATCATGGATGGTTAGGCCAGAAACCATGGACTCTGTGTGGTGTTGTAACAAGTTTCAAGACAGCAAACAGAAAGGAGTGGAGTATTTCAGTTGGGCGTTGTTGAAGCCAGAGTGCAACTACTGCACTATGTGTTTTCATCCATACTTATATATGATATGCAGTTTATGCATCACAGTGACTGATATGCGGTTCATGCATCACAGTGACTACAAAAAGCCTGAGGGATAGATGTCAGGCTAGCTAGCAGCACTGCAGCAGTGAATTTCACTATCCAACACCCAGCCAGAAAGCTACACACTAATGTCAATGTGTTGCCCAGGCGTGTAAAGCTAAAGGCTGCAGACAAGCTGTTGAAGAGTGCATAGAAGTAGTGCAAAAAGTGGCAGAGCACTAAGCTGTGATCTGTGGGGGAAAGAATCATAAGACAAGAAGCAAAAGCAAGTTGTAAAAAGCTGTTGGTACCAGGAGTGCTACAAGATCTGTCCACTTGACATCTCCATTTAACACATTACAATTTATTTAATTCCTGAGGATTTTCTTTTTATTTCTAGTATGTTATATTGTTGTTTATTCTGTCAAAGCTTCCATTCATTTCCATTTTAAAACATTTTAGGAGACCTGACAAACATGTTTAATGTTTTGTGACTCGTGAAATGCCTATAAGCAGACCAGCCAACTGTGCAAATCACAAAAACCTTCACAACTAGGAGTAAAGCAGCTGTGTAGTATTACCAACCTGATTACTTTGCCTTGTACTGCATATATCTCATTACACTTCTTAAATCTGCTGCCAATTTTTTGATGAACATCTAACTCAGGACACATTCAAATATCTAATTCAGTTTATACTTGGAACTATCAGAGCTATTTTGGCAGAAAAAGGAACATGTACACATATTAAAAAAAAAACAAAAAACAGTGATTTATCAGATGAGATGGCGTTTTAGGTAATGCAGTTTGATTTGATGCTCATATAACCATTGTATGCCCTTTATGCAATAATCATGGTTAAGGGTAGACACTGACTGTTCTGAATTAATAACAGTATGTTATTAGACATTTATCTTTTATAGTCATCATCAGTTCTCTGCTGGTTAACCTTCACTTTTTATGTGCATCTGTAAAATTTGGTTGCACTTGTCCCTGTTGCCTATTCCCTAGGTGTCTTTGCCTGAATCACCAATTACTGCACAAAAGAAACCCGCTTAAGATCCCGGACTTTTGGTTTATACTTAGCTGTTTGCACACATAATATGCAGTTACTGCACAGTGTATGGACATATTGGGGCACTATCCTTCATTTTATTTTATTTGGTTCCAATGCAAAAGATGCTTAAAATAAGGTAACCAATAAAAAAAATCTAGGCAAGGTATTTTATAGAACTGTAGACATATAACTTTGTGGCAGGGGGGCCGGAAATTAAGCAAGAAGCTAGTTGCTTCCTCCAAGATGGTGGACACAGATTAAAATCTACAGTAGGAGGAAAAGAGATCTGTATAGCTGATCAGTATAAACTTCTAAAATTATTTAATATTAATTTATTCATATTTGGTTTGAAGTTCAAATGTAAACCTCTCTATAATGAGTTAATTTGGCTTGATTAATTACCTGCTGATAAAAAATCTTCATATTATGAATGAATTAAATATATTTGTGTGTGCATTATGAGAGTGGCTAAAAACGAGACTGAGAAAGCTTCATATTTGCCCTTCAGGTTCTCAGGGGGAATGAAGGGAGCTCCCCTGTTATTCTCATTCCCAATTATAATAGCTTGTTTGCTCTGTAACAAATTACACACAGGAAGTGAGTAGGCTGTACAGTGCAGGGCTACAGCATGACATTGAGTACTGCTGTGGGTCATGTCAGCTCCGTAGGAGCATCTCCTCTGCATATTTCCTGCACATCACAGGCTTGCTATTTAAATGGTCACAAAAGTGCACTTGGTTGCAGTGATGTAAGCACTTGTTGCTAGCTGCACAGACCTGCAATGTGTTAGCATGGGTAGGCAGGTGATGGGTGGGTGAATGTCTGCTGGAAAAATACATAGAACGAAAAAAAAAAAAGCTCAAAGACTTGAAGTGTTCTGATAAACAACTCACAGTAATAAAAGCTGTTTAATTTATTTTTGACAATTTATGTTTTTAAATATAAAATTAACTACAGTAACACATTTTATTCATAGTAATGGTGTTTATTATATTTTAAAAATACAATGCAAGGCAGACATTAAAGCACAGTTATACCAATAATCATTTTTTTTTATCACCAAGCAATCTGACTTAGATGTCTTTGATTGTTGGAGGTAAATGGAACTGCGCCCACACAGTCACAGGTTCAACCTGAGCCATCCATCCCTGACTTAGACACAGAAATATCTTTCTGTGAATCAATCGTGCTACGACCTATGCCATATTTATTTTGTACCTCATTTGTAAAATTAATCTATATATTTGTTTTACATTGTATTATTTTAAATCATAGTGATTTTTGTTACATTAGTATATGTGAATGTGAAGATTGTAAAAAAAAAAAAAAAAAAAAAAAAAAATATATATATATATATATATATATATATATATATATATATATATATATATATATATATATATATACAATTCATACACAAACAAAAATGAAAGAAAAAATGTATAAATACAAGAATAGTATAGAATACACAGCACTAATGCTAAGAATGTTCAGGACAGGGCAAGATAGAGAATAATGATCCACTGAGAGAAAGAAGAACAAGAATCATGATGAGTATATACTAATATGCTAAGTGTATATCTTTTAGGAGCATGCACTGTGTATGTGTCATGAGTGTGCATGTGTCTGAGTGTGTTACTTGTTTGCCTCATGAGTGCTTTAGTCAGTTTGCAATATGAGCACTTTATGTAGGCCGGTTTGCACAGAAAGTGCTTCATCTCATCCTGTTTGCACCCGAAAATGCTTTTTCTAAGCCTGTTTACACAGAGATTGATTTGTTTATGCAATTTGATTACTTTTCATTACTTCAATTAAACATGTTTGAGTCAAAAAACTTTAATTGAAATTGTTTGCAAGATAAGTGCTATGAATGAATCTATGCCTGTTTTTTTTTTATTTCTGTTTGTTTAATTTTGGTCTAAAGGGATTAGAGCTACCAGGGTGTGGTTGAGAGGGCATCCCTGACAGCACTCCAGGCAAGGGTTGTGTTCCTATTATTAGTTTTTGTTAATTTCACCAACCTGTTATTGTTCGATCCTTCATTTAAGTATTATGTTTTCATCAGGTTTGTGTTACTTTTTTGTATGTTCCAGCTGTTGCCTTACCATTATTTGATTTCAAATTCAAATTAAAAATTCTTTTCATTTGTGCAGTATAGAGTCTGGAGAAAGGCAGACCCTGGGCAACCTTAGCAGAAGTAGAGAGGTGAACAATATAGAAAATTACTAAATTTAAACCAAAAATAGTTTTTTTTTTACAGAAGTTTCTTCTGTACTCACATATGGTTTTATTTAAATAAAAGTAATTTAGGACTTTTTAAGGGTTGGTCAAACCATAAAACTCAAATATGAAGAGAAAAGGCTTGGTACACATAGATAAATCTAATGCAGTGCTTTGCCCTGGACGAGAAAATGAAGTATATTCAATAATCCACAGAGCCTAAGACACATGTTTTCACAATATGTAATCTAGAAAGCAAGATAAGAATGAAGTTATCTGACTGACAATTCCTTTGTGGTACAAAGACGTTTTTAGGATGTTCCTTTTATACGCATTCTTAATGACTCAGACCTTAATGACAAACTTATAATCAATAAACATTGTTACATGTGTGTAACCCTGAAGTCCTCATACAGCAATTTATGAGGAATCCTACAGTAATAAATTAAGCCACATAAGATTCACAATTCTTTGTCAAAGTATTGTCCCCAACACAGTTATTGGTTATAATAAGAATTGTGACAATAACATATTAAATTTAAAATATTACTTTTAAAAAGAAAGGCTTATTTATATAACATCATGCAGTTCTTAGAAATTGCATTAAATGATCAAAAGAGGATAAAACAATAATTAGTACTATCACCCCACAAAAGGTATTGGATTTGTATGCCTGAATCCTGAATGTTTAAAGTTTATACAGTATTGTCCTTTTAGTCTAAATAATTAGTGTATGCGTTTGTCTTCTCCATGATAGATTGATGACCAATCATGTGGTTCCACTTATTTTACTCCAGCGTTTTACACAATTTTTGGCAGACATATATTTATAGTTTTGACATTTAAGTTTTGCACAATTTATTATATCTAAACTATATCTCATAGAGTGTTAATATATGCTATTACTCTACATGTTAAGAGTCATGTCTTGTTGGTTAAATGTGTGGGCATGAAGGTTTATGTCAGTTAATTAAATAATACACATCTTACATACTGCACATAGCACCTGACAAAACCTCAGGTGAACACATGGACCCTAAGAAATAAAAAACATCATGGCATTCTGCTTTAACTACTCTGTGCAAGCACACCTAGCACAGTAAAGAAAATAAAAAAGGGAATAACAACATGGGCACATTGAGCTCTAAGTGGCTTTATCTAGAATGACCGAAGTTTAGAACATTTGCAGACAACCCCCCTCCTTCTGCATAACCCTCAGGGGGCTTGTGCGACACACAACATCCATGTGTCATTTTTCGATTCACACTATGAAACAGATAAAAACAGTAATGAATGAATTTACAAAGACATCTTAAAATGTGTAGTGAATTTATTTATTACTGATTTTCCGAAAACTGGGCTACTGGAGTTGACAGACAGACAGACACACACACACATACACACACACACACACACACACACACACACACACACACACACACACACACACACACACACACACACACACACATACTTATTTTAACCATAATTAAAAAAAATCTGTATGTAATTTTATGATAATATTATATTATTTTAAGCATGAACAGCCACCAACCCAAGTCAATAGCTGTAACTGCACTGTAACATAAGAGCAGGAGGAAGAGCGCTTCCATTTATACCGCACAATGTATAACTAATCCAATGTATGGTGGTGTAATGTCCCAGTATTGATTTATCTAGTTAATTTAACAGTTTGATGCTAAAAACATAATTGGCATTAGATGCACCTGTTATTCACTACAGCTGCAGGTGCATCTAAAGCCAATAATGTGCCAATATCTTCCATTATGCGTATCAGTGCTGCAAACTGTGCGGTTTGAGGTAAAAAACAAAAAAAATAAAATAAAATAAAATTTCTAGCCACGTAACACTACTAGCAAATTACAAACTAATAGATCCTGCTTTTGCTTTTAAAACCATAGATAACTCTTTGTAGCGACATTAATTTAATACATTTAGCTGGTGGGCAGAAAACGTGAATGGGTATTAACACAATAATGAGTAATGGTGAACGAGCAGCCCTGAGTAATTAAAAATGCCACTTATAAAATAGAGAGGTAAAACATAAACAAAATAAATTCTGCTTTATGACCCTATTCTGGTTACAAACCGAAATTATTCAAAATGAACTGCTGCCCCGTTATACAGACCAGCAACCAGCATATAAAAAAAGATTTAAAAAGAATGCCAACCCAGACAAACAACCAGCAAATGGCATGGAATCACATGGCGTGAAAGGATAATACAGTTTGGTTTAGTTACTGATCAAGGTAAAAAAAAGTTATTGTTTTTTTTTCAGATGATGTTACGTGAACAAGTAAAAGCTAAGATATGTTAATACGCATTTAATAGAGGAACAGTATAGATGAGTTCATAAAAGTGCACACAATGAAATGCAGTTGAAGTCGCATTTTCGATTTATCAGTTTAGATATCATCATAAAGGTTTACAACTTTTCAGTTTTACAACTTGAATGTGATAATTGTATTGCTTAAAAAGAGACAAAATAGTTCAAATGCAGAAAAGGTAAAAATAGGAGTGTGGTGAGCAAATTTTGCAGTGGTATCCAATGGTAAGCATTCATTTTAAAAAGTGATCGAGATACTTAGGACTCTAAAAGACTATCAGTTTCTTACCTTTCTGTTTGCTGTGGCTCTGCATTTGGCAGTGCTGCTTGAATGGAAGCAGTCTTCATTTTGAGATCTGTGAAAATAGGTCTTTCAAAAGCCAGAGGTTGATGCTGAAGAATATGCTGGTAAGGTTGGAGCAACCCACTATAACCCAGCAAAGATGATGGCAGCTGGAGTGGGAGGGAATGCTGAAAGAAGGGATATATAGGTGTTGGATAGGAACATGCCACCATATTCTGAAATGTCATGAGTTCACTGGGGTTGAGAATCATCTGATGTGAAGAGTTAAGAGAAGGCCAGCTGAAAACTTGGCTTTGGGAAAGTACAGGACCCAAGCATGGCCTAATGATAGAACTGGGTTCTCTAGAAGGCAAAAGTGATGAACCAGTGATGGTCAATGGAGGCTTATGTGATGGCATTGAAGAGGTTGTTGCCTGAACTGACTTTTTATGGTGGAAGTGTGTCACTGATGAAGATTCTAAAGAAGAACTAAGGGATGGCTCACTAGAGGAGGGGATTTTCTTTCTTGAGTCAAAATGTCTCACAGCAGTGTTAGGGGAGAACCTCTCATTTGCAGATTTAACCTCCTCCTGGACTTCCATTTGCAACTTACACTGCTCCATTAGTGATGCCACCTCCAGATGCTGAGCCCCAATAAGAAGATTTGGAAGGTCACTTTTTGGAACTTCTATCCACGCACTGTATATGTAGTCCAAAATTTGTTTGACAGTGTGTGGAGAAACATCATCAATATTGCAGCTGTAACCTTTTCCAGGACTTTGATTGGTGAGTTGGCGTTCTAGATTTTTACTGCTCCAAGATAGAATCAAGGCATGTGCTTTGAAAATATGCTCCCCGACAGTAAGAAGTGTATCACAGAGCATGCCTGCTTGCAAAAACATTTCAGTCTGCCGCAAAAAAGGCACTGGATGAGGATTGTGAATTCGGATCATCTCAGTTTAGTGAAAATAGGTATGGAGCAAAGCAAGATGTTATGATGGCCCTCAATGATGTTATAAGAAACCCCATTCAACCTATAAAAAATAAAAGGTGGATTGGTAAACTGGGTTTTATAGCACCACACCTACTTATGCTCTAGGGATATAATTATTTTCAAAAGCTTTAATCACCAAAATTAAAATATTAATTTAAATAAAGTGTTAACTGAAGTTAATGACACACAATTTCATCTTAAACCATTAAAAAATGCATAAGTCTACAGCAACAGTTTAAAGACTGTAGAGAACAAAACACAACATAAGTTCACACATAAGTTCATTAAACGTTTTAACAAAACATTGTGTTTTGTGTAACATTCATGTGTAAATGAAAAAAAAAAAAAAAAACTTAAATGATTAACGGTCTGATGTCAATTCCATTCCAAAAAATTTTGCCATTAAACTGGTTACACCAAATTCTACTAACAGCCTCCATGCTGTTGATAGAATACATTTATTGTTTGTCCACCAATGTGTGACACCTTTTTAAACCCTATACTGTAGGAGGTGTTTTCTGTTCACCTAGCTGTGTCACAGCCAAGGAAAGCCTTTAACAATTTGTATCGTCTTTAAAATTCTCTCTAAAACTCGAGACAAAACCACAGAGCTCCTCAGAATCTGAAACTGTGACTAACATCTGTACAAAGCTTCTCCTTAAACAAAGCTTGTTTGATCAACATAAACAGTATCAAAGTAAAGCTGTAGCTTGGCTTTCAACAGGTACTCATAGTAGTAATAGTGCTGACAGCAGAATCATTAGATTACATGCTGATACAGTACAGAACTACAAAAGCTCAGGGTGATGCACTCTCTGCTGATAAAAATAATTATCTAAAAATAATTATCAAATTATCTGAATTAACGATTAGATTGCATCTTCATTCTGTTTGTTTGCAAACTGAAATATTTTTTTAAATAATAAATTTAAATCTGCATGCATTTTTGGTTTGTGGCATTTACAAGTAAGATAAAGTTGTACAAACCACATTATATCAATTTTCTCCTGACTATCTGGCATGGTTGGAATAGGGCAAGTGGTGGAGTGATAGCTCATTTCTCTCTATTCGACATCAGTGCTCTCAACCCTTACGACCTTCATTGTCTTATCCACTTTCACTGTTGTGCCTTGATTTATTCAAGATTTGCATAAAAATATAAATAAATAAATAAAAAAACAATAAGTATTTTTTAATTTAATAATTTGTTGTATGTATTGTATCGTGTTATATTTCATAAAAAATATTAACAATGCTGGTGTTTACTTATAGAATAATCATAGAATAATAATAAAATAATGCAAGTACCACAGAAACAGATTCATATCACATAATGATTTATTGATTGCCTCCGAAATGTTAGCGATACCGGATGGAAACATTTGTTTGAACCAGTGACCTCTAAATGTTAAAATACCTCAAAGTTAAAAATCTAATTGTGGTTTAATAAATTCTATAAGATTAGTATTTATAGTTAAGACTTCTATCTGAACTGTCTACACTGTTATACTGTTAACATATTTTTTATTAATTAACCTAAAACATAAGATTGTAACTTATGAACATGCATAAATAGGTAAAACAAAATGTATGCAAACATACAGGCACGTGTACATAGTTATATAATTGTATTCATTTTACTAGGGACGCACCAAATCACTTTTTGACAGACCAAGTACGAGCACAAGTAATAACTTTTGGGTACTTATCAATATTAAATACTCTTACAAGTATCTAATAACACCAACTTAACCAACTTAAAAAGGTTTAAAGACTTTACTCTTTGTTTAAACTAATTTCAACTTCAATTTGCAACTTAAATATGAGTAAAATAAAGTACCACATAACATATAACCATAGTGTAAATAATATTAGGACCACAATATATACTGTATATATTTCTGTCAACACTGAAAGTCTTTTTTAACCTTTAAGTGTGACTTGAGGCAAATGTACTATTGCAACTGTATTTGAAGCAAAGGAAGTAGGTATGATGTACAATAATCCAAAATCTTACTTTTTTTTAAATACATTTTTTACTTAATAAACTAAACAAATTCTTAAAGCTTATAAGCTTATAGTGTATAGGACATTTTATGTTGTACATTGTTGTAAACAAACAATTGCCGCCCTTTGGGCCTTGGCGGCATCCATTGGGGTATCTCCTTTGGACTTGCAGCTCCAAATTTTGTTAATGTTTTCTTGTTTAACTCACTTATACTCCTTACTGATGTATATGATTATGATATCCTAAACATTGGACATGCACATTGCTATTGTGTGTGTCAATCTACTGATATATGATTGGTTCGGAGCTGTGCTATACTGTGTGTCACTTGCTGATTTGGTCTGTCACTAATTATGTCATATTAACCTTGTAAACCATATATTGGTTTAGAATACAAAATTATATATATTGTTTAACAATAACCTCTATAAAACCATCAATAACTGAAATAATGATGTAAAATGATTTCAGTACCCATGTATCAGAATAGATTTACGAGCATTTGTAAATTTTTACACATTTTAGTTAGTGCCAAAAATTATGTTAAACTGTTAGACAGCAAAATATTTTGTTTCTCCAGCCAACTTAGATGATTAAAAAAAAAATAAAACTTTAACATGCTGTTACATAAAATACCTAATACTTAACTGTAATATAATCTTTAGTCTTATCTGATCTATTGTCTTTGACACAGTAATGTAAATAATTTCAATTGAAAATTATGTAGCCTCAGTTGTGAATATCATAGAGGTTTGGATTGGACAGCTAAAATTTTGTCACGGCTTTCTGATTTGCATCACCGACCATGATGCAATTTGTCATACTTTAAATGACAAGATGATCTGTGTTCAGAAACATAATTTAACATCTGGAAATAATTGTCATTAAAATAATGTCATTCATTAATTACAACAAATAAAATTATAATTGTTAATCAGGGCCTGTATATCTAAGCGATATTTATCACAACCTGTTTTATATACAAGTTATATATAACAGCATAATGACCCATTGTACACAGTAAATCACATTTTAATCCAATAAAACAAAGGTATTTTCCTTCTATATAAAAAAGTCTTTTCATCTTTTGTAAAATAGCAAAATGCATTTTTTCACAGCATCTCAAAAACTATGATATTATATTACAAAAAAAGTAATTTGTTATGTAATGTGAAAGGTGTGTAACAGCTATTATGTTAATTTATAAATAATACAAAAATCTGCCAATTGACAATTGTTTTGTATTTGGGTTATATTAGTGTGCTATGTTTCATGCAATTTACCACGTTACCATGTTAGAGCAACAATATATATCTGACAGAAAAAGAGTGAGAGGCCCATAATTGAAAAAAAAGGGGAAAACCTCTGAGCAGTGACACATCCTCTCCTAGCTTGTAACACAATAAGTCTCTACACATACTCATACTATCATTTAACATTTGCACCGAAGCTTTTTTGAAAATTATCTACAATCATTTTCAGCAGGAGGACTACAAGAACAAATGAAAAAAGAACTCACCAGAGTTTTGAAGTTCAGGTCATGTTCTGACAGTATAGACAATCACAAACCATCTTTGTAACTTAGTAACAGAAAATTACCCATGGCAGGATAAAGTGAGGTGAGCGATGGCGTGGCCAACTTCTGGCCAACCACACCCCTTTCTTATTCCTCGTCTCTGATTCGTTTGTTCATTATGCGTCTTTAATTTTTAGTAGATTTGAGTTTCTTTTTTTTTTTTTTTACCTTATTGTTAAGATAGATAATACACAAGGTACATGGGTGCAATCAGATTCACAATGATACAATTGTAATAGTTTGTGGTGACTATAATTAATACATTACATAACCTTTTAAGGTTTTTAAATTGGGAAATGAACCCTCAGATAGTTTCATGACACATGGCAAATTACATGACAATTTACATTATATCATTTTAATTTAAGAAAAGAATAAATCCAATGCAGGACTTGTGTATGGAAAACTTGAATACATATCAGTATGTTAATATAAACAAAGAGGAAAATGAGCAACCAAATACTGTTAACCTTTCGATGAATGCTGTTTTTGGCATTTTGCTAGACTGGAGCCAAGGAGGTAAGAGAAGTAATTGTTGCTTCCTATCAGTGTGGAAAATGTAACATGGTCATGACCAAACACAGGAATACACATATATATATATATATATATATATATATATATATATATATATATATATATATATATATATATATATATATATATATACAAACCTGTTTGCGAGTTACATATCTGACAAAAGTACAATTATTAAAGGGCTGAAGTAAATAGGCTTGTTTAAAAGGATTGCCTGGAAAAGAAGGAACACAATTGTACAGTTTATGGTTTTAAGTTGAATCTAAAAAATCACAAGATTTTTGCAACAAAGTGCTTTAATTTGCTTGTGCATGGCCAGTTGTCTACACGTGTGAGAATGGTGCATTGTCTCAGTCTGCTTTTGTCGAGGATAAATTTTTCAGTCTGTCTGCAACTAGTTCCCGTAGAGCCCAATTCCTCTGGGAGATTCCAGTGGTTCATTTAGGGTCTTGGTGACCTATTGTTTTGTGTGGAGAACCTGACTGTGAGTGTTTTTTCCTGCTTTAAGTATGCCAAAGGTGTTCTTTCTTTCTAATATTTCAAATTTCTAAAATTGTAATAATATTCTAATTTGAATAATTTCTAATATTTCTAATAAGAAACCAAATTTGGGCAGCACGGTGGTTTAGTGGTTAGCACGTTCACCTCTAATCTGGGTGAAGTTTCCATGTTCTCCCCGTGTCCGCGTAGGTTTCCTCCGGGTTCTCCGGTTTCCTCCCACAGTCCAAAAACATGGATCAAGTCAATTGAGTTCTCCAAATTGCCCCATATAGAGTGTGTCTGTGTGAGTGAGTGTGTGCCCAGCGATAGATTGGTGCCCTGTCCTGGGTGTATCTGCCCAGCGCCTGAAACGTTCTCCCCTGGATGGGCATGGGGAACCCCCCCGAGAACCTAATATAGGATAAAGTGGAAGATAATGAATGAATGAATGAATGAAACCAAATGTAATTTCGGTGTTTTCCAAAGGTGCATTTTGGATGGATGGATATCAGTTTAATTAAAATTTACTGTCACCAAAAATAGGCTTGTACAATATACAGTCTGGCCAAAAAAAATGTCACCACTTGGGTGTAACTTAGCAAACACGTACAGGCCTATTGGATAGTTACTGCATGGGCAATTATCTTTCAGTTGGCAACAAGTTATTAAACCCCCAACTGGTGCAATGAGTTGCTTCTCATGTCTTAAACAACCATGTTGAAAGACACATCCCATGGTTGTGGACAAGATGTTAGTCTGTTTGAGAAGAGTAGAATCAATGGCATGCAACAAACAGAGATAACATCTAAAAAGATTGCAGAAACATTTGAAATTGAACTGTCCAACGCATCATTAAAAACTGAAAGGATAGTGGGCACCCACCTGGAGAAAATGGGGTTGCACCCCACCAAGTAGGTCCCTACACAGTGTTTCAAATTATTATGCAAATTATATTTTTCTCTGGGGCGGCTTAGTGGTTAGCACATTCGCTTCTTAGCGCTAGGGATTCCTGGTTCAAATCCCAATCAGGGTGGAGTTTCCATGTTCTCCCCGTGTCCGTGTGGGTTTCCACGTCTGGGCATTTCTGCTTGTGAGCAATGGTTAGGGGAAAATCCAGGGGTATTAGCGTCTTCTTTTTTTGTTGTTGCTGGTTTGTAATTGCATTTTAACAGCTGCTCTCTTAATCTGATGAATTTGTCTGGTAGAAATATTCTTGCTTATGCCTTTATCTGCCCGAACCCAACTGTGCATTACTATGCATTACTACTTTTACATTACTATGATCACAAGTTTTCAAAAAATATCAATTGTATTCATACCTTGTTCAAGGCATTGCACTACTTGACACTTTTTGACAGCAGCAAAATCCTTTTTCATTCCCATATTGCTTGAAACTTGTGGCCTGCTTAAAAATACATACATTCCTTCTTCCTTCATGTCCTTCTTACTAGTTTACTTTTAATTGAGCTCACCTGGCAAACTAATTATTACAGGTCTGGGATTGATTTTAGTGGTCCATATATATATATATATATATATATATATATATATATATATATATATATATATATATATATATATATATATATATTATTATTATTATTATTATTAATTCATTCATTCATTCATTATCTCCCGCTTTATCCTCTATTAGGGTCGCGGTGGGGTTCCCCATGCCCATCTAGGGGAGAACGTCTCGGGCGCTGGGCAGATAGACCCAGGACAGGGCGCCAATCCATCGCTGGGCACACACTCACTCACACACACACACACACTCTATATGGGGCAATTTTGAGAATTCAATTAACTTGATCCATGTTTTTGGACTGTGGGAGGAAACCGGAGAACCCGGAGGAAACCCACGCGGACACGGGGAGAACATGGAAACTCCACCCAGATGGGGATTCGAACCGTGAATCCCTAGCGCTGAGAGGCGAACGTGCTAACCACTAAGCCACCGTGCCGCCTATTATTATTAATTAATTAATTGATTTATAATTTATGAAGGGCAAATAATCTTCCGGAAAATGAATTAAATTATTTATTTCAGAATTTATTTTAAAGTAACGGTAACACTTTACCTAAATCTGATATTTATAATGCATTACTAACACATTTATAAAGCTTTAAAACAAAAGTGTTTATGAAGAATTATGAATATAGGATTTATGTGAACTTATCAAAGTTACCAAAATAACTCAGTAGACCACAGTGTTGGTAGATGGAGTGGTGTAAGGTTAAGTATTATAGGGACAACTTACTAGTTCACTGTTTCTCAGAACTGAAAATTGGAACAAGTGCTAAAAAAAATTATATTTCTGATGTGACCACTTTCCATTTGATCATTGTATGTGTGTCTAACCTGTGGTGTGCTTGAAATGCTGTTAGGTAAGTGGTTTTAGGTGAGAATTCTGCTAAGAATGTTCACAGAAAAACACACCTATAGTACAGACACTGTGTCCACTATGCATCTGTTTCCCTTTGCAAAGTGCCATTTTATTAAATTATTGCTAAATTATTATATTATATTAGATTGGGCATAGAAAAAAAGGAATGCAGATTAATATTTTGGTTTCTTGCAACTGTTAAATAACAAACAATGCATTTAATTAGGTGCATATTTTACCCAATACTTCCCAAAATTTTGTAAAACACCTCTTATCAGTGAATTAAGGTTTTATTTAGTCACATTGCCACATATCAGTGAACTAATTGTCAAGTGTCCTGGATGTATTAGGCTGAAGATGTTAATATGGACCCACATACTACTTCCCCAGGCTAAGACAAACTATTTTTGAGCATTTGTTCTTCTACATCAAATGAGTAAATAATATCTTTAAACTTTTTTTTAGAAATTATAATTATAAATATACAATTCCTTAGAATTGTAAAATGTCTTAAGTGTACCAGTAATTGGTAAACACTAAACAACAGGAAGCTTGCTTGTCTTTAAATAGACCTAAGACATACATAGCTTATAGATGCAGGCAAGGGTTGAGGAAGATTTTACATTTAGTAATACCTAAAACCAGAAAAAAATACAGAAAAACAGCTCCAAATATAGTTTACAGAAGCCTTTTTAAATTATGGCTTCTAAAGTTACCACATTACTTCCTTGTATTTTTTGTAAAGTTTTATTTTTCTGATTTTTTGTTTTGTTTGCTGATTAGACCATATCTCCCATACTACAAAAAAGACTTACAGGCATATATGGCAGGTAAGCTCAATTGGCTACATCCCCCCTGTAGAGGAACCTAAGACATTTTATGTCATGGGAAAGAATATCAGGAAACCAGTCAACAAGATGGTTAGAGGAAGTACACAAACCAAACCCATATTGTATTGCACACAATACTGCACAACATATTGCATATGTTTCATTCATGATCTTATGTTATGGAATTGTGCTGGCTCTCCGAGGAACTACTTTTTATTTTACTGTGAAACATGATGCGCTTGTAAAAAAATTATATTAACTGATGTGGCATTTTTTAAATAGATTGGGACATTAAAGCCTCATGTTCTTATAAAATCTCATGTTCTTAAAAATAACAGACACTACATAATACTTAATTCAGAAACCATTTCCTGTATAAAATGGTCCAATAATCATATTTTTCAGACGCTTCTGCCCATTTTAGAGGAAATGTCATGTTTTGCATACTGTACTCAACGGCTTTTGTGGTTATATGATGCACTTTGAAACTGTACTACATGTACCGAAACTCCTGTGCCCTGAATGAAAAGAACAGCATCATTCAACGTTACACCAGACTTTTCCTCGGGTGTCTTGATGGTATGGGCAGACGGAACAGGGGAAGGTGTGGTTTTTTGAATAAGATACCTGGTCTACCTTTTATTAAAATAAATTAATTAATAAATAAAATAAAATAAAACACAATTCTACTTTAAATACTTTCTAATCACAAATATTAAGTTATTAAGTTATCCTTTTCTTCAAACACATACTAGGAATACAATTATGTTAAACTTATTTTGTTAATTCATACTGTATTATACAAAGTTTAAAGGAAATTTTCTTTTCCTCAAAACAGCTCAGGATGCATATCTATTTCTGTTGATTAACTTAATAATTATAAAAAAGTCCAAAATATGAGTTTACTTTTGAAAGATCTGTGGATACCCATTCTGTTATTCAAAGTTCATACTAAGTCAGGGGATTTCAGTGAGAAATATGGAATAAATGACAGATCATGCAAATTATTTGCTACGAAGTTGTGGTAACAGTTTGGCAGTTGATATTTCCAGTGTAGCTTTTTATAATATGTACAAAACAAGTAATAACAAAAATATTTTGAAATAAATATGGAGTAGCATCAGTAGTCTACAAAGCCCTATAGCCATATTATCAATTACAATATTAGACCTATTTCTTATATTATTGTTTCATTTACATTACATTTTTACATTTAGTCTTTTAGCCGATGCTTTTATTCAAAGCGACTTACAAATGAGAACACCACAAATCAGTGGTTATGGAGAAAATCAGCTACACTGTAGAATTATCAAACCTGATCGTTATCTGATTCTGCACTCCCCCCCCCCCCTTTTTTTTTTTAAAAAGATGTGTTTTTAGTAGTTTCTTAAAAATGCCAAGTGACTCTGCCTTACGGACAGTGTTGGTAAGATCGTTCCACCATTTTGCAGAGGTGAAGGCCAAGGAGTGAGAATTTGCTCCTCTGTGAGGTGGAATCACCAGGCGACAATCATCACTAGAGATAAGTGAATGAGCCAGAGTGTATTTTGAAAAGATAGAGCGAAGGTACAAGGGGGCAGATCCAGAAATGGTCATGTAGGCCAGTTTCAGAGTCAGACTTGTACTGAATGCGAGCAGCTACAGTGAGCCAATGGAGAGAAATGAATAGTGGAGTATCATGAGTTTGCTTGGGCTGGTTGAAGTCAGGCTGCAGAGTTCTGAATTAGTTATAGAGGCCTGATTGTGGAAGCTGGGAGACCAGCAAGCAATGCATTACAATAATCAAGTCGGGATAGGATGAGATGAGACAAATTATTTCCTGACAAATCAATGACAAAAGCTGTACAGTGTGCTTACAGTGTGCTGCCCACATGTTTAATGGCTGGCCATTTGGTGTACAATTCAGTAGTATTATTGAAGTTTAATTATAAATTTCAGCAGAACTGCTGTGCTTGATCCATGCATGCCAAAACATGACACCACACTCAGAGTCAGAGAACGCAGAGTAGAGAATGATCCACATAACAAATAATACTGTCTTTGTTCTATATTGGTCAGGACCACTACAGGAAAACCACAAAGTAGAAAAAAAAAAGGTTTGTTGGCACAAACAGATAGGTTGTGTGCATAAATAATCATGAAGCTGGAAAAGAAAGAAAAAAATGACTATGGAAATAAGTTGTATGTATAAGGAGTATTCATGGATACTCTTCACACACACCCACTATATATATATATATATATATATATATATATATATATATATATATATATATATATATATATATATATATATACGAAGTGTGTCATGCATTTGTATTTAGCTTCCTGTACTCTAACAACACTAAATAAAATCCAGTTTAACCAAAAAAGAAACTACATGCTGCATCCACAATGCAACCAGCATTGTGGACGATCACACGCACCCCTCAAACACACACACACACACACACACACACACACACACACACACACACACACACACACACACACACACAGTGGTATGGACAGATAGACAAAAATGCTGCTAATTGCTAATAGCTGTTAAAATGCATACTATATTTTTACATGTATGTACTAAATTGCTGCTAAATTTATAACACTTGCACTTGCACTGAGGATATTGTGATATGTGGTGAGTTTTAATTTGTCATAATCCAGGTTTCATATTAATAAATCTTTATTTTTGCATTAATTATTTGTTTACTTTTTTTATTCATTTTTGTTGCATATATTGTTCCTTAGAAAATAGTCTAATTTGTTGCTGAATTAAATATTTATACACCTGAAATAATACAACACTAAGTATACTGATATATTTAAGCTCAGACTGAATGAGTCAAAAGGAGAAATAAGTGAATAAATGTAAATGAGAATAATTAACTGAAGCCCTTACTGCAAGCATATGGTTTCTGTTTCGAGCAACAGGCAAACTTCTTTTACCAGACGTTTAAAAACATATTGCCTACTGATTATTACTATTTTCTTACGCCGTCAGTCCTGCTCCTTATTTAATCAATACATTTTACACCAAAAAATGTAATTTAATTTTTTAATGGATTTATATTTTGTACAGAAATACCAACATTCTTATTTACTTAATTCTATTGATTTTGAGAAATTATATGAACAACCTCTAGATTAATTAAAGATCATCAATATAAAATTTGTTGAGATACCAAAATTTGATTGCTTAATTATAATTAATAATTTAAATCCAACATTATATCATATTACTATTATTTGTTTATTTTTGTTATATTTTTGTTTAGTCCAACCTTGCATATGTTTCCTTTTTTGTTAATATGCCCAAATTTAACCTATATGTAGATGCATACTGATGAGCGCTGTCATTATGATTAATGATAGAAGCATGATAAAATGTCACCATCACAGCAAAAGTCTATTACCATGGCTTTGAGGGTTGACATTCATTTCCAAAACCTCAGAAGAAGTATCTCCTATAAACTAGAGCCTTTAGCATTTAATGGTTTGGACCAAAAAACCCAAATTATAGGGAAGCCAAAGTGAGGACCATACAACAACATACATTTAAAGTCATAGATTAACATCCTCTTAGACTGAAGTAAAAGAATGCTCTTTTATGTCAACTAAATTTTTAGCATTTTTTTCATATTATCTTTTTCTCTAATTTAGACAATTCCAGATAGCCATTGGCAGTGTAGATAGCAGTACACACTTATTGCCAGTCTCAAGCCCAGATAAATAGTAAGGGTTGAAAAAACATCAAGGTAACCATGTTTATTTGTTCAAAAAGTTTAAACAACTTAGTATGTGTTACGATCAGCCACACCGTGGCTTGGAAGGACTAAGTCCCATGCTGGAGTTGGTAAGAGAAGTAGTTTTTAGTGTCTTCTTTATTAAAGACTAAAGATTACTTCTTTTACCAACTCCACCATGGGCCTGGGCCTCAGTCCTTCCAACTTCAAGACCTGCAGTAGGCTACGGCATTACTGGTGCGCCCCCCTTAGCTGCCTTTTTTTTTTTTTTTTGAAGGGGGTAATGTTACATTAGACTCTGGAGGGATTTTGGATAATTCACATAATTAAATTATAAAATGGAATCACTGTATGGCTTGTAAATGTTAAACAAGGAGTGTAATCATCTGCCATAGTTTCATAGAGAGGTGAGATGCAGGACAATGTGGGGGGAGAGCAGCATTATCAGGAACAAGGGTTCAGTGGCAGTACAGGAAAGACAGAGGCAGACAGAAATTATGGCATCTCGATTTTGGTGCAGTCAGTTCAACGAGCCAGCATATGATGCAATCTGTGAATAAAGCATGTTCCTATGTTTGACAAATTCTTATTTCGCTTCTTATTGTTTTTTAACCTATGATATTGGTTTCTATCTCCTTGAGGTAAACATACTTTAGTATGAAAATATAAATGAAAAAAATGAACAGTAGACAACATGTGAAAATGCTATGAAGATTCCTTCATCGTGTTGCAGGTAACTGTAATTAGTGCACTTCACAAGACAGAATGCATTATGTAGAAGAAAATCTATGTAGAATACAATAAAAAAATTGTAAGTCTCAGGAGATCAGCAAGGAAGGTGAAGTGTTAGTTTAAATAAATGTTTTAAAAGAGTCAATGACCAAAAGCTTACTCCTGAAGTTGTACCAAAATGGATTAAGTTTAACTAAGGGTAATATAGTGACTTGATATACCTGTCTAGACTAGATCTGTCCAATATCATCTAGAAGATCTTTTTATATAAGGAAATAAATGACAACAGAACAGCAGTTTTAAAGCAGCCATAATAAATGTCTTAATTTCAATCATTTACATATTTTACACTGTTCATTTATTACTTAAGATCCTATTTCAAACTTAATTTAGTTAATAATGTGGGTCCTTGAGCAAGGCTCTTAACGCACATTTCTTCAGGGGTGATGTATGGTCGACCCTGTGTTCTGACCTAAATCAATTTGGGATACTTACTATAAAAGTTGCTTTGGATGAAAGCATCTGCTAAATAAACAAATGAATGGTAATGTAAGAATAGGTTAAATCTGTTCATTCTCTTTCATATGATTAATCATGAGCAGACCTAATCATTATCAAAAATGAACCTACCTAATTGACAGCAATGACAAAACAAGAGTCTAGGTTACCACAATCATGCAGACTAGACAACTCGCTGCGGTCGTAATGCAAGAGAAAGCGTCAACTAGTGTGAGTAAGAAAGAGAGAGAGGGAGGGAGAAGGAGAGAGAGAGAAGATGATCTGTGGGAGTCAGTGATGATGGATTTCTTTAAAATTCTGTGTGGGTGAGAGAGACCGAAATAGGCAGAAAGAATCAGCAAGAGAGAGAATATGTGACAGTAAGCCAGTTACGAGTCAATAACACCACGCTATGGGAAATAAAACATTTTCCAGTTCATTTTAAAATGAAGTGCCCAGCATGTACTTCTAATTAGGAAACTTTTCTAATGATGTGGCTTTATTACCTGGTACAAATATTTGTACCAGGTACAATATTTTAGACAGCACACCTGATCGTAAAAATCATGTAAACATTTAAATCAAAATAATTAATAAACAAAAAAATTTTTTTTTTATTATTTGCACATACTTTTTTTCAATCATTCATACAAATATTAAATAGGATAAAGTTTAAACCTGATATTGTTTGTTCTTTATATTTAAGATGCACATTTTAGTTTAATCTAAGGCAAAGTTATTTGACAAACTCAACATTGTACAGTCATTTGAAATAATGCTGTGACAATTGTTAAAACTAATGGACTAAAATAAGGTTTAATTTAAAAGGATTTTTTCCCCCAATGGAATAATAACAGGGTGGCACGGTGGCTTAGTGGTTAGCACGTTCGCCTCTCAGCGCTAAGGATTTCCGGTTTGAATCCCCATCTGGGTGGAGTTTCCATGTTCTCCCCGTGTCCGCGTGGGTTTCCTCCGGGTTCTCCGGTTTACTCCCACAGTCCAAAAACATGGATCAAGTCAATTGAGTTCTCCAAATTGCCCCATATAGAGTGTGTATGTGTGTTTGTCTGTGTGAGTGAGTGAGTGTGTGCCCAGCAATGGATTTGCGCCCTGTCCTGGGTGTATCTGCCCAGCGCCCGTAATGTTCTCAACCTGGATATGCATGGGGAACCCCCCTGCGACCCGAATACAGGATAAAGCGGAAGATAATGAATGGATGGATGGATGGAATAATAGTAAGGCCCAACACCTGCTAGACAAGAATGTTATCTAGTCCACTGGCATATTGACGTGAGCATAGTTATGCTTACATGTTCCTTTTGTACCCAACTATTCAGACGTTACCAGCCTTTGAATCCATATAACAACAAAAAAAAAAGAAATTCCAAATTTGGTACAGAGCAGTGCTCAAAATTTAAGCTCCATTAGGTAGTGGCTGAATTCTACATTAGCCTAAATTTGCTCTTCTCTTAATTTTCGAGGATGCATCAGACAGAGAGTACATTATATGAGTACATGTAAGCTCATAGTGTGAACAAAATTATATACCCAAGAGCCCTGGCCTAAAATGAGTAGCAGGGAAATGCTGTACAAGGGCATAATAGAATGAAATGTGTGAATGGAAGGCAAAGACAGAAAATCAGATCAGATAAGTGAAAACACATAATGCTTCTTTATGTTAGGACGAGTTTATGTAAGGAAGAAGCTGAGGATGGGAAAGAGAGGAATGCGATGTGTATGTGTCTGAGAAAGTGTTTCAGTTGTTTTGTATGACAATAACTTTACATACAATAGCTTTACATTTTTTACACTTAATTTCACTCATGAACTGTTAAAATTATAGTCTAACCTTGGGCTAAATAAAATCTGCCTTTTATGTACAATATGTTTTTAATTAATTATATTTTTTTAAAACTAAAATTAAAAAATTGATGCAATAGTAAAAATGCAAACAAATAACAATTGGGTCACAGCACCATTTGTTCGTATAATTGATAATTATACATAGTAATCATGTCACAATTTAGGTTACTAATCATTGGAGTTTCGCACACTGATTATTTATTTTATTTTTTATATTATAGCATGCCTGGACACAATAAGAAGTTGAAACAGGATTTGCCAGATACAAATATAGCTTATATAGTATTTGGTTGGCTGTTGGAATAGCCCAAACTTGTCTGACTGGTGGAATCGCCCAAACCCTCCATTTTAGGAAAGTGTTCCCTAACTTTGAGTGCTGATTTGAATCAACCCCATTGTGCTGCTGTGGTTTAGGTCCTTAAAAATTGTACTAGGAGTATTAAGATTACTTATAGAGATTGAACGTTTCAATTCAGTCAAATAAATAATGATATTAGTTAAGTGGCATTCAAGTATAAAATAAAAATAAACACATCAGTTAACATACAATGTGAATACACATTTAACATACAGTATTAGTCTAAAGCTTTCATCAATTGGTTGCCTCTTCTGGAGCCACTTCGATTGAAGTTTCTGCAAGCTGGAATTCTCATGACTCTCTTGTACCAATCTTATTTAACAAGTGGGCATGCATAGATTTAAGAATTTCCTCCCAGTAGATTAAGAACCTGAAGTATGGGATTAGGGAGACACAGTGGCATAGTGGCTAACATGCTGGCCTCTCAGTTCTAGGCATCCAGGTTTGAATCCTGATCTAGGTAGAGGTTTCCATGTCCTCTCCGTATTCATGTAGTTTTTCTGAATCTCCGGACTGCCCCATATAGTGTCTGTGTCAGTGAAGGTGTGCCCAGTGATTAATTGGCACCCTGTCCTAGATGTGTCTGCCCAGTGCCCGAAATGTTCTAACTTGGATGGACATACAAAACCTCTCTGTGACACTAGTGGAGGAATAAGTGGAAGCTAATGAGATGAGATAGGTATGGGCTTGGTCTAGGGCAAGCAGATCCACCATACTCTTTCCTGGCCACAGCTTTGCTGTCAGACACTTAACGCTTATATTATACAATATACAATGTGTATAATGCAATATTGTATACTTTGAGTATAGTTAAAATGTAAGCATCTGTCAGTAATCAGAAAGTAGGAATTTATGACCCTTTTATGACATTTTTTTTTATTTTTTTTTTTTTTAAATAGCAAATATGTTTTTTTTTTTTTATTTTATTTATTTGGTGTTGAAAATTTAAAACAGTTAGTGAAAAAAGATTACTTTTTAAAATAATAAAAAAAGTATTATTACTCACCCATTTATGTTGACTTATTTTAAACACATTAAAGTAAAATTATTAATTAATTATTAAATTTGGTCTTAAAAAAAATCAATACATTTAAAAATGTTACTGTTTGTTGTAACAATTAAAATAACAATTAACTGAATGACCAAGTTTGAATGACACATTTACAAAAGATTAACTTATTTGTAAGACCGTAGGTCACCACACTGTAAGTGGCATGTAAAAAAAAAAAATAAAAAATTAAAAAAAAAAAATTAAAATATATATATATATATATATATATATAAAATAAGAGAGTAACGTGGTCTAGAGTCTAAGAGACCCTTTTTCTTATAGTCAAGAGCAAAATGGAAAAAAAAAAAAAAAAAAAAAAAAAAAAAAATGAAATTGTAGTGTAACATTTAACCTAGACTCATCACTAATATTTACACTGGAATTCCTAAGCAGTTCCTGTGAGGTCAGTAAGCGTGCAGAAGTAGTGATGAAAGAAACTGTAAACTGAGATGTTTTAAGGTTAAGTTTCTAATTCCTAAGAACTCTAACTAACTCTGCTTGCTAAATAAATACATTTTGGTCTCAGGGTCTGCACTGTTTATTACTGGTGTGGTTAAACTGAGTCACAGGTAATTCCCCAAAAGCTCACTCAGACAAAAAATTTAAATGACATCAGCACATGTGCATTAAAACCATACAGATAAAACATAATGCACACCACTTATAAAAGTGATGAGTTACCTCAAAGCTTTATTTTCCTTAAAACTACAGGCTAGATATTATATTTTGAGCTTTTGATCTTTATTTTTAGATTTCTTTTACAATGACTAGGATAATGATGCATGACTTGCGAGGTTTTTACAAAGTTTAGATACCATTGGCTAAATAAAACTTTTTTTTTTTTAATGAATTGATTGTTATTAGTTTGGGGGTAGAACCAGTATACAAAGGAGTCAGTTATTGGAATAGTTCCTTTAAGAAGCCTTAATATATATACTGTATATATATATATATATATATATATATATATATATATATATATATATATATATATATATATATATATTAATGACTTTTTCTTATAATGTAATACAATGGATTTTTTTTTAAATAATAATGGCCATGTGTGATAATGTATCACTAACACCAACCCACATTCACCAACCCACACGGTGGAGTTTTGAACCTGGAATGTGGGTAACTGTGGCATAGTGTTAGCCTTTTGAGAAACGAGGGCTTTGTTGCGTGGGTAGGTGCAATATGCATGTGAAAAGGACAGCATATGTCTTGCCGGTAATGGCTGCAAAAAAATGGAAACACAACAAGGATTGAGATTTGGCTGGCCACCATGAAACATGATAGGATGCTGATAAATGCAGGGGTTTAATTTTTTATGGCAGCTAATGTATTTTAATACATGTATTTTAAACACACTCACTTAATGAGTGGAATGAGCAAAGCAATGCAGCGATTCCCCTTTGCAGACACACACAATAATAGCAAAAACCGTGTGCACAGGCAGCGCTCTCACACACAGTCACACACAAAGCAGGAAGCCTTTAGAAAAGCTGTTTGAAAAGTACACATGTACACTAGCATGTGCAATACAAATTTTGCAATCAATACAAAAGGCAATTTACAATACACAGGACAATTCAAATATCAGGAGGGAACAGTGCAGGTGGCCCAATAGTAGCATGAGTTGTAAGATGCAAATATGTCCATTGGTAGTAAATGAAATTAATGCAATGCACTTAGCAGAATTAATGTTCATTATTTGGTATAAGAAGATATGTGTGTGCGGGTGTGTGTGTGTATGTGTGTGTGTGTTTAGTCCAGTCATCTTGTGAGTGCAATTGTTCATACTCAATTCTGATTGTTCAGGAGTCTGAAACTACACAGTCTGTATGTAATGGTCCAAATGTTTTGATACCTATTTCCAGATGGTAGAAGGGTAAAGATAGTGTGTGAGGGGTCCATGTAATCGTCCACAATGACGGTTGCTTTGCAGATGCAGCGTGTAGTGTAAATGTCTGTGATGAAGGAGAAAGAGACAGCTTTTCAGCTGTCCTCACTACCTGCTGCAGGGTCTTGCAGACGAACTGATACGGTGCAAACTAGGCAGAGATGCAACTGCTCAAGATGCTTCCAATGGTTCCTTTGTAGAAGGTGGTGAAGATGGGAGGTGTAAGATGTGCCTTCCTTAACCTTCGCAGGAAATAGAGATGCTGCTGTTCCTTCTTGGCTATGGTGCCGGTGCTGAGAGACCAATTGAAATTGATCTCTGCCAGGTGAACTCCATGGAACTTGGTGCTCTTAATGATCTCCACAGCAGATCTGTAAATGTTCAGTGGAGAGTGATCATGTCTTGTCCACCTGAAGACAACAACAATCTCTTTGGTTTTGTCTATGTTCAGAGACTGGTTCTACACCAGTCCATTAACCGTTGAACTTCCTCTCTTCTTACTGATAAGATCCACCACGGCTGTGTCGTCTGTGAATTTGTTAACATGATTTTGTCTGTGCATTGCAACAAGGTGAACAGTTATGTACTGAGCACACAGCCTTGGGGGCTGCAGTTCTCAATGTTGTGGTCTTGAAGCTGTTGCGTTCGATCTGGACTGACAGCATCTCCCAGTAAGAAAGTCCTGGATCCAGTTACAGAGAGGCGTGTTCAGGCCCAATGGGTTAAGTTTTCAGATCAGGTGCTGAGCAATGATAGTGTTAAACACTTAACTAAAGTCTATTCACACCTTTTTGTGTCTCAAACTGAGCATATAATTTGTTTAGCGCATCTGGAAGGAAGGCAGGAAGGAAGGCCTGGATGTCTTACCACATGCACCATGTGTTGCTGCTGTTCTTGAAGTGGCTGTGGATGCTCTGGCAGTACTTTGCCTTTCTGATTGTCCTTGACAATTTGACCATTGCTGTTTTTAGGGCTGCCTTGTCACTGTCATGCACAGCTTCTGGATGGGATATGTGGTGATATTTTTGAAGTCACATCTTCTGTACACTTGCCAATGTAGCAGGTTACAAATGACATGTACTCCTCCAAGAGCAGCTACAGCTACTTTCAGAACAGTGGGAACATATGGGAGGCCATACAGGCCATAACCAACAACAGATGTAGACCACCAACCTTTAATAGTGATGTCTTCTTTTTAGTTGTGCAGAATACATCTGTCCTTCTAACTACCAGGTATTTTGTTGTAATTTTCTTTGTACTTTCTATAAAGACTTTATTCTTTATTTATTTTTTAAGATCATCTTTCAAACACATAACTTTCTACAGAAAGACTAAAGAGAGCATTCTGAGCAGCTGCATTACTATCAGTCTACAACTACCAGAACAGAAGAGATTCTTCTCCAGAACGTTAACAACATCCTTTAGCCTCACTTTAAATTTCCTTTACGTTTATTTAGTAACATGTACCTGGCGCCATCTTTTGGGAGAATGCAAAAACTGCATCTCATCATAGAAACTACTAAAACATTTTCATCAGCATTATTATAGATTATATTATTTGAAGTTGAATATATTGGTTAAGTTTTTGCTGTAAAAAGAAACTCTTTTTTATTAATTATTTTATTAATTGTATTAATTATAACTTGTACAATGTTTCCTGGACATGACATCAAACCAGAATAAAGTTATTACAAATGTTTTTATTTTAACCAAACAAGAGTGGAAAGTTTAATCAAAAATAGTATAATATAGAGTGATATAGCAGTCTCTAACAGAATATAACACATAACAATTATTAACTTACATAACCAAACAGGTGATTTGTAAATGGCATAAAATTATTTTAAAATCCAGCAGAACCAGTAAGCTTGCTTTTGCTGAAGCAGCTGAAATCAATTGTTGAGGATGCAATCTGTAGCCCTCGGGGCCAGGAGCAGTTTTGGAAGTGCCAAAACTCATGAAGCCACACCTGAACCTGCAGCAAAACTGCTAAAGAAAGGCATGAATCAGCAGGTTGCTAAGATTATTGATTAAACCAGAGTCCTTCCCTGTGTTCTAATGGGAGCTGCACACCTTTTAATTTTATGCCTAACAAACTCACCAGGGCTGCAATACAACAATAAACAATATATTCATACCATTATTGTGGTATGAACATTAAGAATTTCAGTTGAGTGTAAAAAAATTTGAATGTGCAGTTACTGATGTTTTTTTTTGGCAATATGCAATATTAAACAAATATTCTTTATATATAACTTATTTGCATATATTCAAAGAACATGGTATGCAACAAAACATTCAGCTAAAAATATAGCAAAATGTTCCATGGTTACATTTTTCAAGTTAGAACAATGTTGTTAAAACAACAGAAGAATTCTAAATATAAACTAAAGTGATAAATTTTTAATTATATACTAGCTATGGTTAATCTTTTCCAAATAATCATTGTGGTGGACAATGCAGTGTTTAAATAGGGAGAATATAAAGTGGCAGCTGAGTTAATTAGCAGTCCGTTAACTTCGATAGCAGGGCATGAGGCTGATGGGTAGAGTGTAAAAACATGGTGTCTTTTTCTAGAAATGGAGCAGGTTAGGTGGTCAAGTTTGTAACAATACTACCACTCCCCTCCATACCACCACTGACGGAGTGGATATATGTCGACAAAGCCGAGTGGGAACCACAACAGCAGTTTTTTCTGTTTATTTATACATTTTTTTTAAACAACGAAATTAGAGGGTCGTATGAAGACAGCAATGTTAATCCGAGAATATAGGGTAAATTAAAATGAGGCTGATAAAAAACAGTCTTATATTCAGCAATAAAGCTCTCATAAGAGCCGTTCTGACCATAAAACCAAACTGTAGCGGCCCAATGTAAGTGTTGTATATGAATAAAGACATCACCTTAGCTTCGGGTAATGATGTAAGGTAGATTATTCCTGTGTTACAGCTGGTGATTAGATGCCGGAGAGTTGGTGAATAAGAGCAGCAGCTGGATTCCTTCTGTGTAAGTGATCCACCGGCAGGAATATGGCTTATGAACTTGGATAACAAACCTAGTTAAAAATGACCACTATATATGACTACTAACTATAAATTACTGTTTAAATAATAATAATAATAACAATAATAATCTTCATGCTTCATATACATGTGTTTTTGAAAACGTCAATATATACAATTATCACCAACATTTACACAGTTGAAGTGTAGTGAATCCCTAAATATGACAGCAGCTGGGGCACCATTTCCAAATGTAATCCTCCAAATGTTCATGCGAAGGTGTGAAGGTGGACTGAAGATATACATCTCTTCTGGGGAACATGATTGAAAGGCCATGTCCAAGTTTTTTATTCATTGTCCTAGTTTTCTGTACCAGTGTAACATGCACATACAAAATTCAGACTAGAGAGAAATAATTACAGATTTTATTTTCATAGATCATAATTTAGGCTGATTAGTTAAACTACATGATCACAATTTTTTACATCTCTGGTGCAGGTCACCACTCTTCGAGTTCCCCTTTACTCTTCGATGACACACATGATTTTAAACATGTGATGAAAGCATTTGATAAATTTGTCTGTTTGTAAATGGAATTTATTGGTATAAATCGGTTTAATTCCCAACAACATTGTGTTAATTTGCAAAGAAAACAGATGGCAGGGTCAAATGGCAGGGTCAAAATTCAAAGGAATCATTAAAAAAAACAACTAAAACTCTCCTTTTTAACATTTTAGCACAAAGACACAGACAGAGCATGATTGTCTCTCTCCAACTCATTTGAACTACTGTATAAATATCATACTCTGATTACTACTTAATTACTGTGATTAATTTCTCTAACTGCTTTTTTTTTTTTTAACTACTCTTTTTCTTTGAGGTATCACCAGTTTTTCATCCATATTGCTGCCAGAGCACAACAGCAACAACAATCAATCATCAGAACCCGTATCTCTATTGCTTCGACTTGCTCTTTGGGAGTTCAGGCTTGGAACACTGTAAAGCTGCTTTGATACAATGTACTACTGTAAAAAGTGCTGTATAAATAAATTAACTTTATTTAATAAACTTTAAATAAACTTTTTACTCCTCTATACTGTGCACAGAAGTTCTGTACCCCGCCTCTGTTTTTCCACAACACCTCTTTGTTGACATCCCACACCTATTGTGTGACCTCAAACAGGCCTTACCACTTGGTAAGTAATTTGGAGTTTAGAGTGTGATAGGCAGTAAAATGAACACTATATCTCATGGTGCATATTCCCTCATCCGGCAGTCATAGAAGCTGTGGCTTTACTTTGCACCAAAGTAAATACCCAGAAACAAATTTCAAAACAAAATTCAATCGGAATGTTAACTGTGAATAATACTTTAAACAAATTATATTTAAACTTGGCTACAAAACATCAACACTACCTCATTTAGGACAGATCAGATCATCTAACAACCCTCCTCATTCCAACCTATGAACCACAAATAAAGAAACTAATATATAAAATAGTGATTAGTTAACTGCTTAACATGGACTAATGACACAAAACACAAAGTCCTGAGAAGACGAAAAGGAACTGAAGTCAACAGCATGGAGGAGATGAAGGAGGAGAAGATGGTGGAGGCAATTGCAAAGCCAGTGGAGGGAGTGATGGCCAGATTCAGCACAGGATGGGGAAGTAAAGAAAATGGTGTTGCAAGGGGGCAACTAAGTAAGGAGTGAGGAACCTGAAGGAAGTGCGATGAAAAGAACTGGTGGAGCAGAGAAACGTAGAGACGGGGGGAACAAGTGATGAGGAAAGGGTGGGGAACTTCCAAATATAACCAGACGCTGGTGTGATGTCCTAAATGGTGGTCAAGTCCCAGCATTCCAATCCACCATTGACTGAAGGGAGCTCAGACAACACAGAGAAAAGAAAGAAGCCTGTGCCTCAACAGGCCAGAAATAAAAAAAAAAAGGTGAAAAAAGGTAATAATAATAAAAATAATGAGTGTTTCTGTTTGTATTTTAGGCCAAGCGTTATCATGTAGATGATCTACTTGTCTGTGAGGCATAAAAACATAGTCCATGGGTAAAGTGAAAAGGGTGTTATTGCAGACAACACCTCAGAAACAAACACACATGCACAAGCAAATAGGAGTGACTTAATATGACGCTCATATATAATAGGTTATATAATGGGAATTGATGGGTAAGGAGGGTTATTATAGACAAGATAAAGAGATGTAACAGGTAAACACAGCTGATGATAATGACAGTTAGTTTCTTTGACTCAGTCTTTAGTGGGATGTTTCTTGTGGACAGCCAAACAAGTTGACCCACCTTGTAGACAGGGGCCAGGCGGCGCCGACGGTTGGCCGAGAGGGTGGACATAGCTTGGGCTTGGCGAAGTGCAATCATGGTGTTCTTCCAAATGGGCCGGCAGCGGCGAATATGCTGGCTGACCGATGTGACGCTGATCTCTGCCTGTTCCTCATGGAATAGGGGAGGTTGGTAGCCCAGTGCTACCTCAAAGGGCGACCTACCGGTGGCGGAACTGCATGCGGTGTTCATTGCGTACTCCACCCAGGCGAAATGGTCGCTCCAGCGCTCTGGGTGCTGGGCAGAAACGCAGCGCAGGGTGGTCTCCACCACTTGGTTAGCTCTTTCTGCCTGGCCGTTGGACTGGGGGTGGCCACCTGAGGTCAGGGAAACACTGGTACCAAAATGACTATGGAAAGCTTTCCATACCTGGGAGATGAACTACGGTCCCCGGTCCGAGGTCCATGGGAATGCCGAAGACCCTGAAGACATACTCGAAGCATAGCTTGGCGGTCTCTAGAGCAGAGGGGAGCTTGGACAGCGCTATCAGACGTACTGACTTAGAGAACCGGTCCACAATGGTAGCGATGAAGGTGTTACCTCTGGAGTTCTGCAGACCCGTGACGAAATCCAGCGCGATGTGTGACCAGGGACGCCCAGTGGCAGTGGTATGGAAAGTGGCAGGAGCAGTCCAGCGGGTGGCTGATGCGAGGCCTTGTTGCGGGCGCACACAGCACAGACGGAGACAAACTGCCGAACGTCCGCCGACAAGGAAGGCCACCAGAAGCGATGCCCGATGATCTCCTCAGTCCCTGAACCCCCAGGATGGCCAGCCCAGCGGGATTCATGGCCTCATTTGAGAATGGTGGGGCGGGTGGTGGCGGGCACAAAGGTCCGGTTGGGTGGGCCCTGCCCCGGGTCAGGATCTTTGGCCAGTTCCCGTTCCACAACTCGGCGGACCTCCCAGGAGACACCTGCAACGAGACACTGGGGAGACAGGATAAGGTCACTCTCGGAGGTTACCTCCTTCTCCGGGAATAGCCGTAATAGCGCGTCTGGCTTGGCGTTCCGGGTTCCAGGTCGGTAGGATAATGTGAAATTGAACAGACCAAAGAACAAGGCCCAACGTGCCTGACAGGAGTTCAGTCTCTTGGCAGACTGGATGTAGGCCAGGTTCTTGTGGTTGGTCCAAACCACAAACGGCTGCTCAGCCTCTTCCAGCCAGTGGTGCCTCCAGCGCGAGCTTGACCGCCAGCAGCTCACGGTTCCCTACGTCATAGTTCCTCTCAGCCGCTGAGAGTTTCCTGGAGAAGAAGGCACAGGGGTGAAGGTAACCCTCCTCCGACTTCTGGGAGAGGATGGCCCCTACTCCAGCACCTGACGCGTTGACCTCCACTATGAACTGTTTAGTGGGGTCTGGCTGTATTAAAATGGGGGCAGAGGTGAAGCAGGTTTTGAGGTAGTCCATGGCGCGCTGGGCCTCCTGAGTCCAGTGGAACTTCTCTTTCGTGGAAGTAAGGGACATGAGTGGTGAGGTGATGCTGCTGTAATTCTTAATGAAGCGCCTGTAGAAATTGGCGAACCCCATGAATCTCTGAAGCTCGGTCCTAGACGTGGGGGTAGGCCAGTCGGTGATGGCCCGGATCTTCTCGGGGTCGGGTCGCACAGCCCCTGGGGACAGGATGAACCCCAGGAAGGACACAGATTCCTGGCGGAAGCAGCATTTCTCCGCCTTTACAAACAGCTTGTTCTGGAGGAGGCAGTTGAGGACGAGACGGACGTGTCGAACATGCTCATTGGTGGACTTGGAGAAAATCAGGATATCATCCAGGTAGACAAAAAAAAAATGATCCAGGAAGTCCCACAACACATCATTCACCAGAGCTTGGAACACGGCCGGGGAGTTCTTGAGGCCGAAGGGGACCATGCGGTATTCATAGTCGCCACTCGGGGTGTTGAACGCCGTCTTCCATTCGTCACCTTCCCTAATGCGGACCAGGTGGTAGGCGTTCCGCAGGTCCAGCTTGGTGAAGATGGTTGCTCCCTGCAAAAGACTCAAATACGGAGGATGTTAGTGGCAGAGGGTATTTATATGGGACTGTGATGGTGTTAAGTCCCCTATAGTCAATGCAAGGTCGTAGGGAACTGTCCTTCTTGGACACAAAGAAGAAACCGGCCCCTACGGGGGATGTCGAGGGCAGGCTCAATCCCGTGGCGAGACACTCCGACATGTACTTCTCCATTGCCTCCCTCTCTGGGCGCGACAACGGGTAGAGCCGGCTGGACGGAAGAGGAGCCCCTGGCAGGAGGTCAATGGCATAGTCATAAGCTCTGTGGGGAGGAAGCTGGCAAGCCTTGTCCTTGCTGAACACTTCCCCCAGGTCATGGTACTCGCCAGGTACTGTAGTCAGATCGACGGGGTTAGGACTGCCCGAGTCAGGTGTGTTGCTGGGGGGGCAAGTAAACAGGAGGTGTGGCACGAGACCCCCCACGTGAGGACCCGGGCATTGACCCAGTTGATGTGGGGGTTGTGTTTGCGCAGCCAAAAATATCGGCAAAGCAGATCCTCTCCTGGTGGTTTCCCTCCAATGTCAAACAGGTGGGCGAGGTGTGGTGAGTGATGGGGTAGAGTCACCTGCCATCCAACGTCAAAGTATGGAGAGGGGAGGCTAATGGCATAGAAAACGTGGAAGGCGGATTTGGTACCTGATTAGCAGATGTTTTCGCCGGTGCAGCAGAGAGGCGAGGGCTGTCTGTACCTGTAGTGCCAGGTTGCTGATCAAATCCGCCAGTCCCTCCTGGCGGCTGAAGAGTAGATCAAGGCGTGGATCAGGCGGTTGTCAAACTCTAATTTGGCAATTAGAGTTTATTAAATAATTTGGTAAATTTCTTTCTAACATAGTATTCTCATTAGACAAGGCCTTTGAAAACTCACTATACACATTTAAATTAGCCTTTGATGCTCGATTGGTCTTTGATTCCATTAGCACTACTCAAAGTGTGGTTGGTGAAACACCCCACTGTAAACATGCATTAGAGTTAATTTTATTACATGGTATTTCATTCATTCATTATCTTCCGCTTTATCCTATATTAGGGTCGCGGGGGGGTTCCCCATGCCCATCCAGGGGAGAATGTTTCGGGCGCTGGGCAGATACACCCAGGACAGGGCGCCAATCTATTGCTGGGCACACACTCACTCACACAGACAAGCACGCATACACACTCTATATGGGGCAATTTGGGGAACTCAATTGACTTGATCCATGTTTTTGGACTGTGGGAGGAAACCGGAGAACCCGGAGGAAACTCACGCAGACATGTGGAGAACATGGAAACTCCACCCAGATGGGGATTCGACACCAGGAATCCCTAGTGCTGAGAGGCGAACGTGCTAACCACTAAGCCACCGTGCCATCACATGGTATTAACATTGATAATTTAACTATTGTTCCACAAAAAAACAGAGGTTATCTCTGATCATTATTTAATAACCTACGATTTAGAAATTTATATTGATCCAGTCATTAAACCACAATTTAATATGAAGTGCACAATCATTCCTTCTACCGTTGCGTCATTCCTACAACATTTACCTGAATTAAACAGCATCAGCACACGATGAACTTGAAAACACAGCTGAATACATTAAACACGTGTTTTCTACAATCTTAGACTGTGTAGCTCCACTTAAACTAAAATGGATTGAAGATAAAAGACTTGTTTCATGGTTTAATAATCAAACACACACCCTAAAACAAACCACTAGAACCATGGAGCGTTAATGGAAACAAATTTAATTAGAGGTATTTAGGGTTGCACGGAAGGACAGTATGACTGAGTATAAACATGCGCTGAATGCAGCGAAGACAAAAAATATTATTCTGAATAAATAGAGAACAACAAAAACAACCAAATATGCGTTTTTAGTACCATTGCCAAACTAACTCGGAGTGCTACTGATTCAGATTGACAGATTTACTCACAGTTCAGCAGCAATGATTTTATGAATTTCTTTAGTGATAAAATTGAAAGCATAAGACTTAAATCATGTAATTCATTGTGTAGCGTAATCAATAATCAACACTCACCGGTTACTGAAAATCTAGTGGTAGAGAAAATAATATAATACAAGAGTAAAATTTCTTTAACCCCTTATGTAATTACACACTCAAAGACAACATCCTGTCTGTCTGTTAGACCCAATACCTGCTTAAAGACCTTCTACCAAATGTAACAGAACTTTAATAAACATTAAAAT
This sequence comes from Corydoras sp. C115, assembly GCA_019802505.1. Taxonomy (NCBI): domain Eukaryota; kingdom Metazoa; phylum Chordata; class Actinopteri; order Siluriformes; family Callichthyidae; genus Corydoras; species Corydoras sp. C115. The sequence goes on from JAFMOC010000012.1 coordinate 2,490,753, forward strand.
CTTTTACTAAACATAAAATAAAAATCTGAAGTGTGCCATAACCATAACTTAAAAAACCTAATTTGAATCCTCTAATACTGTCCAACTACTGTATAGTCCAATATTGAACCTTCCTTTTGTCTCTAAAATTCTAGAAAAAAATGTGTTCAACCAGCTGAATCGCCATCTTCTAGCTTCTAACTAATATCAGTCAGGCTTTAGGTCTCACCATAACACTGAGACAGCCGTAATTAAAGTAGTTAATGACTTATTAAAATCCTCTGATAATAACCAAATCTCTTTTCTTGTCTTATTAGATCTTAGTGCAGCCTTTGACACTATAGACCATAACATTTTGGTTGATAGATTAAAAAAAAAAAACTGGGCATTACAGGATCTGCACTCCAGTGGTTTAAATCCTATCTGACGGGTCGATATCAATTCACCTGTGTTAACAACCAATGTTCTGATCTTGGTAAAGTTAAATATGGTCCACTCCTATTTTCCCTATATATGCTTCCATTGGGGCGGCACGGTGGCTTAGTGGTTCGCCTCTCAGCGCTAGGGATTCCCGGTTCGAATCCCCATCTGGGTGGAGTTTCCATGTTCTCCCCATGTCCTCGTGGGTTTCCTCCTGGCTCTCCGGTTTCCTCCCACAGTCTAAAAACATGGATCAAGTCTCCAAATTGCCCCATATAGAGTGTGCATGTCTGTGTGAGTGAGTGAGTGTGTGCCCAGCACCCTGTCCTGGGAGTATCTGCCCAGCGCCCGAAACGTTCTCCCCTGGATGGGCATGGGGAACCCCCCCCCGCGACCCTAATATACGATAAAGCGGAAGATAATGGATGGATGGATGCTTCCATTGGGATAAATTATTTGTGAACATGGAATTAGTTCCCACTCTTATGCTGATGATATACAGTTATACATTTCAGCTAATCCTAAAGATTTTCATTCAATCAGTAAGCTCGAGGACTGCATCCAAGAAATTAAAATATGGATGTCAAAAAACTTCCTACTGCTAAATTCTGATTAAACTAAGTTTCTAATAGTTGGACCCAAGGACATAATTAAGTTTCTAACACTGTGCAACACAGTGAACAAACCTCGATAACTCCATAATCAGAACCACTTCGTCTGTTAATAATATCAGTGTCATTATTGATTCAGATCTCTACTTTATGAAGCACATTAACAATATTACTAGAATTGCATTTTTTCACATTCATAACATTTCTAAGATAAGAAATATCCTCTCCCTCCAAGATGCCAAAAAAAAATTATACTTTTATTACCTCAAGGTTAGATTATTGTAACTCACTTCTGAAAGGATATTCATTACATAAATTACAACTTGTGCAAAATGCTGCAGCTAGAGTTTTAACTAGAACCAGAAAGTTTTTATCATATTAGTCCTGTGTTTTCAAACTTACACTGGCTACCAGTTAAGTTTCGTTTTGAGTACAAAATTTTATTTATAACATAAAATTCTACATATTAAGGCTCCACAGTATCTCACTCAGCTGATTTAACTGTGTAAGCCAACATGTGAGCTCAGCTCTCAAGGTGCTTTTAGCTCCTAGTAAAAATAAAATTACTGCTGGTGGAAGAGCGTTCTCCAACAAGGCTCCTCAACTTTGGAATAGCCTTCCAGTTACTGTTCGTAATTCTGAATCATTATTAATCTTTAAAAGTAGATTAAAAACACATTTATTTTATTTTGTATTTAATTAACTCCCTATACATAAAGATGTAGATCTCAGGCTTGGCAGTTTTGGGTTGGCAATTTGGGATCAGTGTGTGCTGGCACTTCACCACTTCACCCAGCTTGTCATTAATAGGGGTGTGGCACTGAAATGATGCTGTTCCTGGTCTGCAGTATCTTTTAGTTATGCTGCTCTAGTCAATTATGCTTGAGTCACATACTGCACTGTGTCAATGTCAGTGTTGGGATTGCTAGGCCACTCCCCCCTGTTTTCTAGTTTCGGATTTGGCCGTTTGGGGTTCCCGTAGGTAGGGCCCATCCCCTAGAGCTGGGTGTGGGTCCTACCTAATCACATGTGGCCTGCTGACTACACTTAAAGTGAGCATGCGCCCTAAGTCAGCAGGCCAGCATAACATTCATTACGGTTAAGTTACGTTGGGAGTTTATATGCGTTAAGCTTATATTACATTGGGTTATTTTGTGTTATGTTTGGGTTCTGCCTCGCATTGCCGTGTCGTTTCGTTTTGGGTTGTTTTTTTTTTTTTTTATTAAACTATTCTCTGCTGCTTACCTGGTCGCCTGGCTCGCTCCTTATTGCCGCATAGCACCGCACAGTGCCACCTTTGGATGGACTGCTTCTCCCCGATGTAACAGTCAATCAATTACTTATTACTTACAGTAAATGCTGTGCTGTGAACTGCAAATGTTCAGCTATAAAAGCAGAGTAAGCCGAAAAATTGTCGAAAAATTTACAGTAGACACCTCTCATCCTGGGCATTACCTTTTCCAGTCAAATCTGACAGTAGATTCAAGACCATAAAATACAGCACAATCAGACATGCTAACAGCATTCTCCTAAAAGCTGTAGTGCAAATTAACCACACTGGACACTTCACAGTTTAGTCTTAAACTGAATATACAATTCAGCTGTATTTGGCTGCATCTCTTCTTAGTTGTCACAGATGCCTGTGGCACCTGTCCCTCGTTTGGACCTTAATTGTTTCAGTTGGGTGATTGGTTTATTTTGTTCACGTGTTTAGTTCCTTTTGTATTTATTCTTAGTTTTCCCGCAAGTTGTTGCACGTCTTTGTTTTGTGGTTATGATACCCTATGTTACGTTGTTTGTTTGTTCCCCCTTTTTGTCGGTGTCCCTACACCAATTTTTATCAAATTCTCATTTTGGTTTTTATCCCAGTGTTTGGACTCTCCTTCCGCGTACAACCACGGTGCGGCGCTGCGCACCTTCTCCGCGTGGGTCGTATTCCGTGGGAGCGTTCGCCGTGGACCGACGCACGCATTTTTCCCCGCGTGGTCGGTATCCCGGGAGCGCTCATTAGGCGTGAGTGGCTGAACGCAGCAACTCCGCGTTAGCCGCCCTCCTCCCGGGGAAAGACGGACGACGGTAACATTAGTACTTGGTACATTTTTTGTTTAACAAAGATAAAAACACTCTTAAAAGTTTCAAATAAAGCTTCAAAATCTGGGGACAGAGCTCTTTACAATGAAATTAGACCAATGCTAAAAAAAGCCATTAAAGACATAAGTAAATAGGAATTGAAGGATCTCTTTACACACAATTATTTATGATGACAGCTTTATCAATTAATTCAACACCTTACTAAATACTTGGCAATATTACACCCACCATTTTAAAATTATCTAGCCAAAGAAAACAGAAAACATTAAAATCAACAGAAGACAAGAAAATAATCAAATCTTCATTACACAATCAACCACTCAGTCAGAATATGGAAGCATGTGATAAGACATGTTCTGATCAGTAAACCCTAGGAAAGCACTAGAACCCCATTGAATAACTATTTTTTTATGCAAACACAAACCTGTTATAGATTCCCAAATTATTTACTGAATCAAATCTGCTAATAATAACCATAATTAGTCAAATATATAACTAAAATATATCCATATTCGTTTCATTACTTTTACTTTGCACAAGGTTTAAAACACCTGTCTTTACCCAAACCAGGTGCATAATCATGACCCTTTGTCACAATACTTCGTTCATTCTTAAAAACAAATCTTATTTACACTAAAGCATTGGATTTCAGCAGTACAACTCAGTAATACAACTCAGTGTTTAAAATGGCTAGCTGCCAGGTGCAGCAAGCTTATCTATATTCTTGCATAACACACAACACACATAACTTTGGGTAGGTATTGAATTTCACTGGGCACATCAGCCAATGAACCATCCCTGTCAACACCTCCCCGTCCTGAAATTCTAAGGCGTTAGAACAGCCAGGAAGTTCCCATAGTAAACAGTATTGTAGTGAGACAGTGATACTGTACTTGCAAAACTAGAGAAACAGAATCCTTGTCCCGGTAAGTTACTTTATAATGTGGCTTTATTACCAGTAGTGAAAAAGGTTTTGGATCTAATTAAAGAGCTTACTTGCATCCAGCATTCCTAACGATTATGAAAGCTAAAGCATTTTATCTTAATTTGTATTTTTTTATGCTAGGTCTGCAAGGTTGTTGAATTTCTTGATGTGGTTCCAAAAAATTATAAATCTTGCAAAAAGTATGTCAAAAAGAATTGTTATTCATAAAGATCGAAGATTAAGACTGAAACGTGAAGACCTGGGTCTGATGGGGTTTAACTTCCAGGTTAAGTTTTAACAGGTGCATAATGACAAGGGGCTGCTGCTCCAATCAGCACTGGAAAATTAAAAGACTAAGCACTTGTAGACCATTTGAATAATGAAATGATTGAGTGCTGTGTAAAATTACACCATATATTAATATTTGTTCATTACTTCACAATAGTGTTTGTATATCCTCCTTCCATTAAATGTGCCTAGGGATTATTTGGTGTTTAATAGAATGTGTAGTCTTTATATAATATTTACACTTTTTAAACCTCTACACACCTCAGATTGGAAAAGAAAAAAAAAACTATATATATATATATATATATATATATATAAACATTTAGACTTAATATAGGTAGGCATTGCAATGAGGGTTGATTGCACTGAATTTGTACTTTTGTACTGTTTTTAAAAAAATATATATATAATTGTTTCAGACACATATCAAAAGCCTTTCCTATAAAATTTAATTTGCTATAGCACTAAAGGTAGACAATACCAAAGACCTTTAACTCTAACATGATTAAACAGTTAAAGTGAGGTTTTTATCATTGTGCATTCCTTTAACCAAAATCTATAAATAATTTGTTTTAATTTATTCTTTAGACTAAGTAACTATAAAGTATTAAAGCAAAAATATTTCAGTGATTGCACTTGTTTTAGACAATGTTTGTTTTGAATAATTTATAATGTAACTATGTGTCAGTCACATTCATTGTTCTTATCATTAGATATTTAATTATTGCAGACAGTATGAGTCCTCTATATAAATTGCTCTATATTACTGAAATAGTTTTGAATTAAATGCTTTAACTTCTTTTGTTTTTCATTTTTTCCTGCCACATTTGACATTTATTAAGTGGTTTAGTAGCATGTCAGAACTGCATGAAAATAACCTAACCTTGAGATTTAAAAAAAAAAACACGAATTATTTACTGAATTAACTGAAAATGTCCCCTGTGTGATCTAAACTGAATTAATTTACATTAACACAATTACAGAAAAAACATCAAATGTCTGTGCTTTTTGTATGTGTTTAAAATTTATGAAGTTATCATTTTTGTCTATCATAAATGCTATCAAACTTAAATCTGCATGTAGCAACACGCCACAACGAACTTAAAATGGTATTCTTAATTTAGTAGTGCAGTGAGCTTACTATGGTCACTTTTTGGACAGGGCTCTATTTTCCAGAGCTGTTTGTGTATCCTCTTGATTTAAATCTTTTTACACTATGTGTATATATTTAACCATACACAAGACAATTTTTACTGAACTGGATGTCTTTTACTGTCTATCATAAAGTAAGTAAACCTGATTGTAAAAGGTTCAGCCCCTTAACTTTGGGTCCCTGTCATACCTCACCAGCCTTCTGCAGCAATAATTTGCACGTCTTTATCCAATACTTCACTCGCACATTGAATTAGATTTCTCTTTCATTACCATCCACATCTCAAGAGTCTTGCAATACCTCATGTCTGTCTGTTTCCACCTGTCAGGGGAAAAAAAGTCACTGCATTAAAACAAACCTCCTGGTCTACATTGAATATGCTGCAGATTCTTTGAAACATGCACAGAACATCTATGTGGGATTCTTCTGCTGTGAATGACATTGCGCCCTGTTCCATTGAAAAGTGTCTTTATCAGCCCTCAATGACCACAGGCCGATGGCCATAACATTAAACACTCTGAAGGTCATGAACATACAGTTCATCTACTGCCACAAGGTTGGTGTTACTTAATCATCACTTACTTGCTACAACGAGCACACTCGCATTTGGATCTAGCTGGCAGCTCTGTGAGGATTTTATATATATATATATATATATATATATATATATATATATATATATATATATATATATATATATATATATATACACAGTGGTGTGAAAAAGTGTTTGCCCCCTTCCTCATTTCCTGTTTTTTTGCATGTTTGTCACACTTAAGAGTTTCAGAACATCAAACCAATTTAAACAATAGTCAAGGACAACACAAGTAAACACAAAATGCAATTTGTAAATGAAGGTGTTTATTATTAAAGGAGAAAAAATAATCCAAACCATCATGGCCCTGTGTGAAAAAGTGATTGCCCCCCTAAAACTAATAACTGGTTGGGCCACCCTTAGCAGCAACAACGGCAAACAAGCATTTGCGATAACTTGCAATGAGTCTTTTACAGCGTTCTGGAAGAATTTTGGCCCACTCATCTTTGCAGAATTGTTCTAATTCAGTTACATTAGAGGGTTTTCGAGCATGAACGGCCTTTTTAAGGTCATACCACAACATCTCAATAGGATTCAGGTCAGGACTTTGGCTAGGCCAATGCAAAGTCTTCATTTTGTTTTTCTTCAGCCATTCAGTGGTGGACTTACTGGTGTGTTTAGGATCATTGTCCTGCTGCAGAACCCAAGTTCGTTTCAGCTTGAGTTCATGAACAGATGGTCGGACATTCTCCTTCAGGATCTTTTGGTAGACAGCAGAATTCATAGTTCCATTTATCACAGCAAGTCTTCCAGGTCCTGACGCAGCAAAACAGCCCCAGATCATCACACTACCACCACCATATTTTACTGTTGGTATAATGTTCTTTTTCTGAAATGCAGTGTTCCATTTATGCCAGATGTAATGGGACACACACCTTCCAAAGAGTTCCACTTTTGTCTCACCGGTCCACAGAATGTTTTCCCAAAAGTGTTGGGGATCATTAAGATGTGTTTTGGAAAAATTGAGACGAGCTATAATGTTCTTTTTGCTCAGCAGTGGTTTTCTTCTTGGAACTCTGCCATGCAGGCCATTTTTGTCCAGTCTTTTTCTGATGGTGGAGGCATGAACGCTGACCTTAACTGAGGCAAGTGAGGCCTGCAGTTCTTTGGACGTTGTTGTGGGGTCTTTTGTGACCTCTTGGATGAGTCGTCGCTGCGCTCTTGGGGTAATTTTGGGCGGCCGGCCACTCCTGGGAAGGTTCACCACTGTTCCATGTCTTCGCCATTTGTGGATAATGGCCCTCACTGTGGTTCGCTGGATTCCCAAAGCTTTGGAAATGGCTTTATAACCCTTTCCAGACTGATAGATCTCAATTACTTTATTTCTCAATTGTTCCTGAATTTCTTTGTATCTCGGCATGATGTGTAGCTTTTAAGAATCTTTTGGTGGACTTTACTGTGTAAGGCAGCTCCTATTTAAGTGATGTATTGATTGAGAACAGGTGTGGCAATAATCAGGCCTGGGTGTGGCTAGAGAAACTGAACTCAGGTGTTAAAAACCACAGTTATAGTATGTTTTAATGAGGGGGCAATCACTTTTTCACACAGGGCCAAGATGGTTGGGATTTTTTTTCACCTTTAATAATAAACACCTTCATTTACAAATTGCATTTTGTGTTTACTTGTGTTGTCCTTGACTATTGTTTAAATTGGTTTGATGTTCTGAAACACTTAAGTGTGACAAACATGCAAAAAAACAGGAAATGAGGAAGGGGGCAAACACTTTTTCACACCACTGTATATATATATATATATATATATATATATATATATATATATATATATATATATATATATATATTATTTTGCCAGTGCTTTTTTACACAATTCATCCTTTAATGCTGAAAAAAAAGTTCCAAATGATGCATCTTAACACCTACACAACCTCCTGGATTACTAACTACCTGTCAGTCAGACCGCAATTTGCGCAACTAAAAGGATGTGGATTTTCTATGCAGCTATCTGTTGAGCAAGCATCATAAGAGCCAACACTCAACACTCAAACAAACTAAACAACCTTATAAGAAAGGCTGGAAGTACAACGTAGGGTCAAATTACATGTATCTATAATGTTATTACCTTTACCAAATAGGGATTTTTGTCTCAGTTAACACAATTCAGACACAGTTATATTTTAGTAAATATTTTAATTACATTTCTTAAAATTACATTAAATTTCTTACAAAAAATGTAACTTATAAACAAAAGTTTATAAACATTTAGACTGATTTGTTTATCTTATTTTTATTTAAAGTTTTCCAAATTAATAATTTAACACATATTTAGATTTACCTGATGTTCTCTGTATATGAAACACTATATAAAGTAATTAATGCTAAAACCATCTAGAAGTGCAACATGCTTATTTCACTCTAGAGCTTCAGTATTAATCATTAAACAATGTTATATATTATTTCATAATCGTATATCAGTCATTAGTGTCATATACTGTAGCTTTACACAGTACACACCAACTAGCAGTCATTTGCAATCATTGTGATGTTACATTTCCTTAAAAAAAACAATTTAGTTTGACTTTCTAACTGCGAAGAAAGCAAATGGTTTAGTAATGTTTTTTCCTTTGTAACATTACATCATAATGTATTACATGGCCTGTGGGTGGTTTCCAGTGCATGACTACAGATATGACTACCATGTTGTAAGTAGGTTTGTTAGTCACTTTCATGTCAAAACCCTTCGAATTAGCATGAGTTTCAAAGCCAGAGTGAGTGCAGTTCCTGTTTCTGTGTGAGCACCGGATGAGAGTACATCTGACACAATATTACATCAATAGTAAGTTACATAGGGATAGATTTTTTTAAATACCGTTTTAGAAAGGGAATTGGATGTAGAATGTGTGTTATTTATAGTATGTTTTGTGTGTGTGTGTGTGTGTGTGTGTGTGTGTGTGTGTGTGTGTGTGTGTGTGTGTGTGTGTGTGTGTGTGTGTGTGTTTGCATGTGTGTGGTAGGTAGGCTCGTAGCAAATGGCTAAATCATTTAAAAGCCCTTAACCTCAAAGTTGAATTCTCTAGAAAGCTTATCATTAGGATTTCTGTATAAAGTCTTACTTTGACTTTGATTAAAGAACTGTTATAAGTGAAACCCAGTTACATAAAAGTAACATTTGATCTAATGCAGTAAAGTTTTTATATTTTACATTGTTTTTGTTTGTTTTGGCATTGTAGACATTTTCCCCAGAACTTTGTACTGTTATTTAGTGTTGTTTTGGAACTTAATGTCTTTTACCTTTTGCAGCATTTGAGTTCTATGCAAATTTAAACAAATGATTCTAAATACAATATTCTTTTGTAGTAAAGAGATATAAGTATTTACAAGCTCAATGTTTATATTGTGTATATATATATATATATATATATATATATATATATATATATATATATATATATATATATATATATATATATATATAAAGTAAGTAAATATATAAAAGTAAGTAAAAAGTAAGTAAATATATATATATTAAAAAAGTAAGAATATTTTATATGCCAGCCTTAGTTGCTCTAGATCTATCAGTAAATTTTAGTGCTTTTGGGGTAATGTTTACTCTAAGTTTGTTATTAATGGTTCTCTTAAAAATTTTTTTTTTTATTCAGCAGTGGTATGTTTAGTGAAGTATTTATTTTTTTATTTACTTTTTTTTCTTCACTCCATACAGAGCCTATTACTGAGCCCCTAAAGGGACTCTCGGTACTCATGTTCCTCTCGATATTTTTAGGGGCTCTGTAACTCTGTAACACTTACAAAAATCTTACAAAAAATATGGACAAGCACATTTTATTATTTGTTATTCTTACACGCTGACATTCGATTGCAATTTAGTCTATAGCAATATAAATATTGTTGTGCTACCTGGTGCTCAGTGCTGGAGAGGGGGGGTCTGGTTTGTATGGTATGCTTTATTTTGTTTCACTCCTGTGTATTTATCTGGTTGAAGTCTCTAGTTCGAATATCACTAGTTACCTTTTTTCTACTTCATTTTTAATAATCTTTTGGCTTTGTTAAGACTCTTTTTGCTTAAACTACATTATAAATACCGATATTCTTTTTCTGATGCCACATACATTGTGACTCCGCCAGTTACTTTAACATTACAGAAAGATTCAGCCAGTCATGGACCCAGCCAAGATGGATCATTTCCACCGTACTCTTCATAGATGAGTGGCGGCATTAGGTGCCCATGAGAAAGGATAACAAAGACTTTGCATGCAATGACATTTCTGTACAGCTATCCTCAGCCACTGGTTTCAGAAGGCACCAGAGTTCCAAGCGTTCTTGTCAGTATGAATAGCATGGGCTCAGGGGTCCCAGCGCTTACTGAGGTGTCCCTGCCCCAACGTAAATGCTTTGAAAATAGGACAGACATGTAAAGTGGCTTTCTCTTTCAGTGCTCATTGATTTCCAACAGCAGTCCTGGTCACCATCTGTTCACTCAAAATTTGTGTACATTGTCTCTATTTTGTTAAGCCAGGACTTGGCCTGGACGGCACCCTCATGAAAACACCAACTTGAATTGCTTGACTTAGTTCTGAAGTTGGCTGGAAGAAGGCTGGTTTCTGTTATCCTGTGTCTCTGATGGCCAGAAGGCTACCACCCAGGCATTAGTTGGTTTTGGGGTAGCAGTTAATTTCATTGATGCCAGGCTCACATAGTCACATAGTCAGGATGTATTAATCGCTGCACCTGGCCATTCACCATGGAAATCTGTAACATCCCTCACATTAAAGAGAATAGTTGGTTGTCAGTGTTAAGTAATAAGTGTTAAGTATTAATGTAAGATTAATGTAAGAACAAATGTAAGGTTTGTGGAAGGCTTTTGCTTTGTACACAGTTCTTTGAAGGCATGTATGTATTTAGTTAAGTGTTTGAAACTCTAATGCACTTTAACTCTGTTGATCTTAACTCCAGTTCACACTTTTGGAGTAATTAAAATGTCAATTTCAAGCCAAACATGAGAACACAATCAGACCACACACCAAAGTATTATTTCAATAATGATTAGAAGGGTTAATACAGAATAGTAGAGAAAAATATCAAGGTTTACAAAAGAAAAAAAAAAACAGAAAACTGTGGTAAGCATAATCTTGTCCTCAACACAACTTAAACTCTTTATAACACTTCATGTGTTAGTTTAGGTCTATTTTTTTAACAAGTAGTAGTTGCTTATATGTCTTTAGCTTTAAGGGAGTTTTAAATTGGGCAATTGTTTGTGAAAACCACAAACTGAAAACCATATTTTCAGAGCTTCCGTGACATATGCAGTGTATCGTGATATTAGTGGTAAGAATTCTTACAGAAGTGGGTTTCTGTCATTAACATTCATCACAATTCTCCACTCCAACTTCACCACTTTTAGTGATTTCCCAAATAGAAGTAAAAGCTGCCTCTTCAGCTTAAAAGAGAAAATAAAATGTGTCAACAAAGTGTAAGTGTAACTAGAACAGTCATTTTTTTTTCTAAATCTTTTGTCACATAACACTAGTAATCATGACCAACCTTGTTACCTAGAATAAGAATCTTAGCATTTTCATCTCTGCTACTCATCTCTTTCCTTTTGATCAGTGCCACCATTCCTAGATAAACTATATTGCAGGCACTACTCTCCTACATTTACATTACATTTAGTTATTCCTGTAAATATTCTTTTTCACTATAGCAGATATGCAGCCATCACAAATCACTCCTTCAGCACTATGGCATCCACACCACATTGCATTTAATTACGAACACTACTTGTGTTAATATGCAGTGCATAAATCCCCAAACTTAAAACGATCATAGTTTTCACTGTATATTTCACTGACTTTATCCAGACAGCTATGTATGAACATAGGTTCACAAAGACACTTTCAGTAGGAATTGCAATGTACAGTCACACACTTAAAAAAAACTCATGATTTTAATGCAGCTGGGAATGCACATAACTGTTTCATCAAATAAAATCAAGGATCATGGGAGGGTCTGCAACACTATGACCCAGGCCATCCAACACTGCATCTCAAAAACAGTGGACGATCAGACCACTGTAAACCTGACATCTTTGTAGTAAATATGTAGTAAATATGCAACAAAGTTCTTGAAAATTGTTTTAAGCCATTTTCTTTTTTCAACTTTCTTTGTGGGTTCATTCAATGAAAAGCAGGCTTCAAGTGGCTTAAAGGACTTTTGAAAAACCAACCTGTTTGTGAGCTGGTTGAGTATCTAGGCAGTTATTGAATCATCGACTGTGCCATTGGGTTTTTATGTGATTATTTTGCTAGATTTATTTAGCACTGCTTACCTATTAATCATAAAGGAGCAGAGCAGTGTACCTTTACTTAAAATTTTGTTTACTGTCCAATGGCTAACCAAAAGCTAAGCAAACTCATATGTGAGAAAACATTGAGTCATAACCTACATGCAATTTGAAGATGCATATCAAAAATCATACATTATTTAAGAGCCAGGAAATGTACATCTCAAAATAAAAGGACAAAGTGTTAAAAATATATAGTTTATTTTTGTAAATGTTATCATATGTTTATTAAATCATCTCTAATGACTTTACACACCACTCCATAGACTGTGTACCAATGTACATGTTTTGATTTAGATTATGATGGTATCATTCTCTAGAAGGGGTCAGTCAATAAATATCATGTCTAGTTTAAGGCTGGTCACACAGGAACACATGTTAACTCTTTATTCTATTGTTTAATCTATAACCATGAAGATTTTCAAAACCATGTAATGTCATTTAAGTCACTGTGAAGCCTGCTTTTGATTTAATGAACCTACAAAGAAGGTTGGCTGAAACCAACTTCAAATTGGTAGTTTTAGATATTTGTGCTAATCATTATTTTTACACTTTTAGTATTATATTTGCTACAAAAATGTCAGGTTCATAGATTAAACATTAGAATAAATAATTCTAATTTGTGTTCCTGTTTGACCAGCCTTGCACACCTTGATAATTACTAGGTATGATAGTTGTTGGCTGACTACTTGAGTGTTTTATAGCAACAAATTCTAAAGGAAAAACGCACATTTGTAAACAGTCTGACAGTGGATTGTGTCCAAACTCTACATATATTATTATTATTATTATTATTATTATTATTATTTAAATCCTTGTACATTCATTTTGTATACCATAATGAGCTTTAGCACATCTGTTGTAAAGATTAGGACTTTTGCCATGTATTTACACCTGTGTCATCAAATTAATGGAAAACCTGACTTTAATTTTACCTTTACATTTTCTGCTGATCCTGAAGTCACACATTTGCCACTCATTGATATGTAATTATAGATAATTCTCCTTAAGAAATAAATGTCAAAGTCAAATATTGATACAGAACTGCATCTAACATAGCTTTGCAAATGAGAGTCTGGAAGGTGTTTGCTTTATTTTTCTATTCAAATTTTAAAGACAGGTGAGATAGAAAGGAGAGAGAGTCTTTGCTGCAGAGTAAGAGTTGGTGGCATGAGAAAACATATATGTGATTATCCCTATATCTGCAGTTCCACATGTCATTCAAAAATGCTGAAATTCTTTACCAAAATAACACACGTTTTGTGTCAGGCAAATCCTGACAAGAACAGTAGCTGGCATGTAAGACTTGTTTTTTAGCACACATACATAGCTTTGGCCAGTCTTTTAGTTGATTTTCAGTGTGTGCTGCTCTGGATGCAGTCAGTTGGAATTCGGACTTGTGTAAGGATGACAAGTGGCAGACAGCTATGGAGAGGACCTGCGGGACCTGGAGCTTGTGATTGCACAGTGTACCGCTCCCTGTATTTTAATCAAAAAGCACCAGTCTTTTTTTTTTAGATGCAGGGCTTCTAGGTGTGTCCATCTGCCCCAACAGTGGAAATGTGATCAAATTGAGGACATGTCCACCTCTGGGCAACTAAACATGACAGCAGGTACACAACACAATATGGACCTTTCTTTTCTGACAAGGTTCAGTTGACCAGACACTCTCTCACTATCTCACTGGATGTCTCCACAACTTTTGTCAGAATTAGATTGCCATTTCCTTTGACTGATCATTTCTAATTAGTATTGTACCTCAGCATGTAAAGTTCACCCCATGCTGCATGGAGTAAAAGTTTATGTTTATCACTTGGGCTGATACCACATGTGATCATCTCTATGTTGGCAGTTCTACATGCTTGAATGCTAAACTTTGTTTTGGGTCTATCTAATCTGGTCTCCACACCTCCTTGTGTCCGAGCATGTAACAGTTTACTTTCAGGCTAGTTTCAAACTTGGAATTTTAGAAAAAAATCTGCAAACTGATGATTAAAGGTTCTGTAATATATTTTTTAAATACATCAAAGATGGGTCTTGTAAGAGGTGCCTAGGGCACCTGTTACCTGTTCTGTGTTTCGTTCCTTTCGGTTGAGTTAATTAACGTTCATGTGTTATTAGTTTAGTTAATTAACTCCTTATTGTCATTGGTTTGTCTTGTGCACGTGGTCGGGTGTCTTTTTGTATTTATTTCCATTGTTTCTCATTCTCGGTGCTGGTCGTTTGTGTTATATGTCACTAGTCATTTGTACCTCATGTTTTTTGGTGCTACTGCACCTTTAAATAAACCCGTTCTCTGCTACCTGCGTGCCTGGCTCCCTTCAGCGCGTGTAAACGCGGCGGCTCTGTGCTTCCTATGCGCAACTGCTTTATTCCGAGGTAGACTACCGTGACATGTCTCATGGCGGATGAAATTTACAAAAGTAGAATTTCTAAAGACCTCAGCTGAAACACACATAGAACATGTGAGAGGAGAACACAGGTCAGACAATAGAATGTTAAAATAATACAAATTTGAATTACCAGTGACTACAAAAAAATTAGGAAAATAACGCAATCAGAGAACCCAATGCAGTCCCTAACAGGAGTGAATCTCCTTACTATGTGCACTGCCATTTATATAAGCATGATGTGTGCTATAATATGTGTGCTGATAAAACTATATTCTTCCAGTATTTTATAGGCTCCAAATTTTGTACAGCAAAATTTAAATATGCTTTAACATGCTTTTTCTTCTGTACCTGCTAATTATAGATTTTTCTCTAGCTCTCCGTGAGTGGTCCCTGGACCACTTTTCTGATTATTTTTTTTACTTTCCTGTCAGAAATATTGGCATCAGCATCCACTCTTGACTGGTTTATGAATAAAATAATCTTCCTTTGGCTGACCAAGGAATTTTAGTTGACTGTAAAAAAATGCATTTTGGTTTAATAAAGAACTTTTGGGCAAAAACCTTTATGTCCTCCTTTGTATTGACTTAGTATGGAAGTTAACCCGCAACAGGCATCAAAACATTGACGTTTTAAACACATCATCATAATCAAGAACATTTCATCAATTTCTTCAACGTTTGATGTAACAGTCAGATATTCGATAAAGTTGTCCGTCATGGAGTATTGTTTCTGTATCCAAATTATGTAAATCTGATCAGGTCAGGTCAACATATTTTCATATTGTGTATGAAACTTCATAATAAAATGTATGATTAAAAAAGGAATTAAATTTTATTGACAAGTTTTATATCTGCATCTGAAGAGTCTCTCTGAAGAGAATTTTTTTCTTTTTTTATTGCAGATAAAATGTTGAGGTTACTCATACTGTGTTTGTTTCTTAGTGCTAAAGGTATGTACCCTTTCTATTTTCTAGTACACCTCCTCTCTTTCTTTTGTAATCATTGGTATATATATTACATCACAAGATTGTAAAATTTACTGTTAACATATTGCACTCTTACATTAGTGTAATACATTTTTTTTTCTATTTGATTACCTTTAAATATACTTTTCTATAAAATATTTAGGATCATGGCAAAATATCAACTGTAAACAATATTAGTCTAATAAATATATTTCATACTATATTAGTATTGAAATTCAATAATACATATTTAACAGGTTTTAGATAAGATAGCCAAATTACAAAGAAGTCATTTAATTAATATGGTTGCACAAAATTGTCAGGTTAATGACATTATTTTATAGGAGTTGTTATGAGTTGAAAGCAGAGGACACAAAAATGCAGATGAGAAAAAGGGTTCTTTTATTTAGTTGCAACATCAAAGAAAAGGAACGGAAAACAGTCTACGAAGTGTGGACCTGGACGCGGACCGCGCTAAGAACGTAACTGAAAAGTTATTCAAACATAAAGGGGTGGATTAGAACCCCAGGCTACCAATCCCTAAGCCAGAGAGCTACTGCTGCGCCACTGGGGAGTTAACTCAGGTTGAGCCAACCAGGCTCCATGACTTAAGAGCAGGACACAAATGCAGTTTCTCCATTCAAGATGTGGACCTGCTCCCCACTCTGCACCTAAAAACTTGGCCTAAAATCTAAAACCCCCATATAGTGTGTGTGTGTGTGTGTGTGTGTGTGTGTGTGTGTGTGTGTGTGTGTGTGTGTGTGTGTGTGCATTAGCATCATAATTGTTTTCCCCTGGATGGGCATGGGAACCCTACTACTACTGAAATACATATGACCAACACTTTAAACCAAACTGAGCACTTTAAATAAAATTTATATTTTAACTTTGTCTCTCTAGTTGTTTCATCGTTAGAGGATGAAGGATCAGGGTCTGGTAAGAAATTTTACTTCACTCAGTTTTATTCAATCCATTGTTTTATTACATATCAAGTCAAACCTTCCATTAGTCCATTAGATGTCTTATTAAAATTACTGTATACCATATTTGCTTAAATACATTGCATATGTTTGTGAAGAATTGGTATTTTTGAAGGTTTGAATTTATTATATTACTAAATTAATAATTTATAAATATTACATTACATGGCTATGTAATATTATATTATAAATATAGTTGTTAATATATTTGTACTCTTTAGCAAACTGCAGATTGCCAGCAATGTTGTTTGTTTTATATAGCATTGGCTTTTCCCTTGCAATCTTGCTGTGCACACTTCAAATTTGTTGATGGTAGTTTTAAACAATAATATTAACCAATGTAAAAAAGTTCTTCAGTTGCTTGAAGTTATATTGATTTCCTATGTAACCTTGCAGACTTGCTTACACCCACAGATGATGAAGACGATATCTTTGGTAAGCTTATTTTAACAGACAAAGCACATCTTGCAGCTTATGTTCTGTGGCTATATGACTTCTTAGTTAAAAATATTTTAGCAGACCAAACCATCCTTCTTACGGGTCCAGCAATTACTGTTAAACCAACAAAATATATTAATATTAATAATGAAGACCATTATTACAAAAAAAGTAGTTCTGAGCATGTAGAGCCTGGAGAAATAGAAGGCCTAACAATCCTATTTGTACACTAATGTATCTTTTTTTTCATTTTTGTTTTATTTTTTGATATAGAGAACCAGTTTTTATTTTACTTGACCCCACATTTTATAACATGTAATATTATATAACATATAATATTGACATTATGGTGCCATTAGATGCCAGAAATTATACAAAATGTGGAGGTAGCAATATTTAAGACCAAGAAAGCAGAGGCTTTCAATGTCTTGAAAAGGTTATATCCCCTAAACATTTCCACATTTTTTACATTACACCAACAAACCTTGTTCTACTCCCATATAAAATTCAGTGTGACCAATTGCCTTCAGAAGTTATTAAATAAACGACACCAAACAAACACATGGATTAGATTAAGGAAGACAAAACTTACTTAAAATTCACCTTACCAGAGGAGCCAAATAAACAGAGATGCTGAATGGAAAATAAAAGAAAAATGGAATGTAACAAGAGAAGCAGGTAAACACAAAAAGACAATAAGGGTTTAGGTCCCTGGATCAAAGACCCTGTTTTCTGTTTTGGAGCCAGAAGATATTCAAGAATCTTGGCAAACCATGGTCACTGGTGGCTTGCACAGTCATTGGGATTGCAACAATCTAGTGTGGTAACAGGAATATCCTTTAAAGTGCAAACAGAAACAACTTTAGTCAAGCCCTCTCAGCTACAAGAATTTTAGCCAAGCTCTCTTGGCTACAGACAATTTCAGCCATGCCCTTTAGTGTAATACTCATTTGCATCATAGACACCTTCAAGTACACTCTGAGCTGAAATGATCAAACATGCACTCAGACATGACAATTCCAAGACCAGAAATGTCTTACAAGCAGATAAATAGCTAATAGAATTAAAAGAAAAATTCTTCAAGATTTTCTTCAAAAATTCAAAAGATTCACTTTTCACTCTTGAAGTTAGCAGAGTTTAGAATGCACTCCAAACTGATGGATTCATGTGCAGTCTCACTTACAGATTTAATAGAAACTAAAATGCTTTCAGAGCAGACAGTTGATTTAGAGTCAGTCATGGAGTCAACAGAATTATGAATGAATTATGAAGGTAGAAGAAAGGCATTGATTCTGGGATGAATTAAAACCTAGTATTTCCCAAAATCATGCCCAGCAAATTAAAAAAATTAAACAAAATATTTACCAAATCAGTTAGCTCAGGACAGATGACACAATTAAAGCATACATGCATACATAATAGAGAATATAATTAGGATTATGCACATGAGGGTACAAAATAGGTAAAAAGGATTAGACAAAATTTCATGTGAATCATGGCAGTGCGGCACACTGTTGAGCCCACAATTTACTGGCAGCTGGTGCAGTGTGCAGCATCTTACCACGCAGTGTGACAGCAGGCAGCAAAGTGCTGTCAAACATGCAGTAAGCCATGGTATTTACTGGCCAACACACAGACCCAGGGGTCTGCTTATTTATGCTCATTTCCCCACTGTTTTTAGATTAAGTAACAGTCCTCACAGACACGATCAACACAGCTGCTTGGTGACCCATATTTTTATTTAATTTTGAGTTTGGTTACTATTCTTTCTAAAGTAAATGACTTGTGCATACATTGTAACAAGCGTAGCATGCAACTTAAAGTATTTTTTGGTTTGTACAGTCTCTAGATTAATAATTTAACTATTAATAATATTGTCTCTGTTTGTGTGTATGTGTGTGTGTGTGTGTTTGTGTTTGTGTGTGTGTCATTAAATACAAAGCGACTGATCTTGAAAACCGCACAGCAGAAAAATCCAGTGGAGAAACTGATGGTAAAGCAATTTAAATAAATGTTTTTCCACAAACATAACACTATACTGCATTTTACACACAAGTTCTGCCTGATTGTGTGCTTTTATGTGTCAGCCTAATTGCCTCAGTAATAAAAAAATATATATATTTTGCACTTTTTAGATGGAAACCTCATTACAATCATCGTAGCAGCAGTGTGTGTCTTTGCACTTGCAATCCTTGCTGTTATAGGTAAGAGGATAGATAAAGTAATTTACAACAATTTTACTGACTTTAAAAATGCATTATGCAAGCAATGGTCAGATATATACATATACGTTATTTCTATCAGAATAATGAAAACTAGAAATGCAGTGATAGATAGAAGTGTTTTTGTTGTGGTGTATTTAGACTCCTTGTCAAATTACAAGGGAAATCACTTCATCTTTAGCTTTTACAAAAAAAAAAAAAAAAAAAAAAAAAAAAAAAAAAGATATTTACATTCAAGGTACCAAATCCTTTGACATTAAAATCTCAAATGGTTCAATAAACTTTCCAGTTGATCTTAAAGGAAAGATGGAATTCACTGGATTATTTTATCAGAAACCTTTAGATACATGAAAGGGATTTTTTATGTTTTTAATGATTTATTTAAATAAACATAAACTGTTTTTGTCGTTTTACAGCAGTAATTCTTTTTAAATACCACTTGCAGAAGCGGGAACAAGGGTAAGTAATTTTGCTTCTGGCAATATGATTTAATTGCCCTGAATCATGAAAATCTTGCTGACAATGTATTGTTAAAAAAACAGGCATAAAGAGTATTCAACAAAGTATGAAAATGTTACATACTCTACATATTGTCTACTTTAGTGTTTTATTAGAACAATCTGTATTTTTATTTATTTATTTTACAAAACCAGGCTTTAATAAACAATATTTTTTAAATTGTATTTAAAGAAGTAGTAAATTGTACTGGAGGGATTTATATAGTATGTTCTGGCATAGACATATACATTCAATTGCATTTATTCTTATTATTTTTTGCATATTCTTTTCAAATATGTAGAAAATTGCATCACCAAAAAACAATACATCATTCCATCAAGTACGCGAATAATAAATTTAATGGGTCAAAAAATCATTAGGATTGTCAATTGTCTAATAAACTGACATTTCTATAAACAAGGAGTCAATGTTTTATACAGTTAATGAAGAAAAAACTAATTGAATAAAAACAGTAGTCTCTTTAACTGCTATTATTTTGTATAAAAAAACAGCTGTCCTAAAATAATAAATACAATTCCATGTCATCAACAACAAATGACAAATTGCTTTTGCATTATTTATATAACAAAAGTTAAACATGTGGAAGTAGTATATAACTATACCCATATTGTTTCTATAGGAATTAAGAGGGTAAGTTGCAAAAGGAAAATTCTTGGCAGTTTGTTCTGGAACATTAATTCTGGAACATTCAAGTTGTTGTGTATTAAGGTGTGTTAAAACAGACAATGCCAGCAGTGACCTTGGAAAAGCAGTTGTTGCTGCTAAATATTATCAAGTTGATCATTTACAATGAGGATGTCCCATCAATTATATCCCAAGGTGTATATTCATGAGAATACCATAAAAATTAAAGAACAAAAAGGTTTGTTTGAAAAGATTACCAAGAAATGTTCTTTAGAAAGATGAGACTAATTTGGAGGTTTTTGGCTTTAAAGGAATGCTAAAAGTATTTGGCTTTAAAGTACTAAGGAATATTTGGCAAAAACCTATATTAGCACAACACACTGTTAGACTGTTAGACATGGTGGTGGAATAGTGGCATGTTGGGCTTGTTCTGCACCCACAGGACCTCTTTACCGTGCAGTCACTTTAAGCTTGACTGTAACTCGCACAATGTTTCCAAGCAGACCAATAATAGAATGGCTAAATCAATAATTTAAAATTAAAATTATGTTGTCTTGCTGCTTGAACACCGCTCTTTTGTAATGTAGCTCTGTGGCGCAAGGGTGTGAACATTTTTGCATTGTTCATATGATCCTAAGTAAACCGCACTAACCTCACTACAATTTTATACACCTCGAATTGTAGTTTTTTACTGATTAAGTAATGTCAGATATTACAATAAGTGCATAGTCTTTAAAACTAGTTCAGAAAGATACAGTACCTATTGGCTGTTTATGGAAAAAAAGTGAGTGTTAAATTCTGCCCTATAAGCATAACACATCAGTTGCTCTTAAACCCTGAAGTATAAAGAACATGAAGTAAAACGTAAACAGCAGGGTTAGTGCAAGGGTTGGGTCATGAACAAGCAGAGGCCTGCATGGCTGTAGCAAATTGCCTCACTCTGCAGAACACCAGATAAACAAAAAAGGAAAACGTTGGCAGAGATTCAGTTGTCCTGATCATATCTCCAGAAACAGCACAGAAGCTGCCCTTACCAGTTTACCTGGAAGAGGCAAAGTGCTGAAAGAGTAAACACATGAATTGCTAGTTTATTTTAATAAATGTAATATAAAAGTTGTTTAAAATATTACTTTGCATCATTTGCATACACCATTTTACTACAACTGTTACAAAAAAATTATTAGAAATAGAATGATACAAATGAAGATAATACATCCAAAATATTTATAAAATATTGTAATGATTAGAAATTACAAAGAAATGGGTTAATGCAAGAGTTTTAACATTCAGAGAGCAGCAATGGTTCTGTACTGTCAACAATTAGTGTACATGTCTCTATTTTGTTCAATTTGCTTCTGTTAATCATAAATTCTTGCAGGATTAAGATTTACCTGCAGGACCTCTTCACATTGAGTGTCTGATTTTCATAACTAAACTATAGTTTTAGTGTGAAATTGTTTACAGCATGGAATCACAAAGCCAAAATGTCTTAAAGATTTATGAATATGTGGACAGAGGCAGGCATGGGATGAAATATTTTTAGCAGTTTCACACACTAACAGATAATTACACATTTTGCAATGTTATGCTCAGTTGTTTTGGCATCATCATTGTGTAGACAGTGTCCTGTAAGCACTGATAAAAGAATAGAGAATGATCAAATCAGCAAAAAGCTAATGTTTTAGTACAGGGTGGATTACTAAGTAAATTTTTTTAACAGAGTGCACACTGAAAGGACATGGGTATGAAGCAGAAGTACAGATATAATCTGAATGGCACAACAAACACTAACAAACCACCATTACCAAGGTTTCACAGCAATCCGTAGATTTATCAACCCAAATAATACCTGCTATGAAGTGTCTTGTAAAAGTAATGTTAGAGGATAGATAGTGCAGTCTTTTTTTGTAACTACCGTATTTTCCGGACCATAAGGCGCACCGTATTATAAGGAGCAGTCTGAATTACGGGGTCTATTTCTGTATTTGACCCACGTATAAGGGGCACCGTACTATAAGGCGCAGTCTCAATTACGGACTCTATTTCTGTACGGTACTTATTCTGTATGGCACCGTATTATAAGGCACTTGCTAAAACATACGATCTACAAGAAAAGTAAAGGATGCAAAACGGTGATTTATATTCTATTCTATATTCACAAAAAACATTATTTTTAATCACTCTTCTCCCACAAATCCATCAAAGTCCTCATCTTCTGTGTCTGAATTAAAAAGCTGCGCAATTTCACTATCGAGCACTTCGGTGTTCACTCTCATCAATGTCTGAGTCCGTCTCATCACCAGGCGGCTGTTCAGCAATGATGCCGGCTTTCGCGAAAGTTCGGACAACAGTTACAGCAGAACCCTTAGCCCAGGCATCCACAATCCATTCACAGACGGTGGTATAACTCGCCCGCCGCTGCCTCCCGAGTTTTAGTAAACGTGCGTTCGCCGTCTATCATCCATCACTCCCACAACGCTCGCAACTTTACTTCAAACGCCCTGTTTACGCCAATGTCCAGCAGTTGGAGTCCTTTATTTAATCCTCCCGGAATGACAGCAAGCTCCGAATTAATTTTCGGTCGCACAACAATACTTTTATAGAATTTGGAACTCAGTACACGTATAAGGCGCACCGGATTATAAGGCACACGTCCGATTTCTGGGAAAATTTTAGGCTTTTAGGTGCGCCTTATAGTCCGGAAAATACGGTAGTTGTAACTATTATATACTGTATATTGTTGTAACTAATGATATATATATATATATATATATATATATATATATATATATATATATATATATATATATACACACAGTGGGTTGCAAAAGTATTCATACCCCTTGAACTTTTCCATATTTTGTCACATTACAACCACAAACATAATTATATTTCACTGGAATTTAATGTGAAAGACCAACACAAAGTGGTATACAATTGTGAAGTGGAAGGAAAATTATACATGAATCAACATTTTTTTTACAAATAAAAAACTGAAAAGTGCGACGTGCAAAAGTATTCAGCCCCCCTGAGTCAATACTTTGTGGAGCCACCTTTTGCTGCAATTACAGCTGCAAGTCTTTTAGGGTATGTCTCCACCAGCTTTGCACATCTAGTGACTGAAATTCTTGCCCATTCCTCCTTGCAAAACTGCTTAAGCTCAGTCAGATTGGATGGAGAGCGTTTGTGAACAGCAGTTTTGAGATCTTGCCACAAATTCTCAATTGGGTTTAGGTCTGGACTTTGACTGGGCAATTCTAACACATGAATATTCTTTTTTTTTAAACCACTCCATTGTAGCTCTGGCTTTATGTTTAGGGTCGTTGTCCTGCTGGAAGGTGAACCTCCGCCCCAGTCTCAAATCTTTTGCTGACTCCAACAGGTTTTCTTCCAAGATTGCCCTGTATTTGGCTCCATCCATCTTCCCATCAACTTTGACCAACTTCCCGGTCCCTGCTGAAGAGAAGCACCCCCAGAGCATGATGCTGCCACCACCATATTTGACAGTGGGGATGGTGTTTTCAGAGTGATGTGCAGTGTTATTTCTCCGCCACACATAGCGTTTTGCATTGTGGCCAAAAAGTTAAATTTTGGTCTCGTCTGACCAAAGCGCCTTCTTCCACATGTTTGCTGTGTCCTCAACATGGCTTCTGGCAAACTGCAAACGGGACTTCTTATGGTTTTCTTTTAACAATGGCTTTCTCCTTGCCACTCTTCCATAAAGACCACATTTGTGTAGTGCACGACTAATTGTTGTCCTGTGGACAGTTTCCCCCACCTGAGCTGTGGCTCTCTGCATTTCATCCAGAGTCACCATGGGCCTCTTGGCTGCCTCTCTGATCAGTGATCTCCTTGTTCGGCCTGTAAGTTTAGGTGGACGGCCTTGTCTTGGCAGGTTTACTGTGGTGCCATACTCTTTCCATTTCCGGATGATGGATTGAACAGTGCTCCGTGAGATGTTCAAAGCTTTGGAAATCTTTTTATAACCTAAGCCTGCTTTAAACTTCTCCAAAACCATATTCCTAACCTGTCTGGTGTGTTCTTTGGACTTCATGATGCTGTCTGCTCCCCAATATTCTCTTAACCAACATCTGAGGCCGTCACGGAGCAGCTGTATTTGTACTGAGATTAGATTACACACAGGTGGACCCTTTTGAGTCATTAGCACTCATCAGGCAACTTCTGAATGCAATTGGTTGCACTCAGGGAAAAGGGGGCTGAATACTTTTGCACGTCGCACTTTTCAGTTTTTTATTTGTAAAAAAAATGTTGATTCATGTATAATTTTCCTTCCACTTCACAATTGTATACCACTTTGTGTTGGTCTTTCACATTAAATTCCAGTGAAATATATTTATGTTTGTGGTTGTAATGTGACAAAATATGGAAAAGTTCAAGGGGTATGAATACTTTTGCAACCCACTGTATATATATATATATATATATATATATATATATATATATATATATATATATATATATATATCATGGTGTTATTTGTGATTTAATCTACTTTTTGTTTTTTTGTAGAGTTTACACTGTACCAGTGGAACAGCAACAGAAATGTGTTTAATGCTACCAAGGCTTTCTAGCACAGAACTCCATAACAAGACTCCAGCCATTACTTCAATGCTACATTGCTGCTTGGTTTTGACTGCCTGTAATTACAGATAGCATTCTTGTTTAAAGGATGTGTTTTAAATGAAAAGCAACAATGTAAAGGAAAATTGTATTTAATTTCAACACTTTTAATGGTACCAATTTTTCTTTGCCATGCTTTCATTATTCATTTATTTTTTGTATATTTTTAATCAGAAGCTAATATTATTTTGGGTCAATTTATTGCTTTTCAATATTTTCCCTTAGAGTTTAAAAATTAATGCATATTAATATCATATAATATCCATGCTGTCAGAGCATATGTGCCAAAAAGTAACCAAGAGTAGTGTTTTGATTTTATTACTTTGGATCCAAATAATGTGATTATCATACTTATGGATATACTTAATTATACTTAAATACTTATATTTGAAAAGAAAATGCATACTGTCATGACACCCGGGATTGACAAGGACCCAATAGGGCAAAATTAAAAAATGTTCACTGTGAGGTGTACTCAACTTATATTGCCAGCTATTGTGTTGCCAGATATTAATGGCTGTGTGGTAAGTAATTTTTAGAAGACAGTAAAGGTAGTAGTTATACTGCTAAACATGCTGTATACTGACTATTCTATACATTTTATTTCTAAGGTGTTGTCCTATAAAAAAGATAATATAATACAATATTTGTGGAAATATAATGGGGCGTATTCACTTTTGTAAGATATACATCAGTACTGCATGTCCATCTAACTTCCAATTTTTCCACATTTCTGGTAAGCCATTTTTTATGTTTTAAAACAATAAAGCATTTATATTTTTTACATTGTAACCACTTCTAATGTTACATTTTGTATGTTGCAAACATTATTTTTTATTTTCATTTTTCTGTAGCCTAATTTTTAATTTCTAGTGCACTTTAAACATTTTTTTTTAAACATTGTTGTAAGCACTTCTTTGTCATATGGTGAACAAAAAATATATACATTTTTATTTTTTTTTATTGGAATGAACTCAATCATTTAATGACACATTTCTTTAATTCCTTGTTTTTTATTTCAATAATATTATTTTATCCTCTACTTTTATTTTCCTGATTCATAATTAAAAAATAATAGGGAAAAAAAAGGGTCTTTTCAAATTATTTATTATTTTGGAAACACTTTCTATAAATCTGGTATTCACAATGCATTATAAACTCATTCATCAAGCTTCAAAAAATTCATACTGCTTTATAACACTCGAGATAAGCCTCTATTATTGTACATCGATGTTTACACCCACATGCATAAAATGTTATAGAAATGTCATAAAGCTTTATAAGCTTTAAATTCATAATGCTTTAAAACACTCAAGATAAGCCTCTATTATTTTACATCGGTTTACACCCACATACATAAAATGTGATAGAAATGTCATAAAGCTTCATAATCTTCGCATTAAACAATTACCTTATATGGAAATGACGTATAAGATCTTTTTATAAGCATTGGGTATTGTATATTAAATTTTTACCTCCATTAAGTAGATTGCATTAATACTAGTACATTTTGACATAATGAAGCATTATAAATGCACTTTACATACTTTAGGTTAAGTGAAATCCAAAGAATCCAAAGTTCAACTTATGCATTATAACAATATGTGTTATAAAGCACTATGTCACATCATTTTACACTTTGTGACCATGTTTATGAACATCTATGTATATTAATAGAGGTTAATGACAAATGTTATGAAGCATTTTGAATACTTTATAAAGATTAATGAATGCACCTATAATACATTATGAATACCGTTTTTATAGAAAGTGTTACCAACATTTTTAATAAACACTGTTTTACTTCATTTTATTTTTTATTCATTCTTGTCTTTAAGACTTCTTGTTAAAAAAAATAAAAAATCATGTGACTAGATTGCCACTATTTTACACATTGCAATAAAATAAAAAGATACAGCAATTGGGGAGGTCATGGTTGTTGTCATTGCAGAGCGATTTAAGCTTATTAAGACACATGGATTGGATTCTGGAATATATATATATATATATATATATATATATATATATATATATATATATATATATATATATATATATATTTTAAAGAGCTCTTATATGTGTATGACAGTTTTACCTAAACAGAAAACTCCAGTTAAATACCTCATCATGGGGGTTAGTTATAAAAGGTCAGCTAGTGCTTAGCTGTGGAATCTGACACCCATGCTTCAATAACCTTTAAAATACTCATTACCTTTTCCAGGCCATCCAACTCTATGTACACACCCACATTTATATGGCACCATTTATATATATAACTTTTTTGCATGTGCTTAAGAGATTACTTTATGACTAAGCATTTCTGTTTGTTAAAAAAAAAAAAAAAATCAACATACAATTGTAACTTTCTTTGTCTCATCTTAAGCAAGATGAGTACTTAGTTCATTTGTTAGAGATGTGTAAAAAGCTTTTTCATCAAGGCATTAAGACAGGCTCATATGTAGACTAAATCAAAATGCTTGCTGTCACTGGAAAATTTGGTTTCTAAGTAATTTGACATAGTTTCACTATTAGTTTTACTAATCTAACCTGCATGAACAGAACAATTGTTTAATTATTTTGTTCATATATTTGCATGTGCTTCAATATATCATAATATGTATTTTTATTTGACATTTGCATTAATGTGTTATCCAATTATATGGATTCAAGTTTGTATTTTAATACATTCAACCTTAATGCGTTACTAACTATGTGAAGGTTTGACTTAATGCATAAGGGGAAATTCCAGTTTGGATGCACTGTAAAAAACAAAATACAAAAAAAAAAAATTCGGATATAAATACTGTAAATTACCAACTCATAAAAATACAGTTATTTTTAGAATTAAAATAGTTTTTCACATAAATTTTACATGCAATTGCACATAATTAAAACATATTAATAGTTTTCCCAATGTATACCAGTCTTCAATATATAATGTTTAATTGTATGTTTTTTGACAGTTTAATTTTTTTTTTAAATAATAATAATAATAATAATAATAATAATAATAATAATAATAATAATAATAATGGCAAAAAAAATTGTTTATATGTTCAAGATTAAATTGTATTTTATGATTGCAAAAAGAGTGCCAAACTATGAAATCAGTGTATTTGTTTTGAAAAAATGTGGATACGATGAATTGAATTCAAGTATTAAAACCTTATCATTAAACCTTATCCATGTGAAGCATAGACCACTGAAATGTATGCAGAAATATAGAAATTACTATAATTTCAAGCAACCACTGTATGTCATTAAAAGTTTTGTACCAAAATTAAAAAAAAATGTGCATAAGAACACACTCAAAATTGATAAAATAAAAGAGTAAAAACCAAAAGTATTCTTACCACTAAAATTGTCATATTGACTATTTCTAAAAATAGGATTTATCTTTAAGGACCCATACAAAATGTGGCACGGTGGCTTAGTGGTTGGCACGTTAGCTTCTCAGCGCTAGGGATTCCTAGTTTGAATCCCAATCTGGGTGGAGTTTCCATGTTCTCCCCGTGTCCGCGTGGGTTTCCTCCGGGTTCTCTGGTTTCCTCCCACAGTCCAAAAACATGGATCAAGCTCAATTCTGTTCTTCAAATTACCCCAAATAGAGTGTGTCTGTGTGAGTGAGTGTGTGCCCAGCGATGGATTGGTGCCCTGTCCTGGGTGTATCTGGCCAGCTAGGAACTAGGGACCCTAGTAGAGGATAAAGCGGAAGATAATGAATGGATGAATGGATGAACGGAAGATAATGAATGGATAACTATTTTGAGGTTCAACCACTTATTAGGGCTTAAACAGTTTAAAAACCTGGTCATTTGTAAACAGACAAATGTGTGGTCTAACAAATAGCTTTTTTTGTTGGGGTGACATCCTGAGTAAAAACTGTCTGTGGTGACAACATCTAAAGTCAAGTTGTGACCACAGACCTGTTGCTCCAGGCCCTGTAGAGCACATAACAAATAGGCCAAAGAAAATGTAGATACAACTAAAGCATGCTCTGTGCAAACTGGTTCATTCAAATCACTCTCTGCAAAAACAGGCTTGGATGAAGTACTTTTAATGCAAATGGGCTTATATGAAGTGCTCTTAGCAAAGACAGAACATTCTCAGAGGGACACTGATAGTTTGTGAAGTTACTCAGTACCAGAAGATTCAAAACTCAAGTCAAAAAAGTCAAATAATCAAAAAAATCACTTATACAATTAAGCAAGGGAAAATGAATAAATGAATTAAAATCAACCGTACCAGCATCACTTCTAAACTGACCATAAACAGTACACCACACAAATTACACTTGTTCCCTGATGGTCATGACCAATAGAGAGAAAAAAAAATACAGCTGTACTACAATCTGTAATTGTAAAACTACAAAGTCCATATATAGCAAGTGGAGAAAAAAGACAATAGAACAAAAAGGAGGTATGTCCAAACTCAGTAATGGGCGGTAGCAATGCTATATTAGTTCAGCTACATTTTCCTGTAGCTTGGCAATAGCATCGCTGATTTCTGAATCAAATAAGTATCCAGTAGTTAATTTTTTTTTTTTTTGATCAAGTAAAGACGTAGGTTTGCTCTGCAGTATAATAAGACACAACAGTCAGACTGAAATTGAACTTATGTGTGAGCTTACACTCTACTTGTCTGTCAATCGAAACATGCACATGCTTATGACAGTGGAACCGGCAGTCTAAATGAGAGACGCACACACAAACAGCACAAGGAAAAAGGAGGAGAACAAGAGCAGAAATATGACACTTATCGAATCGGCAGAGAAATTTTTTTTTTTAATGTGCTTTCAATTCCAAAAACCAACTGTTGTCGATATCCAAGATATCTAACACCAACTTTAGAACCCACATTTAAGTTACTCATTAATTTATCTACTGCAGTAGGCTACAAAGAAACGTGTGTTCAAAATAATAAAAAAGTGTTAGAAATTAGTTAAAAATTAGGGAACAACATCAGGTAACAAATAAAAACTCATGCTAGCAGGGGGAAACTAGCCCCTACAAAAATATCTGCACTGTTTAAGAGTTTATCCACTGTCTCAGGTCAAAGAGGTTTTTTTTTAAGTCAAAACCCTGGTGTTTTTATCATTGAGAAATTAGATTAGCAAATGCATTGATGTTTTATCAATAGGCTTCAGTTATTCAGAATCAGAAACAGAATCAGTTTTAATTGCAATTTACTGTATTTACAATATACAGTTATATTTACAAATAACAAATATGCTGTACAATATGATACATGAATGATATCATATTGAATGGGATATGTGGTTATTTGTGAATATAGATAGCCTTTTTTGTGTGTTAGAATATTGGCTCTGTTGGTACAGTGTGAAATAGCTTCTGAACAGTTTAGTTACTTTTGCCATATTTGTGTAACTTTTTATATGGGTGGAAGCTTTGTGCAGTGAAGCTTATTTTATTGTTGAGTAATTAATAGCTAATTAATAGTAAATAATAACATTTTACAGTGTTGTCCAACACTGTCCAAACTTTTTACTGGTACTGTATACAAGGTAAAATGTTAATAGTATAATCAATAGTTATTTTGTTTTCAAAGAGTGATATTAAAATATATGCTTAGCTATTAAAACTTAGATTACAGAACACGTTTGTTTGAACTGATACATTTATTTCACACTTTACATACCACCCAACTTCTCATTTAGCTGTACTTAGGACATGTTTGTACAACACAAGGTAACAAGCTTTCTATCAGTCATGGAAATATTTCAGCGATGAGATTACCATGATGATTGCTGGTGTCTGCTGTCAGCAAGTTCCCTTCATTATGTTGTTTGTACTAAGCTTACCCTGCATGTGAACGGTGACTTGTTTTCCACACAAAAAAAAAAAAAAAAAAAAAAAAAAAAAAAAAAACACTGGGCGAGTATTAACAAATCCTCCCTCAGCTGTGGGAATCAAGTCCTATGATTCAGCACACTGAGAGCAAATAATTATACTCCCTATTAAACAGCTTTTTTTTATCCTTTTTAAACATGATTGTTTTTAAAGTCTAATCTGGTTGAGGGCACCAGATTAGACTATACAATACTTTTTATAGTCTAATCTGTAAATAAAATACTTTTATTTTTTGTAAATTACATCATTATGACATTATATATATATAAACAAATAATTACAAGGTTAATGTGCTTCTCAAAATGTCTGGATGGCCTTGTGTGGAATAATAGCACAGATAGTCCAAATTATCTCTGATAAAGGTATACATGGTGTACATACCATTGTATCGCTAAGAGATATGACATTCGAGATATGTCACAATGTAACAGCATTAACCCTAGCATAATAATATTTACTTAGTTGTATTTTAATACTACCAAAATTTGTCAAAGTATGTAATATTCATTCATTCATTTATTCATTATCTTCCACTTTATCCTAAATTAGGGTCGCGGGGGTTCCCTATGCCCATCCAGGGGAGAACGTTTCGGGCGCTGAGCAGATACACCCAGCACAGGGCGCCAATCTATCACTGGGCACACACTCACACAAACACACTCTACATGGGGCAATATGGAGAACTCAATTGACTTGATCCAAGTTTTTGGACTGTGGGAGGAAACCGGAGAACTGGAGGAAAAACACGCGGACATGGGGAGAACATGGAAACTCCACCCAGATGGGGATTCGAACCGGGAATCCTTAGCGCTGAGAGGCGAACGTGCTAACCACTAAGCCACCGTGCCGCAGTATGTAATATATATTTTAAATATGTCGGGGGGGTCCCCTACGGAGGGGTCTATTTTTGCCATCTTTATTAATCATAGTGGTTATTAAATATTGTTTAATATGACAAACTAAAAAAAACAAACAAAATTTTTTTTGTATTATTTATTTATTGCTTAATTGGACCTGACACATACTTGAGGATCTAGAAATACATACTAGAAATAATAGTGATATAATAGTGACGCAATTGGAATACTGATTAAATGTCTACTCAGTTAAATTTATCTGCAAAACATGAATGTAATTTGGACACATCCCAACCATCTATTTGTACATATTGTGTTAGTCTACTTTACTTAGTTGTCTATTGGTCAGGACCCAAATAGTAGCACCACAGAGCAGATATTATTTGATTGGTGCATTATTCCTATGACAGCAGTGTTATTGAGGTGTTTAAATGAAACTAAAGCAGCACCACTGCACTTAAACCTCCTCACCACAGCAGTGTCACTTGTTTGTTCTGTGATAACCAAAAACAAACAAACAAAAAAAGAAAACAGATGTATTACAGTCTGTGATTGTAAAACTACAAAGTTCATCCATATGATAAGTGGAGAAAAAAGACTATGTAGTATATTTTAGCATATTTTTTTGTACCATTTCTGTCAAGTAAGCGATATTTAGATAAAGATTAGTTACTGAATTTTGCACTCTTTTAGTTCAATGGTCATATGTTTTTTTTAGCACAAAACAATTTTAAGTAGTTACACTCCCACTTTTCTGCTTGGGTGGTTGATACAACATATTTAATCACATTCTGGTCACCTCATAGGACCTGGACACACACAAAAACATATACATAAAATGATATACAATGTGTACATATACAATACAAAACAAGAATGTTGAAAGCAAATTTAAACACTTATATATCAAAGAAAAATATCAAAGAACAGGCACTATGCAGTCTTTCTTAGCTCAGTGTAGAATGACCACAGGGGTGGATTTCCCAAAAGTGTCGTAGCGCTAAGTACTTCGTAACTTCGTTCTTAAGAATGTTCTTAAATTTACGAGCCTTTCCCGAATGCATGCGTAACTTAAGTCGTTCTTAAAATAAAAAAGTCGTTCTCGTAACTCACTAAGAGGTTCGTAACTGGCAGCGAACAAAGACTCACAGACTTTGTTTAAATCGCACAGAAATAAAATAAGCACTAATATTATCACCTGGAATTCGGTAATTTAGTCACGTATTATTTTATACATTATCATTATTTTGTATATACACACACACTCACATATATATATATATATATATATATATATATATATATATATATATATATATATATATATATATACATATACATATACATACATACAATGAAATATGTGTATATATATATGTATTTATATACAGTATATATATATATATATATATATATATATATATATATATATATATATATATATATATATATATATATAAATACACACATACATCATCTTCCACTTTATCCACTATTAGGGTCGCGGTGGGGTTCCCCATGCCCATCCAGGGGAGAACTCGGGCGCAGGTACACCCAGGACAGGGCACCAATCCATCACTGGGAACCCACTCACTCACACAAACACACTCTATATGGGGCAATTTGGAGAACTCAATTGACTTGATCCATGTTTTTTTGGACTGTGGGAGGAAACCAGAGGAAACCCACACGGACATGGGTAGTACATGGAAACTCCACCAAGATGGGGATATAGAAATAAATAAATAAATAAATATATATATACGGTGACTTAGTGGTTAGCACGGCACGGTGGCTTAGTGGTTATTCCCGGTTCGAATCCCCATCTGGGTGAAGTTTCCATGTTCTCCCCGTGTCTGCGTGGGTTTCCTCCGTGTTCTCCGATTTCCTCCCACAGTCCAAAAACATGGATCAAGTCAATTGAATTCTCAAAATTGCCCCATATAGAGTGTGTCTGTGTGAGTGAGTGTGTGCCCGGCGATGGATTGGTGCCCTGTCCTGGGTCTTTCTGCCCAGCGCCCGAGAAGTTCTCCCCTGGATGGGCATGGGGAACACCACCGCGACCCTAATAGAGGATAAAGCGGGCGATAATGAAGGAATGAATATATATATATATATATATATATATATATATATATATATATATATATATATATATATATATATATATATATATGAAGAATGTGAGAATGAAGACGGCATTCATGTTCCTGCCAAATACAGTTTATGCCTGATCTATTAGGTGAATTGCAAGCACTGATAGTCTGTGATACATCCTCCACTTTCTTCTTTGTTGGTGGAACTATCTCGTGCTTTGGAAAATAATGTAATAATGGATATAATTTGCCTTTTTGTTTTACTTAATCAAGCATCTTATTTAGTTTGCTTTCAGAAAAGTGTATATTACGCTGTTGGTTTCCCATGCCACTGAATAATGAATTCAGGTTATATGTGCACCCAATGATAAGCTTGCTTGGTAAGCGATGGGTCAAAAATTGGTTGTTTCCCGCTTTTTGTAACAGTAGCCTAATTTAAATATGATTATTTAGTGTTTATATAGTTTTTAAAAAAATATTTTCTAAATTATTTGTTTATTTATTGAGATGTGTGGTAATCTGTGATTCAGTTTTCGACTGACGGTGCCTTTTCAGGGGCGGAGTCTACAAAGAACGACTTAAAAGTCTATCTTAGTCTAGGAGACTTAAGAAGGCTTTTGAGAAAGCGCCGTAAAATTCGTGTTCTTAAAGTTATGTCGTTCTTAAAGTTGTTCGTAACTCGCTAAGAACGTTCGCTTTCGGGAAATCCACCCCTGAAATATAGGACGAGGTAGAAGACAATATAGTAACTAAGATGAAGCAGGAGATTTATTCTACTTTGGTGCAAATAACTGACAGGTAACATAAATAAATAAATAAAATGGGAACATGGTTTTGCAGTTGTTGCCCATATACAGATAAATCACTGAAGCCTATGATTTGGCCTGGTCTGAAAAAAAAATCTTTCAGTTATTTTAAGCAGTGTATTTAAAGTTAAGTGACAGTTCTGCACAAACTAATAAAAAATGTTTTGATTGCGGCACTGAACATCCCTTTGCCAGTTGGACTTTATCAGTTACAGCTAAATCCACAAGTGAATATTACGTATTATATTCATTTTAACATCTAACTGTATTATTACATTAATAATGGTTTACCCTTTTCATATTTTATAACAGTCTTTGTTTATGTTTAATGAGAATAGTATTAAGTGTACACACATACAAGAAAACTTACATTCCTTTCCTAAAGGCAAATTGAGGACTGCATCTTCGTTTGCCACCTTGAAGTCAAACAGACAAAGAAATAAATGGTGCTTTCAATTAATGTTAAGGTATTCCGAGATTGTGCACACGCAACACAAGAGGGCACCACAACTACTACTTTTGGACTGTTGTGGATTATTTTTTAACTATTTAACCCATAACGTGGCACATAAATAGGATTATTAAAGAATTAAATATGTTTAATTTTTGTTATATTTTACATAATTTATCTTTTTTTAATTATAATTACTGTACTTTCATGTAAATAATGCAAAATGCAATCGTAATTGTATTATATATGTAATACAATGGCATTAAAATTAGGATGATCCGTTTTTTTTGCAAGTCCTTTGTTTAAGTGACTGGGCTGCAAAAACTGCATGTTTTGTTGAATAATAATTAATGTATTTGCACATCCACTGTAAGAAATATTTTATTTATAAGAAGGTAATTTCTAAGTTTAATGTTTTTTTAAGATTTATATAAATATAAACTTTTGTAATTGCCATTACCTAAAATTAGAAAAAAAATAAATACAATTTTTCCTACCCCAATGTGTCAAATTCTAAAATTTTAAAGTTTGCCTGCGATTTATTTTCCCCATGTCACAGGAGTGCTCAGTTATAGCATTGGGGAGCTTTAACTCAACACACCCTTAAACAATTGTGTGATTAAAATTAAGAAGTACAGTAAATAATGAGCTTTTTTAAACATTTTATTAGCTAAGCTTATTTATTTAGCATAGGACTTTTGTGATATTGAATAAAATTAGACAATTTACTTATATATTTTACTTCAAAGCTAAAAACATTTTTAGTACTCATGTTTGTTAAATACCAAAAAAAAAAAAAAAAAAAAAAAAAAATGCAGTGCAGTTGGAACACATATATAATAATGTGCAGCAACATACATGTAGGTAATATTCTACTCACATGCAATCACCATTATTCCTAATAGAAAGAGCACAGCTGCAAAAGACAATCCCACTTGCCTCAAGCTTGTGTAATCTAAATAAATATACACAGTACAAAATGTCACATTTACAATTTAGAATAACAACATCCAGCATGGACATAAAAATATGAAAAAATATAATTTTAGCTCATACCATAAATAAATGGTGTATCCCATTTTTTTTCTGTACACAGTTTAACAGAGTTTAAACAGAGTTCACTTTAATATAACAGAAAGCTTTATATGAAAGACAGTACATACAAATACATGTATGTTTGTGTTGAAATATGTATGGTAAGAGTTTTAAATGAAATATTTACCCCACATAATCTTTTCATGTTGAAGGCTATGATCTTTTGTTGAAAGGGGCCCTGAGATGGATGATGGTGAAACTGTTCAGGGGAGAAATATTTATTTTTAACACTATACCCCAGGTTTGTGAATGCAAGACCATTAATCAACCAAAGCTATGTATACCATGGTAAGCAAGCCCCATTATCCAAACAAAGCGGAAGATAATGAATGAATGAATGAATAATTAAATCATTCAGCCAATAGAAACTAAGGTTCTGTTGAGTTTTTTAATATTTTTTTTTAATTCATCAACATTTTATTTTCTCTTTCTATTTATAAATTTGTTGTAAGCTTTGGGGA
Source organism: Corydoras sp. C115 (assembly GCA_019802505.1). Classification (NCBI taxonomy): domain Eukaryota; kingdom Metazoa; phylum Chordata; class Actinopteri; order Siluriformes; family Callichthyidae; genus Corydoras; species Corydoras sp. C115. The sequence continues at coordinate 2,527,547 of JAFMOC010000012.1, forward strand.
ATCTACCACAACTACAACCATTTTATTTATTCTCCCATTTCTTTAAGCGTACTATACATAATGGTAAAGATTGTCTAATTGCTCCATTTTCATACTTAATAAGAAATTTTTTTTTCCATGAGAAGAGAAGCACTGCAAGTTCAATATGCAAAGAGTTGCATAAAATGGAAGTGGAAATGTGGAAGTTCTCCTTATCACTTGCATGCATAATTCCTTAATTACTTTCAATACATTTTTATTTGCTCTACTACAAATACTACTTTTACCTGTATTTTATTGTGAGATTGTGTGTGACATAATAGCTTTCTAAAATGCAATGTTGAAAAATTACTGCATATCTTTAAAGCTTATATTATGCAACTATTGTTGTATACTTTTTTATTATCATTAATTCAATGTAATTTATGGAAGTATTGGAGTAATGTGTGCCTATTTAGTATTTAATATATAAGGTAAAATATTAATAATAACCATCATTCTAGTTTTAACATGTTATTTGAATTACAAATTCATCTTTTATTTATTTTAACATCATACATGTGAGATTAGCTAAAACAGTTTTCTATTTGTTTATTTTTTATTGCTGAAAATAAAGCTTTGTAGTGTTAGGTAATTAAACAGTTATATCAATTAGAATGTATTTAGTCTATCATAGACTTTAATTATTTACTAAGTGTAACAGGTGCTTAAGGCACCTACCTTCTGCTACCTGCGTGCCTGGCTCCCTTCTGCGCGTTAAGGCACTGCGGCTCTGCACTTCATTTACGCAGCCGCTTTTTGATCGAGGTAAGCGAGTGTGACACTAAGACAATTATTAAATATTTACTAAGACATTTTTTTTCCAATAAGGTCCAAGATTTAGTTGTTAAGTCTAAGACTCCAACCTAACTAAATAGTGTTGGTTGATAACTTTGGGATGTTTTAGGTTATCTAATGTAAAAAAAAACACTTTAAAAAGGAATATTTATACCTGTACTTGTTGATGAGGTGGAAGTATTTGCAGTAGAACCAGTTGTCCTCTCATTTTCATGGAAGCCTTTGCCTGTGTTCAGTTTAAAATATTTCATGTCAATTAAGTCTTTAAATAAATTAATTAATAATATAATAAATTTATTACTTTGTAAAATTAGCTGAAAAAATTTAATATTTGTATATGAAAAATTAAATAAATATAACAATTTAAGCCAGTCCAATTATACATTTAACTGTCAAAGATAAATTTATTAATAAGCCACAACCTAGCTTAAAAAGTTAATTTTTGTAAATTAAAGTTATGACAACATGAGTTCAGCTAACAAAAATGTGCCTATGAAGCTAATTTTGTGTTCAGGGTTACAGTCAAATTATGACAATACATTTCCAGTCTCACTCTTTTTAAAGTAAGTCTATTACCCTCAACTTTTAACTATAATATTATGTTTATAATTAATTTTATAATTACTTTTTCATGTCTAGCCAAAATTGTTCAATGATGTTTTATAAAACAAAGCAAACACCTTCCTCCAGGAAAAAAAAAAGTTATAACAGTAACAAAAATTCACAAAAAAAGAGTGAACATATAGAATGTATTCAGGTAGTTCTAAACATGGAAAAAAAAAAAAAGCAAGTAAATAAGCATAAGAAGAGCTTAATGCATTTAATCGGAATCACAGTTACATGTTGTTTTATTATTTTTAGTAATTTAAATTGTATAGTAACAATTACCTGTATTGTTTTGTGTTGACCCAGTTGTGTGGGTTTGAGGTAAAGAAATGAATTGGTCCGGAGACTCATTTCTAACTGTAAAAGATGAAGGGACAGACACATATTTGCTTAAGTTTGTGATGCTGCACAGCATTCTTGCCATTACACATTACATACGTATTAGGTTAATTAGGTTAATGTTTTTAATTGTATTTTCATTGTATTGTATGGTACAGGTAAATATATTTCAATATAGATTTTGAATTGGGCCTATTTGACCTAACAGGAAAAAAGAAAAGCCAAACTTGATAAACTTTACATGAAGCTATTTTTGTTAACTGTTTCAGAATCATATCTTTAAAGCATGTCTACTTAAACCTAAGCCTATATAAAGATTATTAAAATATTATATTATTAAATCAATAATTCTATTATATTTATGAAAAGGTTGATGTGTATCTCAGAGTGGAATGTTTAAAAAATCTAAAGAACTTTTGGTTAAAAACAAAGATGTTATTTTGTCCTTCGACACAATGCATACTGCAAGCATACTGTATACCAATGGCCTTTTCTTTGAAAAAAACTATCAAACCAAGAAGGTTGTGCTAATTGAATTGGTTAGGATATTAGTAGTGGCCAAGCAGTTCTAATCTGTATAAACCATGTTTATAAGGATAGCAGAGTAAATTATATCATGTATATAAACTAGGAACAAGATACATACCTGTGCTGGCTTGTGTGGTAATATCTGGCAAAACATTTTTATTTTCATACACTTCATGGGAAAAAAAAAATAAAAAAATAAAAAATGTTAAACAAGACTGTTATTTACAGGACTGAATAAATTTGTATATAGTATGGATAAACAAAATATTAAATTAATTAATAAATACATGTACAAAATTCAACAATTAGCAGTATACTTTCTTTGTGGAGTGTGGTGCTGCTCACAACATTTTTTTAATAATTTTTATTGTGAGTAAGGTGGGTCTCCCAAAATGTGGTAGAGTCAGTATAGGTTGACAATTGTGAGTTTATACTGTATGTACTACAGAAGAAGAAGAAGAAGAAGAAGAAGAAAATTTTCTCAGGATATAATGCAACCATTTATATACAATACACATACAGTGTTTAAATTATAGTGTTGTAATACAGGAATTCTTTCTTTTTTTTCTAAAATGTCATTTTCTTTGGAAAAAAAACATCAAAACCAAGTGATTGTGCTCCATGAACTGGCCAGGATATTAGTAGTGGAGCCAAGCAGTTCTAAACGGTATAAATATTTTTATTGGGATGGTAGAGTAAACTGTATCATGTATGAGTGAGACAGAAATACCTGTGCTGGCTTGTATGCTACTTGTTGGCAAAGGATGTGAAATATTTACATCTGCATGCACTTTATAAAGAAGAAAATATGAAACTTAGATACTTAGATACTTAGAACTTAGATACAGTTGCAATCAGAAATATTCAACCCCCTCACTTCCAAAGACATTTAGAGATGTGGATGAAAGACAATGACAATAAATGACAAACTGGTGGACGACCTCTGCTGGTCGTGTGTTATATGTCACTAGTCTTTTCGTACCTCATGTTTTTTGGTGCACTGCACCTTTAAATAAACTCGCTCTCCTGCTACCTGCATGCCTGGCTCCCTTCAGCGCGTGTAGACGCGGCGGCTCTGCGCTTCCTATGCGCAACCGCTTTATTCCGAGGTAGACTACCGTGACAGAACGACCAGCCAGGAAATTTGGGGAGTCCAGAGCCCAGGTAAGCGTATTTTAAAATTTTTCTTTGCGGGGGCCATGTAGCCTCGTACTCGCGGCGCGTTCCGCTGTGTTCGCGAGTGCGCTATGCGCAGCCCGCCGTCCCGGAGCCGTAAGGACGGCTCTTACAGAGATATAACGGAGTATTATGACTCCGATGATGAGAAGATGTGGAAGTACGGGTACGAAAGCGCTCTGCGCTGAGGAGGGTCTGGATTTGATTCAGATATCCAATGATGAGGCGGGCGAGTTGTACCTGTATGGGCATATTCTGCCCATACGCACCCTCCTCAACTCTGAGTGGGTCTGGACGGACGCTCCGGTCCTGCTTGTTAAACCCCCGTGGCGAAATCCAGACGCAGAGCGCACCGGCGCGGTGCCAAGACGCAGCGTGCACGCGGCGCAGCTGCTGAGCGCGGTACGTGTGCTGCGAGGGGGCGGTACCGGAGCCGACACTCGGGGGGGTAAATGTGGATACATGTGGCGTGAGCGTGGTGTGTCCCCCTGTCTCGTCTGTTTCGTGTGTCCAGTCCGTCTTCCCTGTATCAGAGATGTCTTTTGTCTTTGTGTTTGGGCAATGCGGTGGGGGTGTACCTCTACTGTGTGCAGGATGGCGTTTCCGAGGTGGAGGTTCACCCAGCGTGCCCGCCCGCCGAGGTCCGCCCAGCGTGCGTGCCCGCCAACGTCCTGCCAGCGTGCGTGCCCGCCAAGGTCCTGCCAGTGTGTGAACCCGCCAAGGTCCTGCCAGCGTGCGAACCCGCTGAGGTCCAGCCAGCGTGCGTGCCCGCCGAGGTCCTGCCAGCGCGCGAACCCGCTGAGGTCCAGCCAGCGTGCGTGCCCGCCGAGGTCCTGCCAGCGCGCGAACCCATCCCGAAGTCCAGGGGAGTCACGCCGCCCATCCCGAAGTCCAGGGGCATCACGCCGCCCATCCCGAAGTCCAGGGGCGTCACGCCGCCCATCCCGAAGTCCAGGGGCGTCACGCCGCCCATCCCGAAGTCCAGGGGCGTCACGCCGCCCAGCCCGAGGTCCAGGGGCCGCACGCCGCCCAGCCCGAGGTCCAGGGGCCGCACGCCGCCCAGCCCGAGGTCCAGGGGCCGCACGCCGCCCAGCGCGAGGTCCAGGGGCCGCACGCCGCCCAGCGCGAGGTCCAGGGGCCGCACGCCGCCCAGCGCGAGGTCCATGGGCCGCACGCCGCCCAGCCCGAGGTTCAGGGGCCGCACGCCGCCCAGCCCGAGGTCCAGGGGCCGCACGCCGCCCAGCCAGAGGTTCAGGGGCCGCACGCCGCCCAGCCCGAGGTCCAGGGGCCGCACGCCACCCAGCCCGATGTCCAGGGGCCGCACGCCGCCCGGCCCGTGCAGCAGGGGCCGCACGCCCCGCCGCCAGGGCCGTGGCCAACTCCTCGCCCTGCGTGTTTCGTTCCTTTCAGTTCTGTTAATTAACGTTCATGTGTCATTAGTTTAGTTAATTAACTCTTTTGTGTCATTGGTTTGTCTTGTGCACGTGGTCGGGTGTCTTTTTGTATTTATTTCCGTTGTTACTCGTTCTCGGTGCTGGTCGTGTGTTATATGTCACTAGTCTTTTCGTACCTCATGTTTTTTGGTGCACTGCACCTTTAAATAAACTCGCTCTCCTGCTACCTGCATGCCTGGCTCCCTTCAGCGCGTGTAGACGCGGCGGCTCTGCACTTCCTATGCGCAACCGCTTTATTCTGAGGTAGACTACCGTGACACATGCACATGTGTGCAAAGAGTTACATTTCTCATTTGAACTTCAAAGTCAAAATAAGTCAAATACGTATTAATAAATACTGTTTGTTGTTTAATGAGGTTTTTTGTTATTTATTGTCATTGTCTTTCATCCACATCTCTATAATGTCTTTGGAGGTATAAAAATGTATATGACATAAATAATAAAACAATAACAAAATAATGAATAGACAGTAAATATAAATATAACACAATGAGCAGTATAGAAATTAGAAATTTATTTGGTGGTGCTGCTAACAATATTTTTTTTTTCTTTTTTTTATTACGGGTGGGGAAGTAGAGAGGACCTGAGATGTGGAAGAGTCAGTATAGTTTGATGGTAGTGAATTTATATATACTCAATCACCTATTATAGTACTAAAATTAGAAGCAAATTTATATTTACTATTATATTCCTTATAAAGAAATTATATACATTGCATCTCTCTATAAGCACTGTGGATATTAAGGTAATTTAAGAACCTTATCTTGGATGCTTGCATACACCAGCCTGTGCCAGGAGGTTTGAACCTAGGTGTCAGGATACCTAATGCATCATGATAACTCCGGCACCAACCTGAATGTGTGGAGCATGTTTTTGCAAAATATGTACAGTACAGTATGTAAGTTAAAAGCAGTAGACCGTCAAATTTACGCACTATAGACCAAATCCTTGCTGCAAAAGAGAGCAGTACAAAAAAAAATAATTTAGGTCAAAACAAGTACAATAAATGTAAAATTAGTGTAAAATTAGTGTAAAATAAGTGTAAAATACAGTGGTCTCATCAAATTTATCTTTCAGATAACAAATTAGAACCCAAAAGGTACACTGCATTGTGCTGCACAATACATTAGTCTTAGCAAAAACATAATAATAATAAGTTACAAACACAATAACAAGTAGAGGTTTTAGATGCACTGTGAAATGCATAGGTCTAAGCAGAAATTGCAAACATATTGACTAATTAGTATGCTAAGAGGCAATGCACAAAATGTACAGGTCAAACAGAAGATGAGATGAAACAAAATAGCATTTTTATTATATACCTTCCTCTTGGCAATATCTTTCGCAAATATAACGTTAACTTTCACTGCTATGTGGATGACACCCAGCTCTACCTGTCTAGCAAACCATCCCCTGGCCTCCAGATTTCATCCCTTACTGATTCATCCCTTACAGAAATGAAGTCCTGGTTCACAACAAATATATATATATTTTTTATTCATTTATTTATTTATTTTTCTTTCTCTCGTTCTGGGTCGCTTCCCCCTTTTGCGCAACCCTTGGGGTGGGGGTATGTCACAGGTGCCTGGGGCACCTGTCCCTCATTTGTGTTATTCATGGACTGGTGTTTTCCTTACTTAGTTTCCGTATTCCCTCTACCCCATGCACGTCTTTGTTTCGGGACATCCTGATGTTAGTTTCGTTTCGTTTGTTCCCCCCTTTCTGTTGGTGTCCCTACACCATTTTTAATAATAAATCCGTTTTGTTTTTATACCCGGTGTCTCTGGACTCTCCTTCCAGTTTCCCCGCGTAGCCGATCTCCTCCGGGGAAGAACGAGCGACTTCTAACATTTGTATCATTATTTTTTAAGCTTAATTAAGTTACATTGCTTAGACTAGTTTGTGGGATTTTTTAAAATACACAATGTGTAAGTGAAGTCAGAGGTGCAGTAAGATAAACAAAACTGAGTGCCTGATGAAGAAATGAGTAATGTGCTGATGAATAAGTGAGAAAGTGAGAATAACCTTTGTACAAAGAAGATAAGGGAACATACAACTTTGCTAAATGGTATAGTACAAATATTTAATGGACACTTTAGTGTTTCCATTAAACCTGACCTCTTCTCGTAATTATTTTTACTAATCCAGGTCACTAGGTAGTTTTGCATCTATAGCCTTTATCTAGAAACAGAGGCTATGGCAGCCTTTAGTACAGGACAACTGCAATCAAGTGCCAAGGATGCTAAAAACTTAAGGCCTACAACACGTAACTTTCAAGTGAGTTTGTATTCATAACTCATGCCTTTGTTATGTTCACATTAAAGCTTGCAGTTAAAATTAAACTAATTTAGTTTGAAAGCAGTGTCTAATTATAGCTATTTTACCCGAGCATAAAGCAGGGAAAGTAAAGCAGCATTCATAAAATGAATGTTTAGATTTGTAAAAACACTCAACATATAATTATTTGAATGATTTTATGTATGTAATTAGAAAAAAAAGGTGTTTCTTTTATTTATTTTCTGCAGCATGTGCACACTCTCTAAGGCAAATGCTGTTGCACTTGTGCAGTAGTAAAAGCAGGGTCACACATATATTTGAGGTATTTTCCAGGGCTATGCATTATTAGAGATTTACACATGCCCTGAGAGAATTTACATTGCTTTTGTTATACATGTTTAAAATTTACAAATTTACTTTTTCAAATTTTGTCTCATGGTTCACGCAATACCCACATTTTTTTTTAACAGCATGCCACGCTTTGCAATATGAATGTTTTGGTTTAACTGAATGGTTATATAAAATAACAGATGAGGAACAAATGATAATCTTTAAATAACTGACTTGAAATATTTGCTGTATTTATTGTTTTACAACAATACAACTTTTATTTCCTTTATTTCGCTGTAAAATTAGTGGGAAAACTTAATTTGATCATTTAATAATATATCATGTATAGTATTGTACAGTGATTTTACAGCAATTTATTTTTTTATAGCAAATAGTTTTTATTTATTTATTTATTTTTACTATTATGAGTGCAGATATATAGTGTTACTAACTCATGAATGTTAACATGGTAATTAAATTAGCATGGATTACAACTAATGTATAAACTGTACTCAACTTTACTGTGTAAAAGTAACCATTGGCATGATAATACCTACATTAAATTATTAATCTATGTATTTATTAATTTTAATGCAGGAAAAACAGAGGAAGGTTGGACATATTCACAGGATATACAGCATATGAGAGACAACAAATGCTCAAGTACTTGTCAACATTATTAAAGAGTATAACTGAATACATCTCACCTCTAAAGAAGAAAAACATGAAAAGTAGACTTCCTTTCCAGACACTCTGTACAATATAAAAAAAATGTGGAAACACTTTTCATTGTTGTGAAATTTATCTGCTTCTGTTTAATTTACAAGAACATAATAAAATCATTATCATGATATAACTGTGATCTCTTTTAATCCATCTGTTTTAAGTGGTACACTATATATACTTTAAAGGATTATACTGGGGACACTTAAGAACAATAAACATTTTGACATGTACATTTATAGTGAACAGTTGTTCAAATATATATTTTAATATATTTTAGATAATGAATTTTGGCCTAAATATTTAGTACTTCTTTCTGTAGATAACATCTGTGCCTTATTTCATTTAGTTTGTGGACTAAAACTTACAATAAAATAAATGAAATATGGTCTTTACAAAACAGTGGCTTTCCTTCTTTTTATAAACAGGTCACACCATGGACAGGTTTATTTTATTACAACATTGAAAGCTTTGCTGAAACTGTGACCTAGCACTAAAATACAAAAAAAAGTTGTACATGTATGATGCATAAATATCTAAATAAACTTCCACATGTCTTTAAGCTAATTGTAAAATCATTGCATAAGCAGACATACTAATTGGGTTGTTTATAGGTAAATTCGCTTTTGGTGAGAGAGAGAGAGAAAAAACCGGAAGTTGATTTCATTTACTGAGCACATGTGCTTCACATGAAGTTTCAATATTATTTCAATATTTTTCTTTAATCTCTCCCATCTACTTCTGAATTCTTATTCCTGTTTAATAACCACGCAGCTAATTTTATGCTTACCTTGCTATTTCTGATTTTCATCATGTTGAAGCTTAGAATGCTGTCAATGTGAAGTTCAAATGTTCTCCAACTACTGCAGAAACAGTGTGGCAGCTGGCTACACCCTATGTTCATTTCCTTTTTTTTTTTTTCATTTCTCTCTGACATTCATTTGCTCATTCTGTGTTCAGCCCACTAGCTCTTTCAGCAATGCAGGGCAAGGCTTTGTCTGCGTGTGCATGGGTCACATAGTTTAAGTGAGACTAGTAGTCACTCATGATTAAGTAATCAAAGTAATAAATATAAAAAAATATATAAATAAACTGATAAATATCTAAATGCATAATGTACATTTCCAAATGAAGCACATACAATAGGTAAACTTGCTTCATGAATATGAAGGTGTGGCAGTTTATTTGAGTAATTAAATAATGACAGTGACGTCACTAAATATGGTGGGAATCCAATTTGCAAAACCTACCGGAAAAAAAAGTAACCTGAAGGAAAACAACCCGGCTCAAAATGCACAAATAAAGGCAATATACCAGAACAGAACTACATTTTGTTAATGACATGTTACTTAATGCCTTTGTGAGTTGTTAGGAAATTTTAATATAAACATGTTTATTTAAACGTGTCAATTTCAATGGTGTAACTTAACGGTGAGAGTTGCGCTTTCAGTGCAAGTGTTTGCCTGTGTGATGTAGGCTAAAAAAGATTCATCAAAATACCAGCATTGACTTTTTGGTAACAATATTTTGTTTTGTGTTAATATTGAATACATGTAACTTACATTTGAAACTGTGCATTGTTCCTGTGATTTCTGCCACTTTTTTCAATAATCATAAAAAAATCTTATAATTGTGGTTATTTATTAGACAGTAATTGTACCATCAAAATCTGTAATCATCTCATCTCTAGTACTACATACACAGAGGGAACCAGTAAAACTGACAGAAAGAAAACAAGTAACACAAAAATAAAGGTGAATTCTGTAGAGGAGATTGTATATAAGGAAGGAATAAATGATTTTTGGTGATATAAAATTCAAAACATTAAGAATTGCAATCAGTTCGAATAGCTGCTGGTGGGTCCTGAGAAAATAATTTGGAAATCATTAAAGAATGTTGCTGAACTTCCTTGCCAACTTGTTAATAACATTTCCAATGCTTACAACACAAAAATGCAATATGTCATTAAAAATCTGTTTTTTGTATTCACAAATCCCATGTTCACTGAAGTTACCAATATGGGTCCTTGAGCAAGGTCCTTAAACCTCATTGCTCCAAGGATGTTGTGATTAACCCTGTGCACACCTTATAAGTCGCTTTGAATAAAAGCGTCTGCTAAATGACCAAACGTAATGTAATGTGAGTATAAAATATTTTTCCTATCCAAGTCCAACCCACAACTGATTAACCATCTCCCCTCCACTCTCATCTTCAGATGAGCCTAGCTGGGTCGGAGTTGGACCCCATCTGGTCGGTTTCCTCCTCTGAGGCCTCTTTTATGTCAGCCTCAGAGGAGGATGAGGGGCCTTTCTTTTACTTAGAGTGCATGATTATTAGCAGAGCTTAATGTGTGCTATAAAATCTTGCCATTTCCAAAATGACTACTCATGAACTACTGCTACACTTATACCCTTGGCTGCAGTGTGCGTTTGTAAACCTGCATAAACAACCTTTTTTCTTTTTTTTCCCTTCTTGCTACTCATCAGTTTTATTAATAATTTATTGTATAATGAAGAATGTGCCCTTCTAAGAAAAAAAGACTTGAAAAGTGTGAATTTTTGGTTAATGTTTTGATGAGAAAAAATAGCAATATATTACCTGGTAGATGAATATTTATAAAAAAAAAAGAGAGTTCATTCATTCATTCATTATCTCCCACTTTATCCTCTATTAGGGTCGCGGTGGGGTTCCCCATGCCCATCCAGGGGAGAACGTCTCAGGCGCTGGGCAGATAGACCCAGGAAAGGGCACCAATCCATCGCTGGGCACACACTCACTCACACAAACACACTCTATATGGGGCAATTTTGAGAATTCTGAATCATCTGAAACAGAAATATCTGTCTGCCTTTTCGACATGCAGTGCCTTCAAGTAGTATTCAACCCCCTGCCGATTTATCTAATTTAACAGGTTGCAAATAAGTTAGAGCATTCAAACTTTGAACATTAGCTGCATAAACAGATGCTGATATGGGTGGAGTTTCCATGTTCTCCCAGTGTCCACGTGGGTTTCCTCCAGGTTCTCCGGTTTCCTCCCACAGTCCAAAAACAAGGATCAAGTCAATTGAGTTCTCCAAATTGCCCCATATAGAGTGTAATGACCCTAACTTTAGCTGCATAAACAGATGCAAACCGAAAATATAACTTGCTGAGTGAAATATATATATATATATATATATATATATATATATATATATATATATATATATATATATATATATATATATAGATGAAATGTCGACCCATCTTAAGATCCATGATGGAGGAGTGGAGGTTCTTGGACAAAATCTCCAAGTAGACTGTGCTATCCATCTTACTGTGGATGAGGACCAGATGGTCAGGCCCCTTGACTGAGAAGCTGCCCCCCAACATAATGCTGACACCACCATGCTTGACTGTAGGGATGATATTCTTGAGGTCATGTGCAGTGCCATCCTGTTGCCAAACAGGTGTGGGTGTGGTTTCAGACTAGAGGACCTTGAACCAGTCTGCCAAGTGATCATGAGCAAACTGTAGAAGAGCCTTGACATGATGCTTTGAAAGTAAAGGTACCTTATGGGCTCGCCTGGAATGGAGACCATTGGTTTCAATCAATACCATAAGCAATGTACTCCATGGCAATGTCCCGACTGACATGAGATCTTCTTGGAGCTGTCTCCTTGTTGTGGACTTTTTGACCATGTATGAATGATGTTCACAAGTTTGGCGAAGGGCTATTATAGTCCGAAAAGGTGGGAAAAAACAGATAATTAATCCAAGCATGTGAAGCTCATTGTTCTTTATGCCTCAGTTACTTTTTAATACTTGAAGGAACCATTCAAAATTCTGGTGGTTTGAGGGGTTGAATAATAATTGACCCTCTTATTAAACTTTTCACAATTAAAAAAAAAATAAACAAAGAAATAACATTCTTTTTTGATGCAGTGCATTTAACACATCCAGGCTGATCTAAGGCCAAATTAACTTCAAAAGTGTAAACCTGCAAATTCTGCAAGGGGTTGAATACCACTTGGAGGCACTGTATCTGTTTGGAGGCCCATCATCCCAAGATAAATTTGCCAAATATCAGTATACTTACCAGAACCCTGATTTTGACATGCAATTTAAATGATCTGAATAGGTCAGTAAAATGGTCCATTCCTTTAGATTCATTCTGCACAAAACCAAAAAAATAAAATAAAATTATAAGAGCATTTCTGAGTAAGCATGCAACTGTTTTGCAACAACAAAGCAAAACAGCATGCAACAACAAAGCTCTCTTAAAGTGACTACTGAAAAAAATTGATTGTTGACCCTCTTCTTGTATGGTCAGTTTTTTAATGTCACTAAAATGAGGGACTCCTTAAAAAAATAAGAAAAAAAGTGTTGATGTGAATAAAATTGGGAGCTTCAAGAGGCAGTTTAAACGGTTTGGCATAAAGTAACATTATAAACAAGAAAACAGCTGCTGTAAATTCATAAACTGACTTACATACTCGTGCAAAGACAGCCTCTCTGTGCTCAGCGTTTTTGTGAAAGAATGCTTACATACACTGCACTACTAGTCTATTAGAATTCATAAATTATTAACATTGTTCATTACAGCATGTCCATTTAAAAATGACTGGGACTTACTTTCATACAATATTAATTTCTGTGTTTGACATGCTAGAGTAATATTTGGTGTTATATTTTTGTGTTATATAAAAATTATTTTTAACAACCCTGATCTACTAAATATAAAATAACTAAGCCTGTAACTGAATAGATAAATTCATGCACAGTTTTATAAAATGCTAAATCTGTTTTTAATAAAAATGTGATTGTGGTAAGCTTTTTTTCTGACATTGCAATGTACGTATAGTGATGCACACTATATTGTAATCTGCAAGCTAACCAAACAATATTTTTTGATACCAATCAAGTTTGCTTTTGGGTCAAAAGACTGAGTGTGACTACCTATGCCCATTCAGGGGAGAATGTTTCGGGCACTGGGCAGAGACACCCAGGACAGGGCGCCAATCTATCTCTGGGCACACACTCACTCACTCACTCACTCACACAGACACATACACACTCTATACGGGGCAATTTGGAGAACTCATTGACTTGATCCATGTTTTTGGACTGTAGGAGGAAACCGGAGAACTCGGAGGAAACCCACGTGGATACGGGGCGAACATGGAAACCCCACCCAGATGGGGATTCGAACCGGGAATCCCTAGCACTGAGAGGCGAATGAGCTAACCACTAAGCCACTGTGCCGCCCCCATTAAAGACCATTTAGTATATTTAAGGTCAAGGTTGTGCATAGACCCCAATAGTTCTTCCTTATCAATCTCTTTGTTTACATGCTCTCATGTTTCCATAGAGCTTGTCTAATGTGCTATCTTGCTGTTACTGTAATTGTTTAAAATGAGTCCTTAAAATGATTGGTTTCTATGTAATTGTTAAATTATATACAGTATATTTCAAATATTTTAGAGTACCCATGAAGTATCAATTATAATTATTTATAATTATAACAATTTATAATTAAAGTCATATTCCACATCAGTAAATAATGTGTTAGTTCATACAGTTACAAGTGGTCTTTGTTTCTTGGTATTACACTATTAATTAGACTAGTAATTAATAACTAATACAATCTGTTCCCTACACAGTTTCCCTACCCACTATGTCTTTGTTTGTTTGCATGTTTACATAGAGGAATTGCTACACTCAGGACTGTCCCACAATTCATAATTAGTATAAAGCATTTACATTTAGACATTTAGCACATTGAAGATAAAGCCAAACGTTCCCAATTCATTTTGCTTGTGTAAAGATCTTATATTGATAGATTAGTTAGATGCTATGGTTAGTAGACATCTGAAAACCATTTTAAGTACAATTCTTGTTGATAATGCCATTGGGGCAAAGACATATTTTGCCACCTATCACAGGTTTGTCTCTATTTCTGAAATGATTTAATTTGCTGCTCTCTGGCTTATTTACAGTTCCTTAGCAGCGTGTCATGGGACCATTTTCCTCCTTGTCCTAATTTTCATAATTTTTAATAACTAATAAAAAAGTCAATGCTCCTATATCTGGTCCTAAACTATAGTCTACAGCTTTGCCAGAAATTTAATCTGCTAGTGATGCTGCAGCTAATTATTTATTTTTTGTGTTAGTTGTACACTTCAGTAATGACCATCTTAGCTATTTATTTTCTTTTTTTCTCCTGCATTTATCCCAGAGTCCTGGGTTCAATTCCCAGTTTGCTTCTTGGGTCCATGGCATTTGCATGTTCGCTCTATGTTTAATTGCGTTTGGGTTTACTCCCACCGTCCAAAAAATCCTGCAAACTGCATAATATATATTGCCTTCTGGTGTGAATGAATGTATTGTTCCATGTGTCTGATTGGTGATCTTGCTAATGTGCACTGCATAATTCACAACTCACACTTCCCCACAAAACAGAGTTAAATAACAGAAAAAAATAAATGAATTATTATTTAATAAAATGCATTTACAACTTTTCACAAATACATTTAAATATAACATTTACTAAATTAAAAATAAGATCCCCTATTATATTATTCTATTATACTGCATTTCATTGGCTCTATACTTGTTTACTCTGCTCAATGACAATAAAGCTGAATCTAATCTAATCTAAATATGGATTAAAAAAAACAAAATTATACTTGTTTGGCATACTATGTAGCCCCTAAAGGGGCATGAGCAAAAAAAATATCGAGAGGAACATGAGTAAAAAAAATTTTTTTACTTATGTCGTTATGATATTAAGTGGTGCGCACCAATTAGTAAGTCGTATGCATGAGATATTAAGTGGTGCGCACCACTTAGTAAGTCTTAGTATTAAAGTATTCTTACTTACACTATTTAAAGTAACTTAGTATTCTTAGTATTATAACTTAGTATTTTTTTTTTGCTCATGTCCCTTTAGGGGCTCCGTAGCATACATAAATCTATCGTGATAATATAAACTACAAAACTGGTAAATAGAAAAATGTATAAAATAACATAAAAAAAAAAAATACTGCATAAAAATTTAAACAAGCTCTCCTCTTAGTTCAAATGGCAGGTCAGAGTTCCTTTTTTGTCTGTACACTGCTGAATCATAAACTCCACGTGCTGCATCCAAGTCAGTCATAGCAGCCCATCGTTTCTGCTGCAAAAACCACGAACAACATTATTTTCTTAGTTTACAAGCAAATTTATTTATTTTTATTTAGCCACACAATTATTTAAAAGGTGGATTGTAAGGGTAAAAGAGTACAACACACCTCATGATAATTAGGAGGTACTTGAAGCTGATTTGGACCAACAGCTGTAATTTCCTGAGCTGTATGCATTGATTGGTTCAGCATGTGCAGATGCTGGTATTGTTCATAGTCTTGTACTTCTTCATAATCATGGCTGAAAGGGTTTCTAATGCCTGAGGTTAGACCTGAGATACATAAAGCAATATTATTCACATAAAAAATCTTTAAAATCTTTAAAAAAAAAATACTTTTAGCTCTTTCAACAGAAGTTATGAAAGCCCCACAAAAAATATGAAATTCCATATTTAATATAACAAATAACTGCAAAAAAAAAAAAAAGAACTACATATAGTATATTACAGTATATTAAACCACATGTAGTACCATTGCAGTACTAAAAAAAAAAAAAAAAAATATATATATATATATATATATATATATATATATATATATATATATATATATATATATATATATACACACACACACACACACACACACGCACACGCACACACGTGTACGTCTACATATGTATATTAGTTATACACAAGTTCAAATTTAGATTTCATAAAAGATACTGTACATTGAATGTGTAGATATTAGTTGATAAAGTGTGAAATAGCCTCACTTATATCATTACACTTTTTAACAGTACTACAGGTATTACAACCACAGTTCTTGACTATATCTAAAATACAGATTATAATACTAATACAGCCAGCATAAGCTGGAGACAAAAATGACACTAGAGCTACTACAATACAACATTACATTTTAATTCTAAGTTTATCTAAAACTGTGATGGAAGATCAATTTTACAAAATAAATGTTCTTAGACCATACCTAATTCTCCCAGTGCCTCTGGAACGGGATAAAGTGCAGAGCTAAAGGCCTCATTGGGGTAATAGTAATGACCACTCTATGGAAGACAAGAAAAAATATTCTACTTAGCATTAAAAACTTTGATACCTCAGTTTTTGTTATAGCATTACTCACCATTCAACAAAATTTATACTCAATATGTATACCCATTGTTGCAAGTAAGGCAGAAGCATGTGGACAAAGATTTTGAACAAATAAAGAAGAATACATGATATAATGTACATGTTTATAAACAAATAATGTTCTGAATTCCACCTAAGCTCATGTGATTCATTCCACATTTCAAAGATTAACCTTCATTTGGATGAATAGATCTTACACAATAGAGTTTATCTCATGCATGCAAATGCATGTATGTGTGAATACACACTATAGACACCTATACATTACACCTACATTATTTTTACAGACATTTATGGTATCCATTAATAAATTGGTAGATTAGTTAAATTTAATTTACTTACTGTATATATCTTTGTTATTCCTCCCACCTGGTTGTTTCAGGTACTATATTGTTGGTACTTACCCCTCCATAGCTCTCATAGATGCTGCTGCTGCTGTTTTCTGGTTCTGAACTGGTATCGATTATTAATGTTCTTTGTGCTGCAGTGTTGATCAGCTCTTTGCTGCTCACTGAGGATCTGTAAGAAATGTCCAAAACAATTGTTTAGCGAATGCTAGGTATAGGACAAGGGCTTGATTAGACTTTATTTGTAAATGGAAGGCAGAACCAGGATAACACTTGCTTATATGCAGTCATATACTTTAATGTAATCAATAATGTTTGGCAGAGTGCTTTCTTTCCTGTATATTGCTGTTATTTAATATAATACCCAAGCTTTGCATGGCAAATTTATATTAAATTGACATTTACACCAATGCTGGCAGGTGGTGTGCAGCATGTTTCAGTCACGGACATGCTTCAAAAAACATTGTGCTGATCAGATTCAAAAGAATTGTGATGGATCTTGTTAGGCTATTAAATCAATCAGCATGAGCAAAACATATTTTATTATTTTAGATAAATTGTGTAACACAGTATCCAGAAGCAGTGATGCTGTGCAACATTTCTGCAAAAAGCAGTGTGAAAATTGTGTTGAATTACTGGAACTCCTGTTTGCAGTACATTAGGTCATGCAAACTTTCTTTGGATTTTACCCTTTGAATTGATACAGTATGTGGGTGTAATTCAATGCATCACAGATGTCAAAAGAAAGTATGAAAAAAGGAACATTCCAATAGGAAAAAAAATCAGTTCAATTAAGGCTTAGTTAAAAAAAAGAGCTGGGATTGGATGTGCATCCTCAAATCCCCCAGGACCAAAACAAACACAAAATCCCAGGGATGGCTGGTTGTTGAGCAGTGGCAACCTTAGAGATGCAAAGCCAAAGATGCACTATATGGTGATCCTTAATCTTTACTACTATCTAAATGGGAAGCTTTAACTTTACACTCTGATCATGCCCTGCTTTAGTGGCCCCACTGCACAAAAGATACCAAAACACTAAACCTTCTTGAGTATCTGTAAATCTGAACTTTTAGTAACCATCGGAGTTCAGTCCAAGAGTATTTTTTAACGCTGGCAGTGATTTTAAAAAATGATTTGTTTGTTTTAGGCATATACTGCAAAAGCTGAGGAATATGTCTGAGTAGAACATGACGTACCCCTCATTGCTACTCATCCTAGCATCTACGAAGCTGCCCATACTACCTAGAGGCGGAAAAGAGAGATGGGTAAATACTGGATATTAAGAGATGCAAATAACATGCACCTGTTCAATAGATGCTACAAATGAGCATGATGCATAACTTCAGTGTAACCTAACTTGTTGCTACAAATCATATTGATGTGGCTAAATTATAAGGGTTTAATTAAATTATTGCAAGAATGATAAAGCAGCAAGTTAAGCCAGATTACAAACTTAAATGTATTTTAGTAGGATTTTATGTGATAGACCAACACAAATAGAAAAAAAAGATGAGAAGTGTGACAGTCACGTGAAGCCACCTGTACTCTGTGAATAAAATCCATTGTGGCCAATCTTAAAAAATCAACTTCTTAGTAAAAAGGATTTTCTGTGTGTAATTTATTCTTAGTACAACTGCAGTCATTCTGTGAAGGACTCATGACTTGTTTGTTAGAGAACATTGAACCGCACTATGAAAATCAAGGAACATATCAGACAGATTAGAGATACATATGTCTAGAAGTGTAAAGCAGGGTTAAGTTATGCAAAAAAAAAATCAATCTCTCTCACAGCACAATCCAACATCCAAAATAAAAATGTCCAATCCATCATCCAAAAGTTTAAGTCATTCACCTAAATTGGCTGCCCAGGCAAAAAGAGCACTCATTTCAGAAGCAGCAAAGAAGCCCATTGTCCCTCAGTTGTGAGATTTGAATCTGTCACACCTACAATTAGTCCTATACTTCAAAATCTTGGGCATTATGGAGGAGTGGCAAGAAGAATGCCCTTTTAAAAGCCAAAGGAAGTTCTACTTTCTAGGAGTCATGTAAAAGACACAGCAAACAATTGGAAGAGGGTGCTCTTTTCAAAAGAGGTCAATTGATTTTTTTGACCTAAATGCACAACAGACATCACCTTGAACATGCCACTCACACTGTGAAACATGGTAGTGGCAGCATCATGCTGTAGGGATCAGCAGGCACAAGGAAGCTGGTCAGAGTTTATGTTAAATTGGATGGAGCTAAATACAGCGCAATACTGGAGGAAAGCTATTAAAGGCTGAAAAAAAAATACTTGAGCAGAGGTTTACCTTCAAGCAGGATAACAGCCCTAAAGCATACACTCATAGCTTAAATGGAATGATTTAGATAATTTTTTGTGAAAAGCTGCTAGAGCTGCTAGAGACATACCACTAGCTGTAATTTGACTGAAAGGTGGTCCAAAAAAGTGTTGATTAGGGGGCTATCACACAAAATCCCAATAAAATATTTAAGTTTGTGTGTGTAATGTGAAACAATATGGGACAGTTTGAAGAGTTTGCAATTTTCTACAAAGCACTGTAGGCAGATATAGAATTAAAGTAGAGAAAGCAAGAGTAAAATAAAAAGAGAGAAAACGAGGAGGAGAATAACAGACGGCATAACATGACAGTTGCTAAAGTGAGGGAGACATGACAGATGTAGAGATACTAGATTAAATGAAGGCAAGCAGATTTTGAAGTGACAAGAATATTAGAATTCAGATAACACTGTTTCATAGTGCTGGACAAAAACACATGGTACTCAGATCACAGTTCTTTTTTGTTCTAAATTATTTAAATGTTAGAATGATGGTTCGTCTATAACAAGTATATTTTACCTTAACTGTTTACCTTAATTATTTTTATATAATTTGTTTTCATATTAAAATATTTTATGTGTACAGTTTAATAAAAAAAAACAAAAAAAAACAAATGCAATCAGGAATACAAACATATGATAAATCAATTTACCTTTCAGACTATGTCCCCTCTTCCACCTGACCAACAAAATGACACCGAAAATGTTAACTAGAAGTACAACTACTGCCACAGAAGGAATTATGTACACTGAAACTGCTGAAGCTGAAAGAAGAAAGACATTTTTTAATCAGTTTTTGTCAAAGAAGTGCACACAAATTCTAAGTCTCTGTCAGAGGGGCTTCATAACATAACTATTATTTAAAAATAAATAAATAAAAGTGTTCCATTTGAACATTTAGTGAAAACCCAATTTAAGCAACATGGTAAAGGGGGTATGTGTAGCAAACAGTGCATTTGTGAATGCATCTGTGAACAAGAATTACGGATGAGAGGTGGCTCATGTAAACAGGAAAAAATGCTATCCATTAATATGTGTAGTAGGGGTGAGCTGCAATATTCGCTGATTCGACGATTCGATTTGGAGAACCGTAGTCGACTATGAACCTCATAGTCGAATGTACCATTTTGACCACATGGGGGTGCCCATGGCTGCTACTAAGTATTAGTTTTTACATGAAATGTCTTTGTTTTCATTATATATATATAGCCTTTTGTCAATTAAAATCATCCTAATTTCTGTTAATACTTTTTTTTAAATGATGTGTGCGATTTAACAATATAAAATATATAACAAAATATAAAAAATAATCTTTTTTAAAAACCATGCTTATAGCGCCATCTTGTGGTGAAATTTTAACTGATTCGACTATCAGTCGACTATAGGGAAAATCTGACGAATCAGATTCGACTATGAAAATCCTTAGTTGAAGACACCCCTAATGTGTAGTAATGTATACTGTGTGCATGATAAAAGTGAGAAAAAAAGCAGGCAGGAAAGAGAGAGAGAACATATTTACATACATTTGAATTGACTAAGTCAAAGTACTGTGAACTGAGATATGTATTGGGATACATTTTGGCAAAAAATAAATAAATAAATTTTAAAAAGGGGGGGGGTGGGTGCAGAATCAGATAACTATTAGATTTGATTATTCTACAGTGTAGCTGGTTTTTTCCATAACTACTGACTTGTGGTGTTCACATTTGTAAGTCGCTTTGGATAAAAGCATCTGCTAAATGACTAAATGTAAATAAGAACCCATCTGCGTTACACCTGGTGTTTCCCATTACTATCATACCACAAACACTCTCCAACATTTGTACCACATCTATATTTTATTATATAAAATGTCTTATCAAAGTACTATAACTTAAAATATAGTATGCTGAGATAATTAAATAAGAAATTGTTGGTACATATAAAATCTGTTAAGGCTTATTGTGATTAAATTAGGAATGACGACTTCCTTAATGCATCGGTGCTGCTAGAATTATCAGAATGCATGTGAAAACCCTGGGTAATTAACTATAGTAGCCAAGATATTGAGCAGTAGGGGAAATGACAGGCTAGCATTGTTCTTGATGAATGACACCAGATAAACTCTAAAACAGAAATGCCAACACAGCACCTTCTTCATGCTCTGGGGATTCTGGATGGGGTATGTCTGTCACTTGCTCAAAATCTGTAAAAGAGAGGAAGGGAGTCAGCATCAAAACCAGTACAGATGATATCATCACCGCTAAATGGTACAATCCACAATGTTCCACAGGAAACAGTACACACACAGTGCATCTCACAGGTCTGTAATGGACCTTACTTTTTATTTTACTCTTGGTAAGTACTTTAAATTCTGTATGCGAATTCCTGCAATTGATGTGAATATCTATACCTAAACCCATGTGAGAGTGATGTCAGAAAATTTCTTTACAATATTAAAGTGCATTATTTAATTAGCTTGAATTAGTTTTAACATAATTTGTGCATTGTTTTTACATATTTTAGAACTCTAAATCACTGTAATGCCATAATTATTTAAATATTGCTGACACCTAGAACAATTAACAAGGAAATTAATTTAAAACATACTTTGGTAAGCACTGTCCTTTTGAATTAAAATCAGATGAATTGGAAACTACTGCCAGAATTAGCTTAAACATAACTGTAATTACATAGTTGAAAAAAATGAGTATAAAATGAGTTATGAGTGTTAAACAGTTTAATTCTGACATTACTGGCAGGGAGTGTGGGGGTTTAAAGCTAACAAGGATGGATACTAATCAGTGGTAACTAATGCACCTGTCAAAGGCTCCACTAATGATTGGTCTGCAGCTTCTTTTTGCAGCAGCACGTCATGCAGTGGGGATAGTGCTTAGTAACATCAATAACGCTGCAGTATGCCAAATCCACCAGCCAACAGCTATATTTAAGTGTAATTTTAATACACTATGTGAATAAAGCCCATTTATATTCATGAAAATATGTTTTCAGTCCTTAAGAAGTAACAAACGGACACTATTGCACTATAAGTTGTATTAAATTGAGATTATATATGTGCATACCTTACAATGCTATTACACATTATAACCGTACTAACTTGCATTGTTAACTTTAACATAAAAAGATAAAACTCATAATAGCATGAACACTTGGTTGACTTGGCTATGATATTACTACATTCTAATTCTAAAATTGTTTTTCAAACTGAATAAATTATTAACCCACATGCAAGAAAACAAAAGCACTGGAAGTCAGAGAGTATGGGCTTTTTAACCTACTCAGGCAATATCACAGGCAAGTGTTATTGTGCTGAACTAGGGCACCAACAGGACATTAGTTTATTTATTTTAGCTGAACTTAATAAAATAAATAAAACTAAATGTAAACAATATATTTTTTTACATTTTAAAAGTAAACAATATATATAACCTGGTAATAAAATACATAAATTTAATATTTAATTAAATATTGATCTAATAAATATACATAAATCCATACTATTTGTCCATATGAATAAAAACAGATTTACATTAAAAAAATAAATAAAATAAAGCTATTTGAACATTTCCAGATGGCACAGGAAAGCTGTAATGACACCCATGCAATGTTTGCAAATCCATTGTATAGAGATCAATATAACGTGGTTTGTTCATTGGCGTAATGTCTAATAGATGTTGCACCTTGATGTTTCAACAGAATGTTATTGATGGCTGTGCAGTAGATGATTAATAGAAGTGTAATGCTGAATTTTATATTTTATTCAGTTATGATGGTAAAAAAAATAGCTTTTTACCAACCATTGTAAAACCATTGATAATACTGCAACAAATCATTGAGGTGAAATGTCTATTTTCAAGTTTAATCTATTGATAGAATGCTGTTTACAGTGCATTGTCTCATTGCTGACGCTCTCTATATAAGCTTGGATTGTATAATGTGAATGTAGAGTAAAAAAATTAAAAAAAAACTTGTCACATGATATGAGATTCTAAAGGTGTTATAGTTTAGTGATTACTTCAGTTTGCAATAGACCAAGTCATCATTGCATTTCCCCCAGTTTCCACATTTCAGAGCTATAAAAACCTTTTTCTGTTCTTAGCGCATTTTTGTACTGGGTAGTACCATATTACTACTCTTGTTCACAAACGTTATTCCTGCACAATCTAATCTGTTGCATTTAATTTACCCACTGTAATTCATTGCTTAGAATATTTTTGTATTTCAGCTATCTTAACATTGGTTTAAGAAACTTCTTAGTCTCTCACATTAATCTACAAATTTTCATGTACTTTATAGACTTAAGTATAATATATATATATATATATATATATATATATATATATATATATATATATATATATATATATATATGATAAATAAATCTTATCTCTACTAGAATCTACTCAACTTTAAAAGAGAAACTCATGAGTTGTTTTTACACATGGCTTTTCCATGTCATGTGATTTTCTATTTTTGTTAATACAATTACAACTTTTTGCATGTCACTTTTCTGAGGTAATATTTATTTAATTTTAAGGTCATAGGACCATCTTTGTATGTCCTGTTAAATAATCTCAAGAAGGGTATGCTTTCTTTTTTCACATGCACATAAGTTAAAATATTTATTACCAGAAGTCATATACTTTTTGTTAATTTATTCAGTTATTTGTTGTATGCAATGCCTCAAATGCTTTGATTCCACTTAGCAAGAATAAAGCATTTCTTTTTAACTGTCAAACAGAAGGACTATTGTTTCACAAAGGAACTGAAACAAAAGCAGCATTGTTGATAAAAAACAGGGTGGGTTTTTTGTCTGTTATTTTTGTCCTTGTAAGAGCATTTTTATTTACTTTTTATGAACTGTGTTAGATTGTTATATACAGTAGATATATGTCATGCAGTAGTTATTCAGTATGTTGTGTCTGTGTGTATGTACACATGTCCCAGCTTTTTAAATATATTATTAATAAGCATATTTTTTTTTATTTTCTTCTCCATGGTAACCAAAATGAATCTTAATTCTCCATTTTGTCAAGTTTTGAGAATATTTCTCCATCACCACAATCACCTACATGTTCTCCTTTACCAAATCCACAATATTTTTTTGCCCTTCTGCTCTCCATTCTGCCTGGTGACTTCATCTTTAGCATCCGTTCTGATAATATAAGTTTCACCTATTCTCTGCGCATTCCCAACTCAAAAATTCAACTCTACCATGCTTTACTAACTTTGTGTAGAAAACATTCTACCTATGTTGTCTATTATATAAAATCATTGGTGAGTGCCACTGTATCTAAGCCATAATACATTGCAGGCATTTCCATGGATCTGTAAACCTTCCCTTTCACACTGACAGATACTAATACAGTGTGACAGTTTACCGCTAAAACTTTAAACTCTTTTCTTTAACTCTATATAACATTCTCAATTATATTGTATATCCCAAGTATTTAACTTCATCCCCTTAAATTACCTCAATCCTTTGTAATTTAACATTTCTAAAAACATTCTTGAACCTTTCTTCTTCTTCTTTTATTTGCTTTGCTTCCTTTGCCAAGTGCTCAATAACCTGTTCTCCACTCTCACCACAGATCAAAACTCCTACCTAACCTTATCCATCAGCCTGTCCCTGACCATCTCAAACAAGAAAGTATTCAGAGCTACCTCTATTGTTGCAGCCCCACCTAGTTCAACTGGTCTGCTATTTCTACTACAACAGTCACACCGAACCCGATGAGTATGCACTAGAAAGCCTTAACCATTATTTTAGTACTTGGCTCCACAGTAACTGTTGATTGTTACATCTGCTGTATGTGTTGAATAATAAGCATTTTTGAAAACTAAGATCCAGCATTAGTACATTACACGTGTCTTTTTGGTTGTTCACCGTTTCAGGGTTATTTCTGCTTTAATACTACGATTTAAAAATCATTAAAATAAAACTGTGGATGTAAAGTATAGTAAGAAAGTAAGGTAATTTCCCACACAGCTTCCTGTGCAGGACCAGCCACAGAGATACTGACCCATGGTGGTGATGCTGATTATTGCCCCGTTATCAGCATAGCTGCTCTCCCCTATTGAGTTGATGGCATTAACAGAGAGGTTGTAGGTGGTGGAAGGTCTTAGGCCACTCACTGTGTAAACCGTGGCTCTTGGAGGAAAAACATCCACATAAAGGTAACTAGCAGTATCTGCCCAACGGTACCTGATGCCATCAAAAACAATTATAGATTAACACACTTCATTGGGCATGCAATAGTTTCGACAGTCACTTTGTATTTTATCAGTTTCACTAACCATATGTATTCATTCATTCATTATCTTCCGCTTTCATCCTATATTAGGGTTGCGGTTGGGGGGGGGGGGGGGGGGGACCATCCAGGGGAGAACATTTCGGGCGCTGGGCAGATACACCCAGGACAGGGTGCCAATCCATCGCTGGGTACACACTCACTCACACAGACACGCTCTATATGGGGCAATTTGGAGAACTCAATTGACTTGATCCATGTTTTTGGACTGTGGGAGGAAACCGGAGAACCCGGTGTAAACCCACACGGACACAGGGAGAACATGGAAACTCCACCCAGATGGGGATTCGAACCAGGAAACCCTAGCGCTGAGAGGCGAACGTGCTAACCACTAAGCCACCGTGCCGCCCATATGGATTTATTTCTGTAATATCAGGTTTCTAACATATGTTTTGTCTGCAATACTTTGTAGGTCAGTTATTATTACGGTGATTATTGATTCTCAGCAATGCAGTGAAATTGAGTTGTGGAATGTATGTGTGTTAAGCTGGTGCAATTAAATCATTCCATACCAGCACAACACATCACAACTAAATTATATCTGCTCTTGAGGATTAAATGTGATCTGTAGATTGTTATGATGAATAAAATATATGTATGGTGATAGCAAATTCTGTCTCTACAAATCAAACTTGTCATAGATTGGGACATAAGGAGGCCTTATGTCCAAATCTATGACAAATTTTTATTACTATATAATCCTACTGGTAGGTGGTGATACATTAGAAGGTTAGGCGAGGTAAAGTGTAATATTAAATATGAATATTTATATAAAAATGTTAAATCAAGTTTTGACCATTTTTTTGTAACATTGACATTACATGCTCATGGAGGTACAAAAAACTGACTGCTGGATATCAAGGGTTTTCATGTTTGCTATATTGTATTACACTTACTGTAGTATAAAAAAAAAATAAGGTAATTTGTGCAGCTAAAAAAACAATCCAAAAGATATCCATTCTTATAAGATACATCAATAAGAGATTTGGATTATGAACAAATATCTCTGGTGTTAGCTTATTTTGATATTAGCCTGAACTTACAAAAAACCTCACAGATATACAAACAAATATATGTATTTTTTAAAACTTCAAATATTCAGGTTTGCAATATAAGTAACCTGACACGGAAGTTCTGAATAAGACCTCCATCAAAACCAGGCATCCACTCCAATGTGACTGAGGTAGGTGAGACCCCCAGCAGCTTCAGGTCTGAGGGGGGGTCTGGGTAATCTAAGGGAAAGAAGTTCATTCTTTATATGAATAGAAAAATAAATATACTGCAATAAAATTATTGTATAAACTTGCCTCTAAATATGCTCCATCATAAAATGTGACGTTATTATTTTTCCATACAACGTGTAATTGCAATTTAATCCCGTATAATGCCATATATGAACAAGAGTAATAAATTCCTCAGAGGTCTTTGGGTCACAGCTCATTAAAAATCATTGAAAGCAAAAGGTAAACTGTAACATGTGCTCCTATCCAGACAACGCCTCTTTTAGGGAAAGCCTTGCACATTACAGCAAGACAATGGTAAATCTAATACTGCATTCATCACAGCAGCAGCAGAGTCTGCTGAACTCTTGCAGATCTTTTACTTATTATGTTTTTATGAATATTTACAGCCTAGGAAAATAAATGTATATAAAATTGCATTTTTATTTGATTTTAGGCTAAACATTTCAAAAGGGGAAGGTGGGAAATTAAATGCCATGCTCACATAAATTTGCACCTGTAGTAATTAGTTTGTTTTGGGTGTGTGTGCATTTACTGGTGCTGAGGAGCTTGATGTCGAGTGAATCCTCGCCCTGGCTGTTTCGGGCCGTGCAGGTGAAGATTGCATAATCCAGTGCTGCGCTTACATTTACCACAGTCAGAGTACTGGTGTGCACTACTCCCTCCTTTACTGTGCGCTCAAGATATCTACACATACAGGCATACATTATATAGACTACATATGTTAACATTAGAATAAAAATATTATTTTAAACATTTATGGTCACAAATCACCCTTAATTTTGTAATAAGGTTGTCACTGTACAAGGGCAGCCAGTGCTGTTTATTTATGGATTAGTTATTAAAGGCATCCATGTTTGTGGCTTTGACCAAACTCATCAAATTCTCTTCAATGCCAAGAAGACTAACGACCTCTTTGTTGTACATAAAACTATTATCCACAGGAATGTGGGATGTGGTCTCCAACCATAGCCTTTGATTCACAGTTCAATTCTGCCAAGTATTTTGTCAGCTGTTGGGGGCATTGGAAATCCATCATTAGGTTTTCACCTAGGATCTTACAGCCAAACAGTTTGGGTCAATCCAGACCTGGGTTGTATGCCCTGATGCCTGCTGAGTATGCGCACATCACCGTGCGACACTTGGCAATCATTATGTCACCATTTCGGTTGCTCAGGCCCTATGTTTAAATATCAGGAGAATAAGGTTGGGGTTCCAGCAGGCAAGGCAAAAGCAGCGATAATTACTGTGTCAGAACTCCTCTTGTTTATTCAAAATACCAAACTCAAAAAGCTGTTTAAAAGGCTTTTAACAGTGTGTACAGTATGATGTGTTTGTTTCCCAGCTGAAGAGTTTAGTTTTGTTACAAACTATTAAGAAAAAAACTGAAAAACTGTAGCGAATTTTCTAGACTGTATGAATGATCATTGACAGCCTTTTCCGTTTGCTTACCAAACCTGTCTATGTTCTAAGGCGCCTCTAAATGCAGTATTATATATATATATATATATATATATATATATATATATATATATATATATATATATATATATATATATATATTTGTGTGTGTGTACCGTGGGTTGCTGAAGTCGAGTGGTACTCTGTCCTTTGCCCAGCTGAACTGTACACGTGGGACTCCCTCAGCTTGGCACAGTATATCAGTATCAGTTATTCCATCCCCTCTGCTTGCCACCTTCCTCCACTGTGCCCCCTTTTGCAGCACTGGGGCAACTAAAACATAACATTTTGACTTATATTTCAACCACATGCCACTAATTTGGAATTTTACAATCACCAGATAAAACATGCTGCAAAATCATCAAAAAGGAGAACTCACAACGAACGATCAACTGACCCACCACACTGGCGGGAGGTGCTATGCCGTTGTCTGCAGTACACTGGTATGGGCCTGCCTGAGCTCGTGTCACCTCGTACAGTGTCAGAACACTGGTGGAGTCATCCTGACTTTTGTCACCCAGTTCCTCAACCTCTCCTTCTCCCTTCACCACATTAACACACATAAAACATGCATAAATAACATAAATGATGATAAACTTACCATAAAGATTACTTTTGTATTTACTCTTATTACTTTTGTCTCAACAATTATTACTGATGTTTGGATGATGTTTCGGTTTGCGTTTCGTTTCGTTCTCGGGTTTTGTTTGTATTATGCATGTTTTATTTCCCGGCACGTTCCGCCCGTGCTTTGGGTTTTCGTTTTCGCCTTTCTTTTATTAAACAACCTGCCTGTTGCTTACCTGGTCGCCTTGCTCGTTCATTCATTCCACAAATACCTCACCCTGCGCAGGGAAGCGCAGCGCCTCCGTTGGACATGTGTATAATGGCATAAAAAAATTTGCTTTCTAGGGACTTTAAATAAACAATTAATGATGCTCATTTTACTCAAAAATGTTTAAAACTGCAAGACAGTGCAGAAAAAACTAATAGCTTTTAATACACATAAGGTGTCTATGCACTTTACCCAGTATTGGATTAAAACAATAGAGGAAGTCAAAGAAAATGACATACATATTAAAATGAGATGACAGTAAAAAAAAAATTATGAATTTAAGAATGGTTTACTGGTTTCTGGAAACATTTACTGATTTGTAGAATTTTGTGTTCCTTTTGGAGGCCGTATATATTGGAATTCATCGAGTTTGCAAAAAAAATAGAAAGGTAAACAAAATAAACATACCTGATTTTCATCTTGGTTTTGTTGACAATTTTTATCAATAGTTTAAAAAGTGCTTTGCTATCTTTGCATGTTATTTTCCAAAAATTGTTTTCCAACATCTGGATTTTCTTTTTACATTGATTCACTAGCAGACAACCAGTTTTAACAACCAGTTGAATACCAGATTTTAAAATTTAAAACTGTGAAATGCCACTAACTTGCAGCCCATTTTTAAAAAATGAATCTGTCTTTAGAAAAGTCTCATACTATTTAAGAATATTCCTGATATGTAGATATTTAAACCTATTTAAATATCAATCATCAGTAAGACACTGAATTGTAAGGTGCTTTTTAGCCAATTAATGGATAATAAATCAGTCATTTGCAGTATTATAAGTGATATAAACATTTATTGCAATGTATTTAAATTAATTTGTCACATTTATAAATCCCTTGCTGTCTTGGTACAAAAAAAAAAAAAGTTTGATGTGTAGTGCTATCTTACCATCCATTTCCAGGAAAACATTTCCTTAGTAATAGGATTGGCATCAGCAACACACAACAAGTCAGCAGTTTCCCCAATGTTTACAAGAACAGGATCTGTCTTCATCTTCACACTGGGTGCATCTGGAGGTTAAAACCCATACAAAGGCATTAAACAAGATAGAAGCCTCTTCATTTTATGATGATTATACCCAGCACTCCTTTAAACAGTTAAGTAAAGATACCTCAAAACACTTCAAGTTGCATTATTAATTAAAAATTTTCCAGGTCTTTGGTGGTCTTTTTGTATTGAGAATGACATCTATGTGCAAGTGTGGGCTCATGTCATCATCCATCTGGTCTTCAGGAACATTTAATGACCAAAACTGAGTGCAAGCAACACATATGAAAGTGAGTCAGCAGTGTCACCTGCCTTCTGTACCAAGTGTCACATACGTACTAGCAATGGTGGCTGGTCCATAGGGGCACTGGGGCGCTGCCCCCCTTAAAATTCAGATATTAAACTGAATTAATTATGTATAAATATATAAATATATTTATTTATATACTGTGTGTCTAATAGATGAGTGGGCGGCACAGTGGCGTAATGTTTAGCACATTATACCTTTCAGCGCTGGGGATTCAGGTTCAAATCCCAATCTGGGTGAAGTTTCCATGTTCTTCCCGTGTCCGTGTGGGTTTCCACCGGGTTCTCCGTTTCCCTCCCACAGTCCCGAGACATGGATTCAAGGTAAATTGAATGCTCTAAATTGCCCCAGTGTGTTTGTGTGTATGTGTGTCTGTGTGTGTGAGTGTGCCCAGCCATAGATTGGCGCCCTGTCCTGGATGGATCTTCCCAGAGCCCAAAACGTTCTCCCCCTGCATGGGCATGGGCATGGGCCCGATCCTAGTAGAGGATTAAGCAGAAGATAATAAATTAAAGAATCATGAGCAATTAAGTTAAAATTTTAGGTATGTGTGTTATTTTTGACAAAATAATAATTAAATATATAATACATTTAATGTTATGTTTAATACACAAAAATACTCAGGCCAATACACTGACTACTAGGGGTGTCTTCAACTAAGGATTTTCATAGTCGAATCTGATTCGTCAGATTTTCCCTAGTCGACTGATAGTCGAATCAGTTAAAGTTTCACCACAAGATGGCGCTATATGCGTGGTTTTTAAAAAAGATTATTTTTTATATTTTGTTATATATTTTATATTGTTAAATCGCACACATCATTTAAAAAAAATATTAACAGAAATTAGGATGATTTTATTTGACAAAAGGCTATATATATATAACGAAAACAAAGACATTTCATGTAAAAACTAATACTTAGTAGCAGCCATGGGCACCCCCATGTGGTCAAAATGGTACATTCGACTATGAGGTTCATAGTCGACTACGGTTCTCCGTATCGAATCGTCGAATCGTCGAATATTGCAGCTCACCCCTACTGACTACTATAACTTAGTTTACTTACTGAATGAACAGAAATTGGACGCATGTGAATACATTGTGCAATAACACTTATTCCGGTTAGAAAAAATAAACTCATTGACCAAGATTCAGTATCGCTTAAGGTCGATATCAAGTACAATATTGTCCAATTTACCACAATTAATACACAAAAGAGTAAAAATGTTGTGTGTTTATTTCTACAGGCTTCTCATTTTTAAATAATTTCCCACAAACTTTTAAAGTTATAAACTTGATTCTCACATTGAACATCTAGTTTGACTCTGGTACTGCTCTTCCCCTCAGAGTTGGAACACTCGACGATGTAAACTCCTGTATCACGCCTTGTGACATTCCAAATCTCCAGTTCCCAACCATTAGGAAAGTGATATCGATGATCTCGATCTGATTTTCCCCAACATACAGACAAAGACACAAAGAAATAAAAAAATATATTGATTAGTTAAATAAAAAATAATGGTAACCTACCGTTGAAATATTAACAACAACATTATAGAAATACATATATTAAAATACATTAATAATGACTAATTACCTGCACACATTTTAAGTGCAAATACAGATTTGCTTTATTTCTCAGACTTAACACTGCCATCTGTTTCCACTCTTACTTGCACAAATACTATGTTCTTTGATAAATACTTAATATAAAAACTTTAGAACTGGAATCTTACATTTTGATTATCAAAAATAATTACCATAAATTATCATTAAAAAGTTTTCCATCTAACATTCTGCCTTCTTTACACTCTTATCATTATGAGTATACGGAGCCCCTAAAGGGACATGAACAAAAAAAAAAATTTCGAGAGGAACGTGAGTAAAAATTTTTTTTTTTTTTACTTATGTCGTGCGCACCACTTATAAAGTGGTGCGCACCACTTAATATCTCGTGAGCACGAGTTAGTAAGTGGTGCGCACGAGATATTATGTGAATCATAATCTGACAATAAACAGCGCTGTTACAACGATAGGGTTTACACTGGGACATGCGCTCTCTGACACTATGGCTGTTTAACAGATCCACAGATAAATAAATTTCACGAATATAAATAAACGTTTCTTTCTAGGAATCTTTCTAGGAATGTAACTCCGGAACGCCGTATAGTGCTGAGTTCGACCGAAACTCGTTTGCATGTTCTCCCCGTTGCTTGTTGCTTGGGAATTTCATTTTACCCCCAAAACAGTTAAGCATTGGAGTTAAACGTGGCGATTTCACCGTTTGAATTAATTCAATAACCGTATTTGATCATGCACTTTATTGTGCCAACTGACACGAAAATAATGTCTTATTTTGAACGATTTGATGAGATGAAGTGTACATGTCTAGGATGAGATGAACGTAACCAGTGTTCTTACCTTATGGAAAAACGGATGTTTTCTAAGAATCTTCAGAGAATCAATTGATTCACATTTCTGATTTGGTTCAAATGTAAAACATTCACAATGCGGTACACAGTCACATGTACACAAACGCATGCGTGATTCTTAGAAAACATCCGTTTTTCCATACGTGTAGCTGCGAAAGAACACCGGTTACGTTCCTCTCATCCTAAACATGTACACTTCATCTCATCAAATACAGCGGCCTGTCTTTCAAAATAAGACATTATTATAAGGCATGTGAAATCAAGTCGTGTTATCGCCACGTTTAACTGTTTTGGGGGTAAAATGAAATTCCCAAGCAACAAGCAACGGGGAGAACATGCAAACGAGTTTCGGTCGAACTCAGCACTATACGGCGTTCCGGAGTTACATTCCTAGAAAGATTCCAAGAAAGAAACGTTTATTTATATTCGTGTAATTTATTTATCTGTGGATCTGTTAAACAGCCATAGTGTCGGAGCGCATGTCCCAGTGTAAACGCTATCGTTGTAACAGCGCTGTTTATTGTCAGATTATGATTCACATAATATCTCGTGCGCACGACTTACTAACTCGTGCTCACGAGATATTAAGTGGTGCGCACCACTTAATAAGTGGTGCGCACGACATAAGTAAAAAAAAAAAATATTTTTTTTTTACTCATGTTCCTCTCGAAATTTTTTTTGCTCATGTCCCTTTAGGGGCTCCGTATGAGTATTATTACAAACACAAATAAAAAAATGGGAGACTGTATCCAGTGAATTGCAAATTTTAGACACACATTTAATTGCCAATTAATCAAAAAATTAAATATTTAAATATAGACATTTCTAGATTTTATTATTTTTATTTAACAGTGTCCAGGCCAAAATTCTGGTTTGTATTATTATTATGATAACAATTATAATCATTACTACTGCAAGAGGAAGACTATTATATATATATCTTTATATATTATGTAATATTTTATTATTATTAAATCTGTTACCTCTGATCACTTTGTCATTCTGGAAGATCCACTCACAGGAAAGTTCGTTAGGATTGGCTGAGACTTTAACAGGCAAAGTCACTATTTCATCCTCCATTACCTCCACCAGGGTGGGCTGCTCATCTGCAAACTCAGGAGGGACTGAGGTGTGCATATGAGAGTATGTGGGTGCATGTGCAACACAGGGAAAGAAAGAGTAGTTTGAAACAATTAAATTATTTTAATTAAGTGAAGTAATTATATTGCTTCCACAATAGGGTAGTGAAAACAGTTTCCATAACAATTGTATTATCTATATTATTTTTTACCAGCTGGGAAGTAGAAAAAAAACACATGTGAAAAGATTCTTCTTTATGAGATCAATAAAGCCAAATGAAATACTTGTAATTTAAGACAATTTAAATATTATTTTTTTACGCGTTACAAGAAATGCAGTCATATATCAAAGCATAGCCTTAGATAATATAGTGTAAAACCATGTTTTTACTTAAAGCAGATGGCAGGGAGAAACAAGTTCATCAGCATGTTCAGGCAAACACACAACAGACATTGTTTTATGTTTTTACATCAAGACAGGCTTCAAAAAATGGCTGGCTACATCAAGCTAAATGAGAGTATAATAGCCTTTTCTGACAAAACCATAATGCAGAGCACACATGTATACACACAGTTATATGTAAAAACACATTAGTCAGCTCTGCAAACAAATCATTACCATACACGTCCTTGCCAAATGTATTTTTATGAGAAACTGAACACTGGCATGTTAACATGTGCTCATAGACACAAAAACATAGGTTGTAACATGCAGGGTATAATTTATGATGTGTGATAGGCCATACAATTGCTGAAATATCACAGACAAATATCTACATGTACAGTATGTGTGACGCGTTCTTGTGAAGAAAACGAAACCTAGCGTGAGTGCCGAAACAAAACAAATACAGAACAACACAACAACGCGAATAGAAATCAAGGCTACGTTTACCAGAGGACGAGGCGAGAGGATTGGAATCCAGGAACAGACAGGAGTTCAGCACACAGTAGATCAGAACAGGTGAACGCTGGATTGGACATGGATACACAAGGTACGATCAGACAATCTGGCAACGCGGTAGAGGAACTTGGGGGTATTTATTGGAAGTGAAGAGATGAGGGTGGGGCAGGCGGGAAAGTAGGAGACCGTGACAGCACCCCCCCACAAAGGAAGGACTAGGCGCAAAGGAAGGACTAGGCGGACGGCCGTGGGACTGATGATCCTGGCAATGCGATGAGGACCAATGAAACAGGGTGCCAACTTGTATGATGTAGAGCGAAGAGGAATGTTCTTGGCAGAAAGACACACTAATTTTCCTGGTTTGTAACGGGGTGCAGGACGGCGATGGCGATTGGCCAGGTGCTCCATTCTCTTTTGAGCCCTTTGAAGAGCGATCTTCGTCAGCCTCCAGATTCTTTTGAAGCGACGAATGTGATGAGTCAATGAGGGAACTGCTATCTCGAGTTCCTGTTCAGGGAAGAGAGGAGGTTGGTATCCCAGAGAAACTTTGAAGGGGGAGAGTCCAATAGCCGCAGACTGGTGAGAATTGATGGGATATTCCACCCAGGGAAGATGGATGCTCCAGGGAAGGTGGTTGCGTTCAGAGACTCAACGCAAGGTGGCCTCAATCTCTTGATTAGCCCTCTCGGACTGGCCGTTTGACTGGGGATGGTAGCCGGAGGAGAGGCTGATGGGCCCCGATCTGAAACAATGTCCAAGGGGATGCCATGGATCCAAAACACCTGGTCGATGAGGACATAAGAGGTCTCCAAGGCGGTAGGAAGTTTAGGCAGAGCAGCGAGATGGATGGCCTTGAGAAACGGTTGACAACGTGGAGTATAGTTGTCTTATCATGGGATTCAAACGGGCCAGTGGAATATGGGACCAAGTTCAGCCGGGTATGGGAAGAAGATGAATAAGACCGGCAGGTGGCTGATGAGAGGCATTGCACCGGGCGCAAGTGGAGCAGGCAGCGACATATTCCTCTACATCCCTTCTCAATGTGGGCCACCAGCAGTGTCGACCAAGGAGACTAAAGATGCGTGTAACACTGGGATTGCCGGAGAATCTGGAGTCATGAGACCATCTGAGAACAGCTGAGCGAGCTGAGGCTGGGACATAAAGGTGATGAGATGGAGTGTTAGGTGGCGCAGGTTCAGTTACCAGAGCGGCACGGATGGTTTCAAGAATCTTCCAAGTGACATTTGCAATCACCTTTTCCGTGAGAAGAATAGGTCCCTTGGACTGGGGGGCCATATCCTCCTCTTGGTTGAAAAGACATGAAAGACCATCAGGCTTGGTTTTATGGGTGCCTGGGCAGTATGTCAGGGTAAAATGAAAACGGGAAAAGAATAGGGCCCACCGGGCCTGGCGAGAGTTAAGCCTCTCGGAGGACTGGAAGTAGGCCAGGTTCTTATGGTCTGTCCACAGAATAAAAGGATGTTCAGCCCCATTCAGCCAATGATGCCACACTTCGAGCGCCAACTTGACCGCAAGCAGCTCACGGTTCCCAATATCATAGTTCACCTCTGTGGGAGACAGTTTGTGGGAGAAGAAGGCGCAAGGATGAAGTTGGTTATCAGTCCCAGTCCGCTGTGAGAGGACCGCCCCTTCTCCAGTATCGGAGGCATCAACTTCCACAATGATCTGAAGTGAGGGGTCGGGCTGAACAAAGACCGGAGCCGTGGTGAACCGCAGAGGTCCATATGAAAGGAGACTTGATAGAAGTAAGAATGGTGAGCGGGGTGGTGATCTGACTGTAACCACAGATGAAGCGGCGGTAGAAGTTGGAAACCCAAAAATCTTTGGAGCTGCTTGCGATTCGAGGGTGTGGGCCAATCAATGACAGCGCGGATCTTCTCGGGGTCAGGCTTCACCTGGCCAGGTTCCAAAATGAAGCCGAGAAAAGGCACAGACTGTGAATGGAAAATGCATTTTTCTGCCTTGACGAATAAACGGTTCTATAATAATCGGTTCAGGACCTGTTCCACATGGTGGACGTGTTCCTCCAAATTAGAAAAGAAAATTAGAATGTCATCCAGGTACACGAAAACAAAATGATTGCGAAAATCCCCGAGCACATCATTGACAAGGTTTTGGAAAATAACAGGAGCATTAGTCAACCCAAATTGAAGCAATCAATATTCGAAGTGGCCACTGGGGGTGTTAAAAACTGTCTTCCATTCATCCCCCTCCCTTGGCGTGGTGAATGGCCTCAAACATATTGGAGATAAGAGGGAGAGGATACTTATTTATCACCGTTATCGCATTGATTGATTAGTCTCAGCGCCAGAATCCACTAGGGCTAAAAACTCAAGAGTGCCACCGGGTAGGTAGAACGTCACTGGAATGGAGAGATGTGGAGAACGTTCCGGCCCTGTCAGCGTACTCACTTTGAATGACAGGTCCTCCCATTTAACGGAGCTTGCATTCTGCTCGTAGATGGTCAGCCCCACCGCAGTAGAGACATAGTCCCCCTCGAATCTGGCGGTTGCGTTCCTCAGTGGAAAGATGGTAATGCCCAATCTGCATTGGTTCAGCCGGAGAAGTATGAGGAGGAGAGCCAGTTGAGGTATGTCTGGAGGTCTCTGGGTTAAGGTGAGAGGCTTGGTTGATGCCTGGAGTTCACTGCCGTTCACGAAGGCGATTGTCAATTCGCACAGCCAGGTCTATAAGCCCCTGCAGGGTGGTGGGGTCGTCCCGTGTCACGAGCTCGTCCTTAAGACGGTCATTTAAAGCACGATGGAAAACCCCCTTCAAAGCAACATCGTTCCAGCCTGACTCGGATGCAAGCGTGTTAAACTGTACGGCGAACTCTGCCACAGTACGGCTTCCCTGGTGTAGACTGAGCAGATGGGTGGAAGCATCACCAGCATAATCCGTGTGATCGAAAACAGCCCTGAAACGGGCAAGAAACTGCTCGTAAGTGCCAATTGTGGGGTCAATCTGAGCGGCTTCCGCCCACGAGAGGGCACGATCACGCAGAAGACTCAGGATGAAAGCTATCTTGGATGAGTCATGCATAAATAACTGAGGTTGATGGCTGAAGACCAATCGGCACTGGAATAAAAAAACCTCAGCATAAGTGGAGATCGCCATGGAATGGCTCCGGATGCGGCATTGGAAGATGAGTCTGTGAACCAGTTGGCGATTCGTTGAGGGCGGTGCTGGGAGGCGGGGCAGGTTGAGCGGAAGTAGGCGCGGATGCAGCCACTGCCGGTGGAACATTCGAGAGCTGCGTAGCTTGCCGGGTAAGTTCGCGCACTTGAAAAAGTAATTCCTGGTTCTGTTCCAAGAGATTCATTAGAAGATTCTCATGTCGTTTGAGTCTTTCCTGATTTTCGGCCCTCTGAGGGCGTGGCAGGCGGGAAAGTAGGAGACCGTGACTGTATGTTTACACGCAAGATTCAACATTTGAGAATTTAAGAAAGTAAAAAAGCTCAGTACAATAAAAAATTACAAATTCATTATCAAATTACATTAGAGATGGATTTTTAAAAAATGTTCTGATAGTTAGGTGGCATACAGTTCAGAGTCAAACAAATTGCAGCTAATATAAAGCCGGTGTTCCAACTATGTATAGTTGTTCCTTAGCACTGATAGAATTTAGCACAATGGATGAAAAAGTGAGAAAATAACACTTACAAAGGACATTAAGAGTGTAGAAGGTATTGATTCGGTCAGACAATATAGGACTGAAGGCTTGACAGGTGA
This sequence comes from Corydoras sp. C115, assembly GCA_019802505.1. Taxonomy (NCBI): domain Eukaryota; kingdom Metazoa; phylum Chordata; class Actinopteri; order Siluriformes; family Callichthyidae; genus Corydoras; species Corydoras sp. C115. The sequence goes on from JAFMOC010000012.1 coordinate 2,566,045, forward strand.
CCCTGTTTCCATTGTGACCAGATGAAAGAGGAAGTGACAGCGAACTAGTGACTGACAAACCACCAAATTCTGCCCTTCTTGGGGCTTTCTCCAACCCAATAAGCCTGGAAGAGAATGCATTTATTGCATTAATACATTTAATATCCAAGTATTTTCATTCAAAATGTTAATAACATGGAGACACCACATTGTTTAACAATGAATTAATGAATCCTTAATTTTGCAAAATTAATTAAATGCAAGGTTATATAGACATAAAAAAAAATATTAAAAAATCACAGTTGGGTAAATTACCATAAAATTATTAATTATATTTCACAGCCAATTTATTAAGCCTGTTTAGTCCATTTATATATGCACACAAAAACATTTTTAGTGACATGGTGACAAGGCACCTTGGTTTAGATGTCCTTTAAAGACACTTTTTATTATTTTTATTGTTTATGTTAATATCTCCTGACTGTTTCTTTCTGTTCTGTTAATTGGTTATGTACTGTTAATAATTCAATGGCCTACTTAAATGTCTTGGCTTGTGTCATATTTTTGTCTATGTTTTTATGTCACCATTCCATCTGGTTCATTTAGGGCATCCCCACCAGCACTCCCGAGACGTTCTTCTCTCTCGCAGGCAACAGTGCAGACATGATCACTTCAATAGAATGCGTCACATCAGACATGATCTTGACTTTTTTGTTCATTTTTATGTTACAATTCTATCTGATTCATGCTCCCTGTTCCTCCCTTAATATTAACTACCATATTTAGTAGTTCACAAACTAACTTAAAGAATTGCATATGTCGCAATTGTCTTACATACTTACTAAATGATTCACCAACATGAATTAATGGTTGGTAAACTCAAATATATTCTCCCTGACTATATTACTGACAAACATTATAGCTAAAGATCATTTAAAAGGCCCGTTTCCTACTTCAAATGTCCAAGACTCCAGGTGATGTTAACTTTCGGGTTGCTACTTCCTGCAAGACATTCCATAATGACAGTTTGCCCAGCACGAATTTCTTTCTGCTTTACCAGGATCTTCAAACTCACTGCAGGAACTAAATTATTAAACAAATAAATAAAAACAGACTGAATGTTTAATATGCAGTTTCATAATTTGTATATATTATGCCTACTGTAACAAAATCTGAAACCTTATAAACAAGTAAACTGCAACTCACAAAGAACTTTAAGTTTGGTGTCTGCTGATCTGACTTTCTTGGCCTCATTGGTGGCATCGCAACGATATGTAGCCAAATTATCGCTGGGTTGTAGTTTGAAGAGATACTCACGTGACACACCACGCTCAGACTGAATGTGCTTAGAGACGACTGGCAGGACTTTATTATTCTAACACACACACAGAAACATATATATTTCTTTTGTTTGTATGGTTGGTCCTATTGTAGCAAATCAAGATCTGTGAAATAATTAGTTTAATGTTATTTAGTCTACACTTTATTGTTAAAAGTATTTGTAGGACTTTTTGGATAAAAGCATCTGCTAATGCTGCTAGTGTTTGAAGAAAAGTTATAATAAAAGGTTTAACATGCTCTGGCTGGTTGAATTAATTCATCTGCATTTACTGAGGCTCTGCATGTCAACCCAATTCTATAAAAATATTAGAACCATTACACTTCTCCACTCCTCAGGCACTTTTTCACCTTTTAAGTTTTTGTTAAAACATTCTAGTACAAATCTTCACGCCTTTCTACTTATTTTCTCTAAAACTGCTCCTACTTACCACTTGCTAATTTGGAGCATTAACTGGTTCACTATCTTAACATCATCCAATCTCTTCTGTCACTTGTTTCTCCATAAAATATCCCCAACTGTGTTTTTATTATTCTAAACAGCTGTATGTCCTACTCAAAACTGTTTCTCTATGTGGTCAATTGATACACGTCATTTTCACCAGTGATGCACTGAAATGAAAATTGTTGACTGAAACAGAACAATAAAAAAAAAACATTATTTAGCTAAAGCTGAATACAGAACATGTTTTTTTTTTACAATGATTTAACAATTTTGCCACACACAGTACACATTTGAAAAAATAATAAATCAATAAAATAAATTACTTAAAAAGTAACATCCTCAGATGTACTTATGTTTTGTCCACTAAACCAATGTGGTATTGAAAGTGGTGCACTAGTAGTGTCCTTAAACTTCAGTATCTGTGTGTCACACAGAAAGTAATCAGCATAGGAAGTGTGAGCATAATGAAGTGTTTGAAAAATATACTTACAGAATTTGCAACTTTACAATTCAAATTTACCTACAAGGTGGAAATCTGTGAAGTCTTATTTCAGGGATTTGAGGAATGGAGTACCTGGGCATATGCTAGAAAATGCTGCACATGCATGTGAATACTCACCTTCAACCAGGTTAGTTTCCCTGTGGGGTTTCCACCACTGGAGAAACATACCAGTCTAATGGTGGTTCCAGAATGCAGCAGTGCTCCTTCAGGTGGAGCATCTAACCAAACCTTTTGAGGAGGATCTAAGAGATGGAAGAAATACAGAGAATCACACAGATGGGAGAGAGCAAGAGAGAATTGGCACAGAATGACTGGTATTCAACTATTAATTGAATCATTATCAAATAAAACTAACATGCAATGGAATAGAATAATGATGGGCTAACAACATATACTCACAGTAGACATTTAAGGTTTTAGTTTGGATACTTGAGAAACGAGTGCCTTTATTAAAAGCTTCACAGGTCAGTGGGAGGCTGTTTTCCTCTCTGGACACTATGTGGGTAAGGTTAGACATGGTCATCATGCCGCCATTTTCACCCTTTAACACAAGACATGTCCGTCAGTTATCCAAAAAAGATGGATTTTAAAGTGTAAAAAGATCTTAAAATATAAATTTAGTATTTGACAATTTTATTAAAACTATTATATAAAATGTACTTAAAATTTGATGATAAAATGAATAGTTTATGTATTTTTTACAGTAATTTCTTTGAATTAAAGTAATTTTGAAATAATGTAACTTTGAAGTTAAAGCACAACATATCTTCATCTCTCTCAAACACACTCTCACAAATGAAACAAATGTACCAAAATTAACAGACCAGCAGATTTAAAAAATCATTAAATATTCAAGAGTTTATTGATATATGCACAAAGAAACTAGTTATGTTGTACGATTAAGGTCTTACTTTGCACGACCTCTCTTACTACACGTATTAAACATTAAAAACACAATGAAATACACAGATATTCTATACAGTATACAATTAAATTAAAGCTTGGTGCACGAATTAAACTCCTTCTGAAGTGGTGTTTATCTCAACTGAATGGAAAACAAAAAGTATGGGTCTCTTGAAAATTTGATGAATCATTTTAAAACTGTATGTGTAAAATTTGCAGTCCATGTGCAAGTATGTTGAATCTTAATTTTATTTCATTTTCATTAACATTATGGGAAAAGTATGTTTTGTCAGGTTTACACCACACTATCTACCTGACCACGATAACACAGCAATTTACCCTCGTTAATTATGTACAATGCTTTAATCCTGTTAGCATCCCAGCTCTTTACTACTGTTAATGTTACAATTTGCTTACATTAAGAGCTTTGCTATTAATAATTTTTCAACAGTAATAGCAGCCAGCTCCAGCTATCTTACTAGCTCTAACTCTGTTTACCGATTCTCCTGAGGTGAGACTTCTTTGCAGCTGTCTGTATCCTGGTGCATAATTATAATACTAATCAACATTTTAGTAGAAATATTTCAATATTAATGATGAGATTTGTTCGCAGCATGCACTTTACCTCAGATACAGTGTTGATGCTAGTGTTGAGTTCCTTAAATCCTAGCCACCACCGGATGTGGACTGGTGGATTACTGGAGGAGGTAAAGCAGTTGAGAGTGACCTCCTCTCCTTCTACAGCTTCAGATGAACCAATCAATTTCACGTTTGAGGGCTCAACTGGTGAATACAATCAGAGTTTTAAAATTATGTAAATAATGGTAATGCTTTTACAGCCACAAAAAAAATTGTTTAAAAAATATTGCACTATTTAATATAAAAGGGAGCAGTACTGTGGGATTCACACTAATAATGAAATGCCTACTCTCACTAGCATTTTTATAGACAAACAGGACCAGAGAGATGCTTACTGCTGTTCAGATTTTTTACATGAAACAGAAAAAGCACATGCTAGAATAAGTAGAAGACAAGAAGAATAGGAGTGCTGATGAATGGAAAGTAAACAGGACTACTATTAACTTAAATTTGATTGTTAAGCCTATAAAATCCATAGATCCATCCATATTTTTTATCCTATATTAGGTTCGCTAGGGGGAGGGTTCCCATTCACATCCAGGGGAGAACGTCTCGGGCACAGGGCAGACACCCAGGACAGGGCGCCAATCTATCGCTGGGCACACACTCACACACACAAAAAGACACACCTTATATGGGGTAATTTGGAGAATTCAATTGACCTTGATCCATGTTTTTGGACTGTGGGAGCAAACTGGAGAACCTGGAGGACACAGGGAAACTCCATCCAGATTGGGATTCGAACCGGGAATCCCAATTGCTGCGAGGCGAACGTGCTAACCACTAAGCCACCGTGCCACCCAGCCTATAAAATGTTTTGTATAATGGTTAATATAGAGATATGGTTTAGACATGTCCATGTAGTTTTTACAGATTGTTGTACAGATTTTTTTTTCTTTTAAACTTTTAAACCAGCAAAGTTTTCCCATAGGCCCACCTCTTTTAACCTGTATTCAGCAGAAAGTGAAGTAAAGGCAGCTGAAATCATATACAATACAGAAAGTGTCATTTTGTAGGCAAAATGTTGTTTACCTTTAAGTCAGTATGAATTGTATGCATGGTGTATGTCAAGGCTGATCACACACAACATTTTATAATATTTACTGCTGTGGTTTTACATCAATCAACACTTTAGTATATGTAAGAACTACAAAATGATTTTATATTTCTAGAATTGCTAGAATTAGAAGTTCACTAGAAGTTCAATATCAATGTAGGTCAGAGCTAAGTGCATTTTTATTTAGGTCTTAAACCCCTATAGAATACGTTTTTGTGATGTAATGGAATAGAACTAGCAGTTTAATAAAGTATAAATAAATACAAAATTATGCATTTAAGCACAACTAGCCTCCTTTAACACACTCTGTATATTTAGGAAATAGTATTGCAAAAAGCTCACTATAAAAAAAGGCAGGGCATTTGAGACTGGAATATGAGATGGAATATTTCGTCAGCAAGTTCCACAACTTGCTCTGTAAAAAATCCAGTGACCTCTAACAACAGCTGACACAACAGATCTAGTTTTAGGATTACAGGTATTAAATAGAGTACAAATTAATAAAGATGTATGGTAACTCACAGAGTACAATGAGTGTGCGACTGATGTACATAGGATATCTGGAAACTTGATTCACACTTTCACACTGCAATACAGCATTATTATCTTCTGGCTTTACTTGTATTTCCAAAATACTGCTAGCTTTCTGAGCGAGCATGTCCATTTCCCAGATAGTGGATAAAACATCACCATTCTGCAACACACAAGAAAAGATACATAACATAGCAAAAAGAAATGTTTATCTAAGGATAATAAAATTAATACAACATTTTTTTTTTGCTTAAAGTCCTTAAATACTGTAATAGTTTCATGAGACTAGTGAACATTTTCTAAAGAGGTTTTTGAAAAAAAACAGAATCGTAAAATCACAAGTTTTTCCACAAAGTAGTAGCAAATCTCATGAGAAAAATGTCTCTGCGGTACAACAAAAGAAAGTTGCTATTTACTCTTACCTTAGTCCAATGCAGTGTAGCTAAAGGGTTTCCTCCAAATGAGAGGCAGACCAGTCTGAGAAATGTACCAGCTTTCACCTGCTCACTTTTTAGTCCTTCTATCACTGGAGCCTGAGGAGGAACTGAAAAAACAACAAAATACACTTAATAAATTATATTTATTGATCAACTGAAATTTTTACATATTGCAAATAATTTAAATCATCTACAGGTATTTAACTGCTGCTACTTGAAAGATGTGCAACCTAAAAATGCAAACCAACACTGCTGTATACAAGAAAAAAAATCTTACTTTGCTGGGCAGATAGACCCAGGACAATCCATAGCTGGGCACACTGGCCAATACAAAAAAGAAAAAGAAACGAGATGGACCACAGCTTCTCCATCTCCATACGCATGTGATTCCAATCATACACAGATCAAGCCACAAGTTACACCTATGTGTATCAGCACTATCAGCATGTACCCACTATAGAAATGTTTGCATTGCACACAATTCCTGTTTACTCTTAAATTAATAAAGACAAAAATAAATATAAATACTTACAAAATACTTTCATGGATATCTTGGTTTCCAAAACCCGAATGAGTGCAGGGTTCTTTACTTGACACACAATAGCTCGCCCATCATCTGAACGATGTGCTCTGATCCTAAAGTTTAAGTGCGTGAAATCAAGTTTAACACATAACACTATACTACGTTATAATAGATGGCAAATTCATTCATTCATTATCTTCCGCTTTATCCTCTATTAGGGTCGCGGTGGGGTTCCACTTGCCCATCCAGGGGAGAACGTCTCGGGTGCTGGGCAGACACATGCAGGACAGGGCGCCAACCTATCGCTGGGCACATACTCACTCACACAAACACACTCTACATGGGGCAATTTGGAGAACTCAATTGACTTGATCCATGTTTTTGGACTGTGGGAGGAAACTGGAAAATCCGGAGGAAGCCCTCAAGTACACGGGGAGAACATGGAAACTCCACCCAGATGGGGATTCGAACCGGATCCCTAGTGCTTAGAGGCGAATGTGCTAACCACTAAGCCACTGTAGATGGCAAATTGTGATGTTTAATTAAAAATCCATCTAAATACTTTTAGTCCTAAAAAAAAGTTTCCTAAAAGAAAGTGCTGTGAAATCAATCTAGATATATCCCAAAGTAAATTGTAAGTAAATCATTTGTCTGCAAGATTGAACATGTGATACAACATCATTGGACCATATAATCCATCACTAAGCTTGTGGATGGATAACAATGGTTGGATGTCTGGATTTCACCAGGCACTTTTGCATGTGGTGCTAAAAGCAGCCAGCAACCCTATGGATCAGTAATTCAATGATATGTGTAATGAGACATCGCTGACATGACAGTCATTAATAATAATTAAGCTGAGCACTGTGCATCAGGGCCTTAAATACCATGGTGCTGGATCAATGATTGAAACATTATTCTGTTGTAGAGTTCAGTTCTTAAAAAAAAAAAAAAACTTTTTATAGACTATTTTTATTTACTTAATATGGTGAATATGCTTAATATTTGATTTATTATTAAAGAGTTTTCTATGTCACTGGCTGCAACACAAAGTCCAAAGCATGATCAATTCACCTCAAAAGATGAACAATTTTGGAACCCATTTTCCTCAAAAGATGAACTATACGGACGACAGTTTTGGATCGTACCACTTAAATCACTGAGTTTGGGCATTTTTGACAATTACATGCCTACCCACAGTGGGAAAAATAATCTGCCAGTTTTCCCACTTACAAAAAATGAACGTTTCATTTTCAAAAGAGTAGAAATTACTTATAAGCTAAAAGCTAAAGCTGTTTCCTTCAATTTCCTCCAAATAAAGAAAACGTGTATGAAAAAAAAAAAATAAATAATAATAATAATAATTAAATAATATATATATATATATATATATATATATATATATATATATATATATATATATATATATATATATATATATATATATATAGCTTAGGGCAGCACGGTGGCTTAGTGGTTAGCACATTCGCCTCTCAGCACTAGGGATTCCCGGTTCGAATCCCCAGCTGGGTGGAGTTTCCATGTTCTCCCCGTGTCTGCGTGGGTTTCCTCCAGGTTCTTCGGTTTCCTCCCACAGTCCAAAAACATGGATCAAGTCAATTGAGTTCTCCAAATTGCCCCATATAGAGTGTGTATGTGTGCGAGTCTGTGTGAGTGAGTGTGTGCCCAGCGATAGATTGGTGTCCTGTCCTGGGATAGATTGGTGTCTGCCCAGCGCCCGAGACGTTCTCCCCTGGATGGGCATGGGGAACCCCACCGCGACCCTAATAGAGGATAAAGCGGAAGATAATGAATGAATGAATATATAGCTTAAAAATATATATATATATATAGCTTAAAAGAAAACGTGTATGAATATACATATATACATGCACACATACTTAACTTCCATGTGAGTGCTGAGGAGTTTATCTTTTGAGCCGTCCATCGCAAATGAATTTGTATCGCTCATCTCCTCACCGTCTGATAACCAAGAAAGATCATGCTTTGCTTATGCTTTTTTTTCATTTTCACACACACACACATATAAACAGTAATGTATAATTTTCAAAATACATTATGCATTTTCTCACATTGATTTGTTGAAGTTCAGATTTACTTTGTTTGCTCAAATTTACTTTTGACAGATTAGGAAAGTGTCAGGATTGATTTCATATCATATTTAAGTTCACATCTGAAAGTCTATGAAAAACTTTATATTATTAAAGCAACACACACACACACACACACACACACACACACACACACACACACACATATAGATATGGTCTATGTGGTGATTCTTCTCCATCACAACACCAAAATCACAAAAACATATCATTCTGCAGGACATCTACAAACGGCCAGAGGGGCAGTGTGGCATAGGACATTGCAAAAGGAAAGGTAGAATTGATGGCAATGAACTTGAAATAATTGGTAATTATCGGTAATAATTATATTCCGCTATTAATCAATATGCAGATTTTATATATTGGAGCTTAAAGGAACATCTGGTGAGGTTTTAGATGAGTTTATCAATTTAAAAACTCTACACAGTATAAAAAAGACAATCCAAATTTTTATTGATAAAAAGTATAAAATTTCAGCAGCAACAAAGGTCTTGCTCAATGATCCAAATTAACAGCAGTGGACGTGGGATTTGAATCCGCAACCTTAAGATTGATACCCCAACACTCTAACCAATCAGCTACCACCCCAGTTGAATACATTTTGTTGTTAAAAGGGGTTGTAAAATGAAGCCATAAAAAAAATCACCATACCTTTAAATAAAACAACATCAGCAGCAGGTTTGGCATCGGGGGCAATGCAGGTCACCGAGTATTCCTGTCCTTCCACCCATGGCTCATCCGTATCGACCTTGATGTAGGGATCACCTGGAGGAACTGGAACACAGAATGGTAAATTAAAATAATTGATATTTTGATTCAATTACTTAATTAATAAACTGTAGATATTTAGAATAGATGCCATTCATGCTTTGTATGTAAATTCAAACATCTACATGGACATTATATGAAGTGCGTATTTCAATGTATTATATGATCAATGGCGCTTTAAAACCCAACTGTCAATGTATTTTAATTGTTATTTAATTGTGAAGTTTAAAATGTTTCCTTGCAAGTGTGTTTGTCTTTCATTTGTTGTTTTATATACAATTAACTTTAATATATGACTTCTTGATTACTGAATTCAATCATTACATTCAGGCTTCATGCTGGTTGACCCTTTTTGTGTTATCATGTCCATGCATTTTCCAGGTCATTTTACAAAAGGACAAAAATTGGTTTAATAACAAATATATTAGCTCTACCTACCTTCTCCCATAATTACAGATCTAGATTGTCATGTCATTAAACAGATGAACAAACTTGTATATAAGACAAATACTAAATCAATACTACTAGCTTTTTACTGAACCTATATCAGCAAGTTTAACAAATTCAAATGTGCTTATATTTAAAGATTATGTTCACATAATGTTTAAACGTTCCCCTTTGGTCTAGTCTGCATTTTTAATATTTGTCAGGGTTTTGAGCCACTTGGTGGAGCCATGACACAGAGACCAACTTCTGTAAGAAGCTTGATTGTATATGGTTGTGTTGCTTATTTATTTTGATTTTGTATCTCTTTTGTTTACTTGTTTTATATTTTACTACCTTTGTTATTTGTCTATACACATTAGTCACCTCCCCCCCCCAAAAAAATGCATTAAACCCAGTGGGCTTGTATAAATCCCACTTCATCCAGCTTCAATGCAGAGTAGTACATACTAAAAATGACTAACTAGTTAGTAACTTAAAATACTAAGTGTTAAAGCAATAAGGCATGAGTGGGTGTATTATTATTATTGTAAATAAATCATAGGAAGGAGATGTAGGCATGAAGTGAACTGCCTTACACCTCTTTCATGTGTTTTATTCACAAAAATGCACTTGATATGCATTTGACAAACATCCAAAGAGATAACCCAAATGATGTTAGCAGTTAGTCATGTACTTTAACGCCGTCAGCTCATCCGTCTTATTTGGAAGAGACCTTATATTTTCCATAATGATGGAGGATAGAACAGGTTTCTAGCATTGTCTACTCGTTCAAATGTAAAGGTACGACACCCTCATCTCTTTCCTCCTTAGCTCATGAGGACGTATGAAGGCAAAATTGTATTATAGAGTGCTAACTATACTGATCACTGGCATCAGCAAAGTGACCATGGCAAAAGTAAAATGCAGTTCACTGGGCCAAAGCAAAATTGGTGTGCATTGTGCAGAACAAAACACAATGCAGAGGATAGTACAGAAAAAATAAAAAAATCTCATATGCAAGGAGGAGCTGATGCATCTTAACTCCTCTATCGTGGTGTGACTAAAGTAAAAGGTACATCTCTCTGTTTCTACACTGGTCTATGTATTCAGTTCCATTGTCCACGTAGATTTACAATTACAGACTGTTCCTCTAATCATCTATGAATTCCAACCAAAAATGGCAGTACACCATCATCCTGCAAGCAGACAATGTGCATCTCTATAGTGAATTGCACTAATAAAATGAACATTTACATTTCATTTAGCAGACACTTTTATACAAAGCGACTTACAAATGAGAACACCACAAGTCAGTAGTTACATTTACATTTAGTCATTTAGCAGATGCTTTTATCCAAAGTGACTTACAAATGAGAACACCACAAGAAGTTATGGAGAAAACCAGCTACACTGTAGAATTATCAAACCTGATTGTTATCTGATCCTGCACTCTCCCCCCTTTATTTAAAAAATGAATAGATAAATAATAAGTAGAAAATAGGTAAACATGGTTCTGCAAAAACAAAACACTACTCAAATCTCCTGTGTCTTAAAATATGTATGTGATATGTGGACACTTGACCACCTATTGTTAGGATCTGTCACTGGTGGGTTTTGGGTTTGGTAGCCTTGTCTTTATTAATCTCACCTGGTCTTAATCCTTTCTCGGATGCCAGATGGTCTTGTGCGTTTACGTGATAGCTTTGTCTCATCACGTCTATTTAGTAATATTCGTTCAGTGTATTATTCGCTAGTAGTGCTCTTTCGTTTATTTCAGTTATTATTTATTTCAGAGTATTTGTTCAGTGTTTTATTTTGTAAGTGTTTATTTCATTCCTGGTACTCGTGCTTGTTTTTGCTCTGTTGTGTTCTCCATCAACTTGCTTGCAGACTTCAACTTTCACACTACACACTTCGTTCTTGAGATCTAGAGGATTGGAACTCTTCTGCTGATGACATCACACGCTATGACCTTTGCTACACTTGTGTTTATTTCCAGCGGTTTTCACTTTCACTCTTGTTAATAAACCATCCTCCGACCATCTACCTCTGTTTTCAGACAATTTCATTCGAGTAGTGGGTCCAATACTACATAATTGCTCATTCAAACTTTAATTTACCATCTGGCCAATACATGTGTCCCTCGGACCTATTACCGTCTGGATCAGAGTCGGCATCTTCTCCACCTGCTGGACAGCACCTCCCACCAGATCCACGGTTTGACATCCTCTACAACCGTCAAGATAGACTGGCTGCCTTAATTAATAATCTTGCACATCAGGTAGAGTCTCTGGTCACTTTCATGCCTATGTCACCTCCTACACGAGGTGCTAGGTACCGAGTCCCACTTCTAATGTATCATTACGCTCCGACGGAGCCATGGTGCATCTGGATCCATATGATGGGGACCTGCAACATTGTAGAGGGTTTCTGTACCAATGTGAGTTGTATTTTAGTAACCGTTCATCTTTATTTCCCACTGATGTGCATAAAATTACTTCCTCCCCAGAGAAGTCACCAGCACCAGAACCCATGCAATTGGGTTGCATCCCCCTAACTAATGAGGAACGTATCGTTCGTAGAGACAATGGTCTTTGTTTTTATTGTGGTCTTTGTGGTCTTTGTTAGGGTCTTATGGTCTTTGTTTGTATTCATTGTTTCTCCTGGTTCAGTCAAACCTGACCCGGAAAAGATCCAGGCTATTGTAGAATGGCCTTCCCCCCAGTGTAGAACAGAGTTGCAGAGGTTATTGGGCTTTGCTAACTTCTATATAATTTTTTTAAAGATTTACAGTGAAATAACCTTCCCATTGACAGGACTAACCTTTATGAAACAATCATTCTCCTGGACATCGGAGGCCTAAAATGCCATGGATTACCTCAAGACCCTCTTTACCTCAGCACCCATCCTCATTCAACCAGACCCTTCCAAAAAATTCATCATCGAAGTAGATGATTCTAGTATGGGAGTTGGGGCAGTGCTATATAAGAGGCCCTCTGAGGGGGGTCGCCTTCATACATACGTGATGAAATACATACATACGCAGACTGAAAGGAATTATGACGTTGGTAACCGCAAACTCTTGCAATGGCGTCATTGGCTGGAAGGGGCAAAGCAACCTTTAGTGGTATGAACAGACCACAAAAACTTGGCATACATACAGTCCGTTAAAAGAATGAACTCACGTATAGACCTACAGACCCGGTACCTGCAATGTCAGACCTGACACACTATCTCGACTTTTCCCTGAGAAGGAGACACACTGCCCTAATGACTCAATTCTTTCTGCCAGCCGTGCTGTTACAGATGTCTCCTTGGAGGTTTTTAGGGTCATTAAGCGAGCACTGGTCACAGATCCTGATCCAGGGCAGGGTCCAGCCAATCGTAATCGTAATTTCGCGCCCTCCGCCGCCCGCACTACTGTTCTGAAGAAGGCCCACGAATCCCGTTAGGCTGGTCATCCTGGGTCGAGAAGTACTGAGGACCTCATCACACATCGCTTTTGGTGGCCCTCACTGTCGTCGGACATGCGTCAGTTCGTCAGTTCCTGTGCCATTTGTGCTCGCAACAAACCCTCACATCAACCGCCTGCAGCACTACTTCAACTGCTTCCCATACCTGGTCTCACATTGCCATGGACTTTGTCACCGGTCTACCGAACTCTCAAGGTAACATGGTTATTGAGGAGGAGCAGTCTCAAGTTCCCCGTTCTGGGTGGGAGGCACCCTTTGGGGGGGCAGGGGTAATGTTAGGATCTGTCACTGGTGGGTCATGTGGTGTTTTGGGTTTGGAAGCCTCGCCCATTATTAATCTCACCTGGTCTTAACCACTGGGTCTATTTATACCTGGGGTTCTCCTTTCTCAGATGTCAGAAGATCTTGTGAGTTTAAGCGACAGCTTTGTCTCGTCACGTCTATTTAGTAATAGTCGTTCCGTGTATTATTTGCTAGTAGTGTACTCTTTGGTTTACTTCAGTTATTCTTTATTTCCTAGTATTTGTTTTTGTGCTTGTTTTCGCTCTGTGTTGGCAGTTCTCCGCCACCTTGCTGCTGACTTCCCCTTGCTCACTACACAATTTGTTCTTAAGGACTGAAACACTTCCACTGACGTCACACACTACAATGTCACACGCTACAACATCACACGCTACAACGTCACATGCTACGACGTTTGCTACACCTGTGTTTATTTCCAGCGGTTTGCACTTTCACTTTTGTTAATAAACCATCCTCTCTGACAGTCTACCTCTGTTTTCAGACTGTTTCATTCGAGTATTGGGTCCAATACTACATATTTAGTCACACTACCTTAACACCTATTAGATTGTTTAACATACTACTTTCTCACTACTGCCCCATTGCTGCTGTGACTAAGTGAATTTTCCCAAGATGGGACCAATATAGGATTATCTTATCTTTCTATAGCCTCATTCAGGAGTCTTGTCAAAATATTTTAGAACACTGAGAATCATAAAAAAATAGTGTATGTTTGTGCCATTATATTGTATTGTCAAATGCAGGGCAATTTTTTTTTTTTTTCTGTGGCATTTGTAGAAATGGCATACTAATGTAACACAGCTTTACACTTGCAAAAGCAATAAGCCAAGGTAGTGCACCAGGCACTAATGTAGACTTTCATATTGTGGACAATAATATGAATTCATTTAATCTGGTGGCTGCAGCAGTGATGATATGGGGAAACAGTCCATACACTGTGTTTAATGGCTCAGACCAGACACACTGCTCTTTACAGCAACTCAGCATAGTGCTTGTAGAGCTATTAATGCAGTAGCCTTGCTTTTTAGCCGCCAGCTGCAGAAGGTGATTCATCTTGAATTAACTTATTATAAAAAACACACATGGACCCAATAAATTTAATTAAGGTCCTACCTCATCCTTTCCTCTGAATTTCTCTCCTTTCTCTTTCCTCCACACTTTGATCAATAAAGTTGTTATGTGATTTGGATTCAATTTGAGAAGGTAGATTTGAAGCAGACACAGAGCATACCCAAATTTGAGTGCTAGTCTAAACAGCCAGAAAACCAGTGCAAATGGATAAAGAAAAAAATATACATTGTGTGTATTGTAGAACAAAAAAATCTTAAGCAATATTTATGGCAATCAGCCCTCTTTGACTAAAAGGATTAATATGTTGTTATTTAATAAGTAAACAGAAACTTCACAACAAGTGTCATTCAGCTGTATTGTCCATTAAAAAATATTTGTCCATTATTCTGTATAAAATTGATTGTATTTTGTGGTGAATGGCTAATAAACTGCTTTCTTCATCCATCAGAGCTTGACAATTTAGGACATATATGTCTCATGCATGAAGTACCATAAAGTTGTTTTGTAATGGGGTTAACACTTTCTAAGATAAGGCCCTTTTCAAAAACTTTGTTGTAGGTAACAGCTTTAAATTTTGCAGTTTAAAACAATTAGATATAAAATGCCAATTACTACCATAGGTTTAAGACAAACAATTGCTACCTCCCAACATTGCAGTGTGTGTAGTATATTTTAAATCCTGTTGTATTTTTTTCAAATTCAAATTCAAGTGGTTTTTGTCATTTCAACCATATACAGTGATAGTGTACAGTACACAGTGAACAGTACACAATGAAACAAAACATTTCTCCAGGACCAAGGTGCTACATAAGAACACAACCTAAACACACTGAATTATCTGAATAATTAGGTAATTCAAGTCTTGTAATACTAATTTAGCTACATGTAAGGTAATGCTACTGCACATCTGTTATATGTCATGAGCTAAACAAAATAAGGTGGTCATATTAATATTAATAATGGTCGTCATATCACTTTGTGATTTTTCCTTGTTCAAAGATTAACCACCTCAAAATTAACCACCATCAAAAAAGTGCAACTATAAAACAAAATAAAAGCTTATTATTATTATTATTATGACATAACTAACTTGGTCCCTACTTTTAACATAAAGAAAACTTCAGTGACCTATTAAAATAAAAAATGATTACTAAAAGGCCAGAGCACTAATCACTGTGTTAACATGTTTTCCGTTCAAATAATTTTGTTGAGTTATTTATTTCTTAATCTGAACATCATTCACGTATGTGGATAGTGGGCATAAAATGACTGGCTTGTAAATAAAATGTGAAATGGTTCCAACCTGCCAATTCATAATCAGGATAATGGATTCATAACTGGTAGTTGATTAAATACTAGCAAAAAATCTAAGCAAAATATCACTGTTTTACCTAAACTATGTGAATTTATTTTAAGGATTGAGTTGCATGCATTTTAAGGATTTAGTTGATGGAGTGGATGTGTCAGCCTGTGCAGGTGCATAGTTTTGTTCAAACCTTTTTCTTTCTCTCTCTGGTTTACTGATGTCAGTAAAACCTGTACCATTCCCAGGATAAAGAAAAACCAGCAGCCACTGGAACAACCCCCTCCCCAACTCTGACATCTTTTATGCACACACTCCATTTCTGAATACGTTTATACTTTCACACGATTACACACCTGCTCATGCCGGGCTGCAGCAATCGATGACAGAAGAAAGCGGCATTTTAATCTCCTATACTTAAACCAGCCACATGAGTGAACTCCCACCAGAAAAGAGGAAGGTGGGCAGGAGATGCATGTTGAAAGATGAAAGAGTGAGTAAGAGACGTGAAAATATGCAGAGAAAATTATGTAAAAGAAAAAGTTCGGGTCAAGTGTTTGGCTGAGTTGTGTTTTTTATACATTCCAAACATTGATTTGGCATTTATTTGCAGAAAAATTAAAACTTGATGCTCTAAAACAATGTAGTACACAGACATAGAATTTCAGTGTATTAGCCTTTTTTACACATCCTATTCGTATACACATTTATCATTCAGTGAAAATATAGCTGATTTAGTCTGCCTTGCTGGTGTGAGTAATATGTGCAAAAGCTCAAAGGTGGGGAAAGGAGTTGTCCTTAAAATGGCATTTATGCTGGTCATATGGCTACCAATTTATACACCAGTTTATTAAAAAAAAAATAACAAAATGAATCAGTGACTAATACCCAAATTCAGGGTAGAGGAGAGGCGATGTCTGCGCTAATCAGGCAAATTGATTAGTGCACCTGATCCGGCTCCGTCTGATGACGTGCAGCTTTATGAACTTTTCATCATATGATGCGAGGTAAGAAAGATTCCATGGAACCAACTGGAGCGGGACAACAGCTGGACACTCTACTAACATTACAGTCATGGCCAAAAGTTTTGACAAATGATACAAATATGAATTTTTACAAATTTTTACACTGCTTCAGTTTTTATAATGGCAATTTGCATATACTCCAGAATGTTATAGAGAGTGATCAGCTTAACAGCAATTAATTGCAAAGTCAATATATTCCTATAAAATGAACTTTATCCCCCAAAACACATTTCAACGTCATTGCAGCCCTGCCTTAAAAGGACCAGATAACATCGTTTCAGTGATTGCTCCATTAACACAGGTGTGGGTGTTGATGAGGACAGGGCTGGAGATCAATCTGTCATGATTAAGTAAGAATGACACCACTGGACACTTTAAAAGGAGGATGGTGCTGGGCATCATTGTTTCTCTTCTGTTAACCATGGTTATCTCTAAAGAAACATGTGCAGTCATCATTGCACTGCACAAAAATGGCCTAACAGGGAAGAGTATCAGCTAGAAAGATTGCACCTCAGTCAACAATCTATCGCATCATCAAGAACTTCAAGGAGAGAGGTTCCATTGTTGCGAAAAAGGCTCCAGGGCGCCCAAGAAAGACCAGTAAGCGCCAGGACCATCTCTTAAAAGTGTTTCAGCTGCAAGATCGGGCTACCAGCAGTGCAGAGCTTTCTCAGGAATGGCAGCAGGCAGGTGTGAGTGCATCTGCACGCACTGTGAGGCGGAGATTCTTGGAGCACGGCCTGGTCTCAAGGAGGGCAGCAAAGAAGCCACTTCTCTCCAGAAAAAACATCAGGGACAGACTGATATTCTGCAAAAGGTACAGGGAGTGGACTGCTGAGGACTGGGGTAAAGTCATTTTCTCTGATGAATCCCCTTTCCGATTGTTTCGGACATCTGGAAAACAGCTTATAACAGAGAAGACGAGGTGAGCGCTACCACCAGTCTTGTCTCATGCCAACTGTAAAGCATCCTGAAACCATTCATGTGTGGGGTTGCTTCTCAGCCAAGGGAATCGGCTCTCTTACAGTCTTGCCTAAAAACACAGCCATGAATAAAGAATGCTACCAGAATGTCCTCCGAGAGCAACTTCTCCCAACCATCCAAGAGTTTGGTGATCAACAATGCCTTTTCCAGCATGATGGAGCACCTTGCCATAAAGCAAAGGTAATAACTACATGGCTCAGTGAAAAAAAACATAGAAATTTTGGGGCCATGGCCTGGAAACTCCCCAGATCTTAATCCCATTGAGAACTTGTGGTCAATCATCTAGAGACGGGTGGACAAACAAAAACCTACACATTCTGACAAAATGCAAGCATTGATTATGCACGAATGGACTGCTATCAGTCAGCATTTGGTCCAGAAATTGATTGAGAGCATGCCAGGGAGAATTGCAGAGGTCCCGAAGAAGAAGGGTCAACACTGCAAATATTGACTTGCTGCATTAACTCATTCTAACTGTCAATAAAAGCTTTTGTTACTCATAATATGATTGCAATTATATTTCTGTATGTGATAAAAACATCTGACAAACACACATAAAAACCAGAGGGCAGCAGATCATGTGAAAATATAATATTTGTGTCATTCTCAAAACTTTTGGCTATGACTGTACACCACCACCACATAATGTGGCAACAACCAACTGCCGAACATATACCTGCTAATTAGTGGTCCTGACCTTTTAGAAAATACTAGAGTAAGAAAAGTATGCAAAGAAACAAAGGGATTACTGTATGTAACTAAAATTCTTCTTGTTTCTATACTTATTCTCCATTGTATCAGTTTCAGTTTACATTTAGATGAACATTGTACTGTAGTACATATATATTTTTTCTTTTTCTCTCATGCTTAGAACTTTTACAGGACCACCAAAGAGCAGGTTGTGGCAGAACAGTCTGAACAACATAGTGTGTTTTGAGCTAGGATATGTGGACCAAATGGATAAGAGTCGTTTAGCTCGAGTTTTTAACACTGTTAAACAGCCTAGTGACAATGCTGGACAAAGAATAACCCACCAAACAAAAAAATCAAGACACAAGCAGCTTGTGATTTCTGATAAAGGATTAGCCAATGACTAACACATACTGTGCAGCAACAATCTGACCTACGGGCTCAGGTTTTACATGTATAATAAAAGGATTTGTCTAATATAATGCACCGTGAGTGGACATAGTGTTTAAAACCTTTTGCAGGTCTGTTGCTTTTTTTAGGTCACTCAAAAGCAGATCTCTAAAACATGATTCTGCACAGACATTGTTAATTGGAGCAGCAAAAATTAGGAGATAAGGACATTTCCCTGCATGTTGCTGCATGTTAACATCTATATCTCTGCAACCATTAAGGGAACAGGGTAAGAAATCTGCAATTGCTTAGAATTATCATTCCATCCCTAAATGCCCTCACCCCAAACTTTTAATCTCTACAAGTACTGCTTACTTTGCACATTGATCCAAACAGTGCGTGAGATGATGGGTCGACTGTGTATAGTACCGCTCACTTGGCACTCATAGGGAGAGTCATCTTCCAAGCAGACTTCCACAATTTGGAGATGGTATTGACCTTTAAAATAAAAAGATGGTAATTTTTTAAAAATGTGGACATCATATATATTTATACTATCACTTTATTATTTACAGATTGTGTATCATATAGTACTATTTATTTGTCTCCATGGAAATCCATGATTCAGGGTGTAGTTATGCAGGTATGTATATAATGATTGATAGGTAGGTAATGATAAATTACCTGTGATAAGCTGTTGTGTCACAACTAAATTAAAAACATATTGTTTTCCCTAAATAAATATGACTTTTGTATATTTGCTAATAAAAAAAACATTTATATTTATAATAAATATTTACAGTACTGAGAAAAGTTCTTTATTAATACAAGGTAGAAAAGCAGTGTGAAGGTTAAATATAAAACTTGAGCAATCAATTTTAACTTTTAATGGTATATTTCATAACAAAAATTATATAGAACTTATTTAATCTTAATTGATTGTCTAGCATACATAAGCTAAAGGAGGCATTACATAAATTCATATATTTAATAAGACAGTTTACTGCCAACAATCACAAAATTTGTTCTGGTAAATCCTACCTGATCCCTCCACCAATTTTCCCATATATTAATCACACGATGAACATTGTGGCTTCAATTGATTTTTTTTGAGAGGTATTGAGTGCGGTGCCATTCGGCTTCCTGTTTTATTCCATCAGAATGAGACCAATATTTAAATGTAGTATTGCAAAATATGCAGAAAACTAATTGCAATTGCAAAGTTAGCTAACTAACTTTGGATAGAGACTTTGTCCATGTGGTAAAATCTACATCATTTGCTTTGTGGTAATGTTATTTGCAAGCTTTTACAAAATCTGTTAGTTTGGTAATAAATAAACCTGTTAAGTGAAGAGTTGCTTAAGCTTTTGTCAGACAAAAAAAATGGTTTAGCACTGTATGATTGGTTATTGGTCACTTCACATTTATTCATTCATTCATTAATTATCACCCGCTTTATCCTCTATTAGGGTCGCGGTGGGGTTCCCCATGCCCATCCAGGGGAGAATGTCTCGGGCGCTGGGCAGATACACCCAGGAAAGGGCGCCAATCCATCGCTGGGCACACACTCACTCACTCAAACACACTCTATATGGGGCAATTTAGAGAACTCAATTAACTTGACCATGTTTTTGGACTGTGGGAGGAAACCGGAGAACCCGGAGAAAACCCACACGTACACGGGGAGAACATGGAAACTCCACCCAGATGGGGATTCGAACCGGGAATCCCTAGCGCTGAGAGGCGAACGTGCTAACCACTATGCCACCGTGCCGCCCACTTCACATTTAAATATTCTTAAATATTTGGCAGTTAATTTGGGTATCTTTTTGCAACTTTCTCCTCAAGAGCATGTTTGATTATATTAGATTAGATTTGTCATTGTGCAGAATACAAGTAGAGGGCCAATGACATGTAGTTAGCATCTAACCAGAAGTGAAATATATACATTATTTACATAAACTGCATTGATAACAGTGACTGGTGCATGGAGAGGTGAAGTGTTTTAATGTAGATACATAATATGAACATGATATAATATGAGCATAATATATAAATGATATATACATAGTATGAACATGATATAAAGTGCACACAGTACAGAAGGTGCAAAAGAGTAATTATAGTGTATGTATAGCGTTCAGGAGGATAACTGCCTCAGGAAAAAAACTTTTCCTCAGTCTGCTGGTGTGGGAGCGGAGGCTCCTGTAACGCCTACCTGATGATAAGAGGCTGAAAAGTCCATGATTTGGGTGGGTAGCATCCTTAATGATATTTCTTGCCATGCCCAGGCAGCGCTTGTGATGTATGTTCTCAATGGTGGGTAACTCGGTGCCTATGATACACTGTGCCGTTTTTAACCACCCGCTGGAGTGCTTTGCGGTTGACTATTTGTAACAAACGGTTTGATGTTTCTGTAATCACACCCTAACATTCAAATTTTTTTCAGGTGTGCTGCAACCCTCTGAAAGAATTTTTACGCTTGATTTTTTGACTCCCATCTTGAGAAAAAGAAACTACCTAATAAATATCCACATCTTGACATAGGGTTTTGATCTCACTGTGGCACATGCTTCTTTATTACACAAATACATTACCTGTTATTCTCATATCCACTTACCATTACTTTTTTATTACAGTTTCAACATCTTATATGGGTTGGCATTATGCAGGTTCTGTGGCACTCATGGCAAAGGCAGGTTCAGAGGGTATCTATAGTGCAGATAAATTCACTCTATACAATCTAAAAAGTATAAGTTATCAACACAAACTACTTTACAAGCACTCTTGTTGCACTAGGATACCAAAGCACTCTACCGAGGATCTCCAAACAGAGACAGAACTAAACCTTTCATAACAGACAGATTAACCTGCATTCATAGCACATTTGGATTTACTAAATATAATCTTGCAGAAATATTCACCATCACTCACAGCACAGACTGATTCACCAGTGCTCATCGTGTAGACAGATTTGTAAATACTCTTGGCAAAGAATTATGGGGGCTGAGTACAAAGCATTTTATGGCTTCTTGGTAATAAAGATACAACACTGCAGAAGGTTGGACCCCTTTCAGGAGCTACACTCTATGATTGAGGAAAGCTTAAGAAAATGGCCAATCTCAATCCAAATCTACAAGATATAAAATGTAGATAATCTTTTCCCCCCCATCAGATGCCTCGTGTCCAGCAAAGCAAGTAAAAAATTCCACACATACAGTAGGGACACGTATGAATAGTAACATTGCCATCACAAAGATGCAGATGGTCATAGGGAAAATTATTTTGGTTTAGACTTGGAGAGTGCAAGTATTAAAAACATGGAGGAAAAGGATGGCAGTGGAGGGTTTGGTCCATAAAAGTAAAATTTTGGGAACAAGTACTTAATGCCAAGTATTGACGCATGTATTTCAGCTGCCACACACTAAAGACAAAAAGCAATGAGGGAGTCATTTAATTGTCTGATCCAGTTGTACCAGCACAACACAGACGAAAACACCACTACCAATTTAGTGTTAATGCAGTGCTGATCCATTGTGGATTGCTGCAAACTTTATAAATTACATACACATTTAAACCTAAAACTCTTCTTATTGAAGTTTATTTAGGGCAGTGTTGTGAAATATGGTCCAGTATTACCACCTATAACAAAGTGCTAGCAACTATTTTATCTGAGGATTTGTTACAAATCCTCAATAGCATTGTATGGGGTAGGTCTGCTATAGTGACTGCATCAGTCTCTACTGAACAGCAGTGTGAATATCTTTATTTAATATCTTGTAATAACAGATGATTTTTTATTGGAGCTACCCACCGCTTTTGCTACATGCACCATGACTATTGAGTAACACAACCCCAGCAAGCACAGAAGAACAATTTACTCTTATTCACCCCTAATGGGCACTAAAGAATGCTATGTTTCATAGTCACTGTTTGTCTAATCTTTGTGCTACATGAAATAAAAGGTTCATTTTTCAAAACAAAATCCCTGGTGCTTAAATTTGCATCCAATTATGTTATTGTTTGCCTAATCTGTTTACAGGAATACACCACTCATGGGTTTGAATGTTTTGATAGACAAATAAGTCCTGCAAATTATTTTAACACACATCTAAAACATAGGATTACAAGAACGCATGATATAAGGCTGGATAGGATTACATACATACCCATGCATTTATAATGATGATCTTGTACATAAGTGTGTGTTTAAAATAAATATTTGTTTTTAAACAATTATTTTTGGTAAATTGTTTCATGGTAGTTCTTCTGCTCATATCCTTTACTACTTGCTTTCTTTTTGTTGCTGAATGGCACCCAAATGTGGGTACCGAACTGGCCTCTGTGCAGTTCTGACATGTTGCCAATAGAGAATGCGTGATTTTTATTGCTGTATTTTCAGATGTAGTGAAAGGAATTTCAACATTACAATGTAATAAATACTTTCCTGTTTTTTTTTTTTTTTATTTATATATTGTACACTTCTTCTTTCAGTTCCATGGGTTCTCTGATGCATATGCTAATGGGAAAAAGCTTCACATGTCGTTTGCCTCTGATGCCACAATTTCTGCTTGGATATATGTCTTTCTCAATGACTAATTCAGCTGGATGTAGGCCCATCTTCTCAAGCTAAATTTGGCAAAAAAATTAAAAAAGCTAATTTATCATGACCTGACTCAAATTAAAGACTCCACAGTCTCAATGGCTAGTTTTGTTACAATAACAACCCATTTCTGCTGATTTCTTCTTTACATCATATGTAACTACTGAATAGCATTCACTAGCCAGTCTTCTAAATCAGATAATTAAAGCTTTTCAGCTGATCCAGAACTCTGCAGCTTGCCTGGTGCACAACCAACACCACAATCCCTGTAACCCCATTAATTATTTCATTTACAGTGGTTGGTTGTAGTAAGTACATTTCAAGACACACCCGAGCACAATCGCTTGCTGTCATTTTATATTTAATAATGCTAAAAATAATAAAATTTGGGTTTAAAGGAATTTTTTTACCTGATCAGCAAATGATCAGAACTAATACAGCAGTTTAGCTGGTTATACCCGATCTTGATTACACAATAACTTGAATAAAAGTGTGTGCAAAATAATAATAAACAGTTAAGCATCATTTCATGTTCAATGTACGTATGACTTAATAATTAATATAGAATACAATGCTAAAATATTATTTAATATAAAATAGTTATATGACAATACTCATGTATAGATTTCTCTGGATTGTTGTGGCAATGTAGCACTGCTCTCTACCATGATTAACTAGTAGCAAGTATAGTAACTTCTGCCAATTATAATAGTTTCCAACCCTAAAAGTATGTGTGTATGTGAATGACATGGTCATTCATTGAGAACTCCCAAGAGGCATGTTCATGGCTGTGTTTTATATAAGATAAGAAAAGACCTTTATTTGTCCCACAATGGGGAAATTCATATTCTCAGCAGCATTTATTTATAATATCAGTGTTTATATCAGTTGCCTCTCTTTGCATATATACTGTACACAGTCCCATCTTGGTACCAAATCAGCTCATTAAAAAAATAAAAAAATAAAAAAATTTGGCTGGGCTCAGCACTCAGCACCTAGAGCGTTTTTTTTTTTTTTTTTTCAGCCAACAACGCAATAAGCCCCAAAATTAGCTGCCTGTTAATTTGACCCATTGGGATGTAAGCTGCAATTATTCCTCGCTGTGTTTGATATATAATTCATTCATTCATGCATTATCTCCCGCTTTATCCTCTATTAGGGTCGCGGTGGGGTTCCCCATGCCCATCCAGGGGAGAACATCTCCGGCGCTGGGCAGATAGACCCAGGACAGGGCGCCAATCCATCGCTGGGCACACACACTCACTCACACAGACACACTCTATATCGGGCAATTTTTGAGAATTCAATTGACTTGATCCATGTTTTTGGACTGTGGGAGGAAACCGGAGAACCCGGAGGAAACCCACGCAGACACGGGGAGAACATGGAAACTCCACCCAGATGGGGATTCGAACCGGGAATCCCCAGTGCTGAGAGGCGAACGTGCTAACCACTAAGCCACCGTGCCGCCTTATATATAATTAAATAGGCTTAATGGTATTTGATACAGAAAAAATAAATGAATTATAATATTTAAGTATGACTGTACAAATGTAAATGTAGACATTATACCTAAAGTGGTGGCTTAGTGGTTAGCACGATCACCTCTCAGCGCTAGGGATTCCAGGTTTGAAACCCAATCTCGTGGAGTTTCCATGTTCTCCCTGTGTCCACGTGGGTTTCCACCGGGTTCTTCAGTTTTCTCCCACAGTCCAAAAGCATGGATCAAGGTCAATTGAATTCTCCAAATTACCTCATGTATAGTGTATATAGAGTGTGTTTGTGTGTCTGTCTGTGAGTGTGTGCCCAGCGATAGATTGGCCCCCTGTCCTGGTTGTATTTGCCTAGCGCCCGAAACGTTCTTCCCTTGGATGGGCATGGGGAACCTTCCCGCAACCCTAGTAGAGGATAAAGCAGAAGATAATGGATGGATGGATGGACTTGGAAGAAAGGAAAGTCAGTATGTTAAAAAGTAGTCCGGTGAAGTGCAATATATTTTATCCTTATCATTTGATAAACTGTTTTCAGGGCTTGAATAGTTTTTTTTTTTCTTAAATCTCAAGTGTCTTGCACAATCAATTTGTCTACAGATGGCAAAATTCATTGCCTTAGTCCTGCAAGGCTTCTCACCTCTTTTCTCATCTACAATCATGGTGTAGCGTGGGTGGCCAGGCAGAGATCTGTGTGGCCCCAGCAGCAGGCCATCTTTCACCCACTGTACGGTCCCCGAAGCCCTTAGCACTTCACACTTCAGCAGAACTGTAGCTCCAGCCTTTACAGTCATGTTCCGTGGCTCAGTTTTAAATGCCTGCTGCCCACAAATGCCTGCACAAAGTAGACATATAGAGAATATAGCTAGAGAATACCTTACAATAATACAAAATAATACAAAAAAATAAATAAATAAAAAATAGTTGCTCTGAGATCTCAGGGTGCTTACTTCATTAGAAAGCATGTGGATGTGGGTACAATTCAAACCATAACTCCTACATTTGATGTGTTATATCCAATGATTGTAAAAAACAAAAAGTGTCTTACATGTTGGTTACTATTTGCTTACAAAGAAGTCTAATAAATCCTTAGATATCCACAGTATCTCATTTTCTTATTTAATTACTTTTATTTATCATGTCACGTTTGGTAACTCAAAACATTAGACAGAGAAAAAAACTTTGGCCTTTTTTTAAGAAAAAGTACATCTTGTTTCCCTCATCCTGTGTTTTATTCATGGTAGACTAAATTTAAGTTTGCTCCACAAATGAGTCAAAATAACTAAATATCACAGAACACAATTTGAGGGGGAGGTAACAGTACCCTCTCAATCCTGTCTGTTTTTATATGCTCCAACTGTGCCAATCACAGAAAAAAATGATGGCTTACATTTAAAGATGCAAGGTGAATTGACTGCTCTAATTTTCCTCATATAGTGTGTGACTGTGTGACCAGCAATAGATTAGTGCCCAGTCTTGGGTGCCCAAAATGTTCTCCCATCCCCAACCCTCCTGCAACCCTAGTTGAAGATTAAGCAAATGATGAGATGAGGTTTCAAACATGTGAAAAACAGCCATTAATGAAAAGTACAAGACTTCTGTAATGACATTTAATGACACTAGTGATTTGCATATATGTGCATATATGAGGAGTCATATATTGATATTTCTGAGAGACACATGTAGCCATTCAGCTCCACAGTGTCCATGTTTATTTTAGCAGCACAAAGCCTGCAGTCCAGATCAGTCTCAGATTGAAAATATATAAAAACTGGACAGCACTTGTATATTTCAATAATTTATTTTTATTTAAAGCATTCTGTTTGACTTTTTCTCCCACTGTAGCTCACACTCATCTTTAAATCTCTAATATGTGCATCTCTCTGAGGAAAGAACATGCTGGTGTGAATTGATCTTCCACCTGTTCTTCCAGCAGCACCTGCTGCTGTTGCTTCTGGTCAGCACAGCAAAACCTGGGTCTGTTCCCACTGCAACCTTACAAGAGTTTTAACAAGGTGTTCTAATAGTGAGTATTCCATGGTTACGTATTGGTCTTTACTCCCTGGTGTGGACATCAGTTTGACAACTTAATCAGCACAGTCACAGATAAAGCACAACAGTCAGTTGTTTCCCGACCATAGTTCATAATCCCTATATTAGTTCCACTGCTCACTAGCAACAGAAGGAAATGATCAAATTGTCTTATTGCCACAAAAACTCTGCTTTGATGATAGTGCTAATTGATCATTACTTGGATATTGCTTCACATTTTATTGTCCTTGTGTATGGTTGACAATTTGTCTCCTTTATCACAGAGAGGTGATCAGGTATTGATGCTTAAATCATAAGAACATGTTGGATGGATGAATCCTTGCATTCTGATCATACAATTCTTTTTTTTAATATGGCCTGCTATTTATCCAGGGATAAATGTTATTTTGATAATTTTGTCTTTTCTATGCATTTTATGTATTGTCTCTGTAAGTCCATCCATCCATTATCTTCCACTATGGTCGCAGGGGGGTTTCCCATGCCCATCCAAAGGAGAACGTTTCAGGCACTGGTCAGATACACCCAGGACAGGGCATATTGGCTCTGTAAGTCTGCCTTGTATTTAGCAAGCATCTTAAACTGTTCATCAGAAAAGATCAGTTTAAAATTTCAAACCCTTTTTTTTATGTAATTTTTTTTTATTCACTTCTAAAAGTGTCTTGCGCCCTTCACTTTTCTGTCCTTTCACTTTCTTACCTTAGTTGCATCTTTCAATTGCTTTAAAATTTTGTACATCTGAATTGACATGTAGTCACCCACATATTGATTTGTCAAGTCGAAATATTCCATGTTTTTATTTTAGGAAAACATCTCACTTTAAGGACTGATTGTTTTCATGTAGATAAAAAGCAATCTTTATTAATTTTAAAATACTTCTAAATGTTACGTACAATTAAATACTGCCTTAATATGTACAAACCATTGCACAATCACGACCTCGCTGCCATGGACATTTAAATGTAAAGTCATGAATTTCGGTATTAAATGTAGACTTAAATGTTGGGAGATTTAGAATATCATATTTGACTTAGCTTAAAAGGCAGATTACATTAAAATACATGAATGTGTACAATATAATTTAGGTGTTAGATGATTTTTATCACTGCAGCGACACTGATGTGGTGGTGGTGGGTTGATGTTTGTTGTACTGGTATAATTAAATCAGACAAAACGGCTCTGCAAGAAATTAAAAAATAATACAATTACAAAGTTATTTCTATATTACACAATGCAACCCTATTGCTTCAGCTTGTAGATGTAAAATAATTTAGATGTAAAATATTTGGTATTGCAAAGGTTTGTATTAGCATTTTTAACAAATGACACAAGTGATATTGGGGTGCTTAAAAGGTCTAAGCACCTGATCTGTGGTGGTGATGTGTCCTGACAAGAGTACACTTTGACTAAATAAATTATTGTAACTAACTAAAAAAAGGAAATAATAATAATAATTCATATGTTTCATATAATTCATAAGATTACAGATAGGACTACAAAACCATTATAAAGAATTGATTCTACTCCAGAATCTACAGTCAGACCCATAGTGGTTTACCAACCAGATATCAAGCCAAAAGCAAAGTGTAGTTTACAGATACAGATACACAGTTACAGTTCAAGGTAACTGCAACTAAAGTCCTCTCACATTTGATTGAGTTCATCATCATCATCATCATTATCTCCCGCTTTATCCTCTATTAGGGTCGTGGTGGGGTTCCCCATGCCCATCCAGGGGAGAACGTCTCGGGCGCTGGGCAGATACAGCCAGGACAGGGCGCCAATCAATCGCTGGGCACACACTCACTCACACAGACACACTTTATATGGGGCAATTTTGAGAATTCAATTGACTTGATCCATGTTTTTGGACTGTGGGAGGAAACCGGAGAACCCGGAGGAAACTCACGCAGACACGGGGAGAACATGGAAACTCCATCCAGATGGGGATTCGAACCGGGAATCCCTAGCGCTGGGAGGCGAACGTGCTAACCACTAAGCCACCGTTCCGCCCTTGATTGAGTTCATTTTTATTTATAAATACATTTGTGGAATTTATTGATTAGCTTAACACTATAAATGGTTTCAGTATTAATAATTAATTGCTGAACTATATATGGCAATGACGCATCTCTTTAACAAATACCTGTTGTAGAAAAAAACAACAGGTGGAGGCAGCATCAAATAACAATCAGGTTTAATGAATTTACAGTATAGTTGGTTTTCTCCATAACTTCTGACTTGTAATGTTCTCATTTGTAAGTCGCTTTCGATAAAAGCGTCTGCTAAATGACTAAATGTAGATGTAAATGACATTACTGCACAGAACCTTAATTTTTATTGGACTAGGGGCTTTGCATTCCTGCTTGGATGGCCTCACTGAACTGATTCGTTTTTTTCTTATTTAA
Organism: Corydoras sp. C115; assembly: GCA_019802505.1. Taxonomy (NCBI): domain Eukaryota; kingdom Metazoa; phylum Chordata; class Actinopteri; order Siluriformes; family Callichthyidae; genus Corydoras; species Corydoras sp. C115. The sequence continues at coordinate 2,595,511 of JAFMOC010000012.1, forward strand.
AAAAATGGAAAGCTGACAATATCTGTATATTATTGCCCTAACTGTATTAGTAAACTGCAATATGTACACTGAGCTGTCTAAATGTTTCTAATTTTGAAAATGGACACCTGATCATTATATTATGTGTACATGGGTGTCGTACACTGGCTGCTTAAGGATTTTTCCCAAGGGTTTCTTCCTTAACAATATTTTTTTTTTCTTGCCACTGTTGCTTCGGCTTGCTCTTTGGGGGTTCAGGCTCAACACTGTAAAGCTGCTTTGAGGCAATATACTGTACTTAAAAGTGTAAAAAGTGATATATAAATAAATTAACTTAAACCAGGATTAGTGATCCGTAAGTGAGTTTTAATCTGTCACTAGGTGACTGTATTAATGCAGAATACATTAAAAAAAAATAAAAAAAAATAAAATTAAATATTACGTTAGCAAATGTATTTTTTTCATACCGCTATAGGTCTACATTATATATTATCTATATTTTTTAATGATACTAACAAAATCAAGGCAACACATAAAATACAATTTAAAAAAAAAAATCACTCAAACACACACACACACACTCTATATGGGGCAATTTGGAGAATTCAATTGACTTGATTCATGTTTTTGGACTGTGGGAGGAAACCGGAGACCCTGGAGAAAAAAAAAAAAAAAAAAAAAAAAAAAAAACAGCACAAATTGTTGTATTCATTTTTGTTTTGTAGGTTAAAGTGTTAATATATTGTGCTCCTGAATTAATGTTGCTGATGAATTTTAATTTATTATTATTTATTGATTTTATTTAATTTCATTTTTCAGTATCAAATGTCAGTCAGTTCAAAAATGTTTGTAGTTTAAATAAGGATTTCATTCGTTTCTGTTACAAACTAAAAAAAAAAGTTAATAAAATGATTCTTTGCTCTAAGTTGATCTATATTTCTTTCTTTTATGTTATTGTTATTGTTAATAAGGATACATTGTTATAAAAGAGGTGTACTTAAAACAAATTTATAGACAAATGATACAGGGGTCGTGTAAAAATACTTTTTCATCCCATTTTGTCATGTACGGGGGGGGGGGGGGGGGGGGGGGGGGGTGGGGGGTGTGCGTGCGTGTATGTTTGTGTGTGTGTGGGGGGGAATGTTTTCTTCTTCCTAGGGGGGCTTAACAGAAAATAATTGAGAATCACTGGTTTAGAGGAACATTACAACCCAACACAGTGCACAGTTGCATTACCTTCTACACTAATTATAATGTTCAAAATTCCAAATTCTTTTCTTCTCATAAACATAAAAGGACAAAACATGCACACAAATATTTGTTTATTTATTTTCATGATCTGATAACATTTCTGACTTTCCATTATTCAAGACATGCTGTTTTGGTCTTGAAATGTTACTTGGTATAAATAACATTGACTTTAATTATTGTGTTATTTGACTATTTTACAGACGCCATTATATAGGTAAGTCTTTACCCTAGATTCCACAGTGTGTTCTGTATACTATGAAAAAGATACTTTGTGAGAGCAAGCACAAATGCTGGAAACAAAGGCCTAACTCAAATTTGATATTCCAGTTTCGATTTTTGGTAAGAAGTCAGGACTTTCTGCAATTTCTAACTAATTTCTAATTTAACATTCCATTTCAGTATAACTTTGGGTCCTAGGCATTTGGAGTATAAGAAGTCAAGTGCAGAACTGTAAACACAATGACTGTGATTAAGAGCTAGAAACCACAACTTGACTGAACAAGTTGTACAATACATTTTTGCTCAACCTGATTGTTTACTTTGTACAATGTCAAACTGAAATATACATACAAATATCATTCTGATATGTGTCTTATAACAATAGCAGCCATTGTCAATGGTGTCAAAATAAATTCATGTAGGATAATTTAAATAGGTAACATTTCCTACTTACAACTTGACCAAGGCTAGTACAGCAACTCACTTACAATTTGTGTGACTGTTGTCACTGTTATAATGAAGCATGCATGTCATTTTCAGACATGCCCCAATTTAATAAATGTGAACTTTGAAATAAAAACAGCATTGTAATGTATTACAGATTGTCTGTGTTAAAGATAACTGGGTCCCAGAACATAATGTTGGGGAACAAATTTAGTTGAGAATAATAACCCCACATCTTTAACTGCAGGATTGGCATTCATAGCAATTCAGTGTGTAAATAAAGAACTGTGTTGCATGCAGCAAAATGAAAAACTGCTCATTACAACCATATGATTTAATTCTTAACATGGAGCTGGAAAAAAATTGACTGTAAGCAACTTTGCTCTTTACCTTTGAAAACCAGCAGGAACTGAAGAACAATGCCAAGAAGTAGAAGCTGTGACATAATAGCCATGTTTGAATTCCTGTAACACACAGAGGAAAATTAGGTTTGACTTTACATATGTGTACTATAATACCTTACATCCATCCATCTATTATCTTCCACTTGACCGGGGTTCAGGTCGCGGGGGCAGCAACCGAAGTAGGGAGACTCAGACCTTCCTCGCCCCAGCAACATTCCCCAGCTCAACTGGAGGAACCCCAAGGCGTTCCCAGACCAGCTGAGAGATATAATCGGATGACCGAGCTTCTCACCCTATCTCTAAGGGAGAGCCCAGCCACCCTGCGGAGAAAACCCATTTTGGTCATTACCCAAAGCTCATGACCGTAGGTGAGGGTCGGAAAGTAGATTGACTGATAAATCGAGAGCCTTGCCTTATGGCTCAGTTTTTTCTTCACCACAACAGACCGGTATAGGGTCCGCATCACTGCTGACCCCGCACCGATCCGTCTGTCAATCTCACGTTCCATCCAACAAGACCCCGAGATACTTAAACTCCTCCACTTGAGGCAAGATCTGATCCCTGACCCAGAGAGGACTCTCTACCCTTTTCCGACTGAGAACCATGTCCTCAGATTTGGAGGTGCTGATTTCCATCCCGGCCGCTTCACACTCGGCTGCAAACCGATCCAGTAAGAGCTGAAGTTCGCAGCCTGATGATGCTAACAGGACCACATCATCTGCAATCAGCAGCGACTTGATCCTTAGATCACCAAACCGGACACCCTCCATCCCCTGGCTGCGCCTACAAATTCTGTCCATATAAATTATGAACAGAACTGGTGACAAAGGACAGCGCTGACGGAGTCCAACCCTCACTGGAAACAAGTCAGACTTACTGCCGGTCATGCGAACCAAGCTCCTGCTTCGCAAATACAGGAACTGAATGGCCCATAGTAAGGAGCCATGTACCCCATACTCACGAAGCACCTCCCACAAAATACCTCGGGGTATCGACATAGTTGAAAGCCTTCTCCAGATCCACAAAACACATGTAGACTGGTTGCGCAAACTCCCATGAACCCTCAAGGATCCTGGAGAGAGTGAAGAGCTGGTCCAGTGTTCCACAACTAGGACGAAAACCACACAGCTCCTCCTGAATCTAAGGTTCGACTATCAGTCGGACTCTCTTCTCCAGTACCCCTGCATAGACTTTGCCGGGGAGGCTGAGGAGTGTAATTCCCCTGTAGTTGGAACACACCCTCTTTTAAAAAGAGGCACCACCACCCCTGTCTGTCAGTCCAGAGGCACTGCACTTAATGACCATGCAATGTTGAAAAGGCGAGTCAGCCAAGACTGCACCACAACATCCAGAGCTATGAGGAATTCCGGGCGGATCTCATCCACCCCTGAAACTCTGCCACCAAGGAGCTCTCTGACTACCTTAGCGACTTCAGCCACAGTGATGGACAAACCTCCTCCCGGGTCCTCTGACTCTGCATCCTCTCCGGAGGGCATATTGGTGGGATTTAAAAGGTCCTTGAAGTATTCCTTCCACCGCCTAATGACGTCCCCAGTCAAAGTCAACAGCGCACCACCTCCACTATATACTGTGTTAGTAGCACACTGCTTTCCCCTCCTGAGTCGCCTGACAGTTTGCCAGAATCTTCTTGGAGCTGACCGAAAATCACTTTCCAAGGTCTCACCGAACTCCTCCCACGCCGGGGTTTTTGCGACGCATGAAGCCGTAAATCGCTTGGCCTGTCGGTACCGGTCAGCTGCTTCTGGAATCCCAAAAGCCAACCATGCCTGATACGACTCCTTCTTCAGCTTGACACCATCCCTTACACGGGGTGACCACCACCGTGTTCGAGGGTTACCGCCACGACAATCACCAACTACCTTGCGACCACAGCTCCTGTCCACCGCCTCAACAATGGAGGAACGGAACATGGCCCATTCAGACTCAATGTCCCCCACCTCCCCCTATATGTAATACCTTACATAAATTTTTATATTTCCTCCTACTTAACCTAGGTAAAGTATGTTGAAGTATATATTATATCTTTATATTTTTAACTTAGGTAAATGAGCACATGCCTCTAAATGGATTAAAAGTGTTTTATGCATATGAATTTTACTATATTGCACATATACCTGATAAATTTACAACATTTTTTCTGTTTATACAGTTAAGTACTGTTTTTACAGTACAAACAATACATTTTGCTACATTCCATGATGATTTACCTTCTTGAAATAGTTTTGTAATTGCATCCTGTTTCAACTAACACCTTTTATGGAGGAGCCAATGTCAATCTGCTTTGTGCCAAAGCTTTTCAAGGTGTGAGCACTGTTTTAACTAGAGACTAATTAGCAGATTTAATGTGTTGCAGGTGTTGGTTTTCGACCTGCAAAATAGTGTCAGGTTGGGAGGGTTGGGCCCCTCCCCCCTGTCTCCCGTGTGTCGGGTTTTGGCCGTTTGGAGCTTCCGTAGGTAGGGTCCACCCCCTTGAGCAGGGATTGGGTCCTACCTGATCACGTGCGACCTGCTGACGGCATTTGAAGCACGCAGCGCAGTAGTCAGGAGGTCAGCATTGATGAGTGTACACGATAGTGTGCATACGCTCGATTGCCACGTCGGGTTTTCAGTGTAGGTTATGTTCATTTATTTATTTCGTTCGCGGCTCGTCTCGCTGTGCATTCTGCGGCTTTTCGCGGTTTGCTTTATTTTGTATTTTGATCCTCAGCATGTTTCGTCGTGTCTTCAACGGCGTTCCCGCTGTGTCCTTTTTTTTTAGTATTTTTGCTCTCGGCACCTTCAGCGGCGTTCCCGCTGTACAAGGCTAATAAAAGTATTGTTGATTCGCTTACCTGGTCGCCTGGCGCACTACTATATCTACACCACACCGCGCTGCGCCGCCAGCTTCCGGACAGCGTGCCCCGATCGTGACAAATAGAGTAATTCCATAATAGTTTCTGTAGTATTACATGAAACAATTTTTTCTTCTACTTGATCTTAAAAACTTGTGGATGACTACAACAATCATGTTTATATTATTTTAAAATTTGTTTACTAATCCCAGTAGCTTTGAATTTAGGGAAAACAAGAGTTTTGTCTTTTTCTTTACAATTACTTGCTATTTTGGTCTATGACAAAAAACATCAATAAAATGCATTTAGGTTTGTAGGTGTAATGTAAATTCAAGGCATTGTAATTTTGGTCATAAATTAAATTTCCAGAATGTTTCTGTCAAGAACTGTCCTGAATCCCCCAGAGGGAAGCGGGTCCGCCGGACAACGCGGACGCCGCTCGCGCATAGGTGAGCGTCTCCCGGGATCCGGCGACGCGTAAACCACAGCGCCCGCCGGTCTAGACGGAGGGAGACGCTCCCACGGATGTGACCTGCGCGGAACGTCAACGCAGCGACACACCGTGGCGGAAATGCGGGAAGGAGGCGACTGGAACACCGGGATTAAATCCAAAACAGAATTTATTAAGAGATGGTGCCGAAGCACCAACAGAACGGGGATAACAGAACAGAACGTAACGTAGGGTATTGTAACCACTAACCAAAGACGTGCTCAGACTTACGGGTGAAAACAGATTAAATAGGAAACCCAACTAAACACGTGACAAAAACAACCAATCACCAAAGTGAGATAATGAGAACCGAAAACGAGGGACAGGTGCAGCAGGTGCTCGTGACATACCCCCACCCCAAGGGTCGCGCAAAAGGGAAAGCGACCCAAACCAAAAGAACAAAAATAATAACAATAAATGCATGCAAAAATAACAAACGGGGGGGGTAACAAGTCCCTCGGGCTGAACCAGCCGGTTGCTCCCAGTCGACGGCGAAGACGCGTCCTCTCGCAGCGCAGATCGATGTCCTCTGGCTGCGAGGCTGGGGCATGCACCTCCTGGTGCTCCGAGTCCGAAATGGGCGGCCTCTGGTGCTCGGAACCGATGGCGAACGGCCTCAGTCGGTCCCGACTCAACGACTGCCGCCCTCCGGTAGCCGGGCTCTGCCGCTGGCGGTCCCCGGCCCTCGGACCCGGTCAGATCGGTGGTTCAGCGTCCGGTTCTCAACACACATAGGGTGACCCCAGGTGTCCAGTAGCCTCCGATGTTGGGCACGACTTTCTGTCAAGAACTGTCCTGAATCCCCCAGAGGGGAGCGGGTCCGCCGGACAACGCGGACGCCGCTCGCGCATAGGTGAGCGTCTCCCGGGATCCGGCGACGCGTAAACCACAGCGCCCGCCGGTCTAGACGGAGGGAGATGCTCCCACGGATGTGACCTGCGCGGAACGTCAACGCAGCGACACACCGTGGCGGAAATGCGGGAAGGAGGCGACTGGAACACCGGGATAAAATCCAAAACAGAATTTATTAAGAGTTGGTGCCGAAGCACCAACAGAACGGGGATAACAGAACAGAACGTAACGTAGGGTATTGTAACCACTAACCAAAGACGTGCTCAGACTTACGGGTGAAAACAGATTAAATAGGAAACCCAACTAAACACGTGACAAAAACAACCAATCACCCAAGTGAGATAATGAGAACCGAAAACGAGGGACAGGTGCAGCAGGTGCTCGTGACAGTTTCCTTACATGGTATCTGTAATCAGCTTTAATTTTGTCTCAGCCAAAAAAAGTTGCTATTAGTTTAATTACTTTACAAACTGTAAGTGTCATGGATCAAATAATTATTCCTACCTAAAATGTCAGCCTTTACAAACAAAAAGAGATGATTGTCTTTTAAGCCCTTTCCCTGTCTGTTACTTGCAAAGACTTTAATGTGAATTAGCCTACTGTCAGTTCTTCTCCCTGCCAATAAACAAATTCAGGTGCATTTTACAAATATGTAATTTTATCTTTCACAGCTGCAGCTCAGTTCAATTTAGCACATTTCAGAGAGACTCCTACTCACAATGTGAAAACTGTTTATTTCTTCATTCATCCTATCTTGTCCTATCTAATCCTATCCTATTCTATCACACATTTGATACACACTTCGTCTACTTTTTGCTTTCTAATCGTCTCCTCTCCTATCCCTGAAACAAACCAAAAATAACTTTACATGCACAACAGTGAGCAGTATTGTAACACTGCACTAAAACTACTTCAGCTTGTTGTATATCTGCTGGACTGTTTAAGTAAACATGCATCAGCATCATCATTTTACAATGTGTAGAACAATTCTTTTGTAAGCTTAATGGACTCAAAGAGCTATCTTAAAAGTTTTAAATTTTAGTCCAAGTACAACTTTCAAGGCAAACAAGGTAAAAATTCTGCCACTATAATGCTGGATGTAGCAATGTGAGGATGGTTATGTGACAAAGTTCATGAAGCTATGTATTTTGAAAACCTTTAGAGGGCAATGAAGCAAAGTGTGCTTAAATCAGAGCAACAGATGTAAAAACTGTTTTTACATTGTTCCAAAAAAAGTTTTTTTTTAGAACAATGGAAACATTACTACAAAACCATCTGGACTAAAATTAGCTCATGTGGAGCACAGCAAGGACAATGTTTATTTACCTATTTTGATAGGTACATATCCAAAACCAATATGCAAATTGAGGTGAATGCCGACCAACGGATGTTTCATGTTCTGATTCTGACGTGAGTATTCAAATAAGGCGATGACAACAGGTGACGTCATCTTCCATCCACCGCTAATACTCACAACGAATGTTGTGAATTAAAAATGATTTCTCTGATCCATGGGAGACTGTCTTTTAATTCGTTTGCCATCACTGTAGAAGTTGGTCAGCAATTCTCTCTGCATTGACAATCGTGGCATCTATGGCACGTAGTTCCCTTTGACTGCATATACCTTGCCTATATGCATGTTCAATTGCTAAACATTGCTGCTGGATTTTTGTTATCACTTGTATTTTTGTTATCACATGTTACACTTTTATTCTGAAACAACATTATTGTAAAATTCGACCATTGGCTTTGTGACCCGCCCACATATCTGAAATTAACATGTAAATGAGAGCACATATCCAAAATGACTACATGCAAATGAGGGCGAAAGATGACCAATGGCTTTTTGGCATGTCCACATATCCAAAATAAACATGTAAATGAGAGCACATATCTAAAATGGTTATTGTTGATATCTGAAATAGAACATGACATTTTCACTAGTAAGAATTCCATTTCAACATGTGGAAATGCAATTGTAGATATCTGAAATTGTTATTGTTACTAGTTACAAGAGAATTTCAGATATCAACAATTAAATTAATTATATCTTTAACCTGAATTTTTACTTGTTGAAATGTCATTTCTACATGTAAAAATATGTATTGTAACATGTCAAAATTGTATTATAGATATCATGTGACATTTCTTGTATGTAATTTCCACTAGTGAAAACTAAACCTGTTACTAGCTTGACATATTAAATGTTAAAATGGCTTGCCATATAGCTTATGGTACTGTTGAAATTGTTTTACAATCCTAAATCAAGTGAGATAGTACAGAGTTTCCAGTTAAACTGCATAAATAAGAAATAAGGGTTTTCTTTGAATCTGAGCATAAACTGTTTTGCCACTGTAATTATGGAAACAAGTAGATGGAAATTTTAAGAGATTTCTGGCTTGTTTGTGGTGTTAAAGATGAATGCATGCAGAACATATTGTTGACAGAGCCTGAGCTGACATATCACAAAGCCCTGGCCAAAGCAAAAGAAACAGCATCTAAGCATATTCAGTATTCTGCATGAATAGAGGAATTCTGACTGTTTTATGGCAGAAAAATAGCAGAATCTTTTTCACAGGTTTGAAAGCTGAGAAGAAACACACTTAAGTGCTGTTTGCTATCGATGTGAAGGAGAGTAAAAAGCTATTGACAAGAAGAAAAATTGTCACAAATGTAAAATAAAAATAAATACATTTTCTACAAATTGACTGTCAACAAATTATTAATGTTAAAGCAGTATCCAATTCCAAGAATGCAAGAACATAGCAGGAACTGGCAGATGTTGATAAGGTCACCTAATTGGATTTGAGTCATGCTTATCAAAAAGTAACTTATGAATAATGAATAAACAGAAATCAATTGGAACACATTAAACACTAAGTGAAGTTCTGAAAAGGTTAAAAGTAACAGGCTTGCATCTAAAGTAGATCAAATACATGTTTATGAGTAAGGAAGGTAAGTTCTTTGGACATACATGTACAATGGATTTAACACTTTAAACAAAGTAATTCAGAAAGCTCCCTCGCCAACATTGTGGAGTTTTTGGTTTGCTGAGCAGTAACAACACATTTTTACCAAAACCTTTAAACATATTAACTCATCTTCACCAGCTGCTAAGGAAAGATGCCAGATGGCACTGGGGAAAAGAGAAAGAGGATGCTTTAGAGAAATACTAAAAGCTTATGCAGTCATCTTAGGTATTAGTACAATATGACCATCATAAAGATCTGTCGTATAATGCATCAACTATGAGGTAGGTGCTGTTATAATATATCACTTGTCTAATGGGGAAATAAGTCCCATCAGGTTTATGAACACTAATGCCAGAAAAAAAATTATTTACAATTTCGAAAAATCCAGTTTTGTCCAGGGTGAGAGAATACATCATAAGGATCAAGTGTAGCATAATGCCTTGTACAGTAAGGAAAGAGGAACTAAGTATTAAAATGGTTGCATCTTGTGGGAGGACATGCTGTTATTTTAAAATAAGTGCATCAAGGTTTGTTGGATCAATTGTACAGTTGAGTTAATTGTGTGAAGGCCTCAACAAAATGTAATTTATTTATAGTTGTATAACGGTATTGAAAATTTGGAGAATGTATATTTATGTGTAAAAATGCCACCCTCCACTTCTGGGTAATGGCCAGACAAGCCATGAAAATTGCACTTTGATTATGCAGGACAGTTCATAGAGCAAATGTTTCTTGTAGGTATTGATGCCCATCCCAAATGGCTAGATGCATATCCTGTACATAAAGCACCATAATTTGTTATTATTGGGTATTTGCACTACCAAAAGAAACAAAAAGATATAGTTTTAGACAACAGCACTTGCTTTGTAAGTACAGAATTTGAAAAATGTATAACAATGAATGTAACTGCATCTGCACCCTGCTACACGCATTTGAAACAATGATGAAAATAGCTGCATATGGTAAGATCTCAACTAAAGTAGCTTGTGTGTTGTTCAGTTATCTGATTACACAGTCTAGTAGGGAAAATCATCTGTAGTTGGCTAGAAAACTGAGGTCATTAGACCTGGTGGATCCTGATTCAAAGGTGAGTGTGATTAACAAAAGGAGTGAGCTGTAGGAGAGTCACAACAACCAATGTCAAGTTTTGAAGACAAAGTTTAAGTAATTGAGTTAAACAGCCAGTTATCATCCCAGAGATACATTAAATAATTAAGTTATGTGAATTGTGAAGATCAGATATGCAGTAAAACACTGCTTTCATGTTTTTGGAAATAAATTATGAATACATCACTCTTGCGTCATGGACCATTAACCTAAAAGAGGTGTTTTTTCTGCAATAGGGTAAACAGATGGCTTAATTGGATGAACTTAACCACCCACAATGCTTAAGTAAACCCTACATCAACCCAAAGTTGTCAGAGAACCCAGGGTGTCCCAAGAGAACATTCCCTACAACATTAATCTAACAGACTGAACTGTTGACACATGACAGAAAGTGTTCTTCAAATAATGCTTCTAGTGCCAAATTATAATTATAATTAGCTTGATGTAATGGGAATCTGTATTAATCTGTCTAGGTAATGCTTTTTCACTGCCTAATAATTCATTTTCTCACTCTTGCATTTTACCTTATTCTTCTTCAGACAGGAACAGTAGTCAAATTCAATTTCACCATGCCGCTAATTCTTACTCCATATCTTTCACCACTGCTAAATAATAGAATGATCTTCCCATTACTGTCCGTGAGTCTCAAAGAATTTTTAAGAAACATCTCAAAATACATCTCTTCTAAACAAATCTAGAAGCCAGACTGGATAATGATCAGGTTTGATTATAATACTACAGTGTATCTGTTTTTATAGTGTAACTAATGACTTCTGTTGTTCTGTCATTTGTAAGGTGCTTTGGATTAAACCGTCTCCTAAATTACTTAATGTAAATGTAATTTAAATGTTGGTCTATTATAAGCTGTTAAACAACCATGTCATAGTTTAACTATTCATTCATTCATTATCTCCCGCTTTATCCTCTTTTGGGGTCGCAGTGGGGTTCCCCATGCCCATCCAGGGGAGAACATCTCAGGCGCTGGGCATATAGACCCAGGACAGGGCGCCAATCCATCACTGGGCACACACTCACTCACACTCACTCACTCACACAGACACATATGGGGCAATTTTTGAGAATTCAATTGACTTGATCCATGTTTTTGGACTGTGGGAGGAAACCGGAGAACCCGGAGGAAACCCACGCAGACACGGGGAGAACATGGAAACTCCACCCAGATGGGGATTCGAACCGGGAATCCCTAGTGCTGAGAGGCGAACGTGCTAACCACTAAGGCACTGTGCTGCCCAATTGTGATTTAAAAACAGAAAATAAATTTAAATTTTAAATTGATTTAATTTTAAAATATATAGTTTTAAAATAGTTTAACTATATTTTTTAAAATTAAATCAATTTAAAATTTAAATTTATTTTCTGTTTTTAAATCACAATTGGGCAGCACAGTGCCTTAGTGGTTAGCAAGTTTTGCCTCTCAGCGCTAGGGATTCCGGGTTCGAATCCCCATCTGGGTGGAGTTTCCATGTTCTCCCGCGGCGCGCTGGGAGTTCCGAGTAGAAGTGATCGCGATATTGCCCCAGGGCGTACCCCGGCAACCAATATCATAGGACAGTAGGAATACAATGTAAGAAGAAGGCCCAATGTCAAATTAACGATGGGCATAACTCCAACGACCACACACTGCGCGTTAAAAAGGCGACGGTGTGACGAGGAAGCGCCGCCACAGGCCGTGTTAAATAAGGACGCTGGCAGCTGGGTCTCGTCAGACCTGATTGCTGCTGCGCTTCCTGGGAGTTGGAGTTTTACTCCTGACGCGGTGGGATGGCGGCGTGCGTCTCTGTCGCCCCCCTGTGGCGACACGGCCTAAGACATTGTAGTCTTGAAAAAAGAGTACATCAAGAAAGTTGTGGAGGTGAAATGACTCTGTCATAAATATTAAGCTGAAATGTACAGAGTGTATTGTGTTGTGAGTTTGAGGTTAAAAAATATACTTATAATTAAAAGAATAAGAACACATCATATTCTGTGCAAGTACGCACTTTGTAGTTGTAGTTGGACCAGTAGCACTTACTACATATATGAATAAGAGTATTGTTGTTGTAGTTGGACCAGGACTAGGTTCGTGGAAGAGCAGTAATTGGTTAGATAATAACGGAACAGATAAACAAAGAAAATACCACAGACCAAAAGTTACTTTTAGAATTGCCGGCTTTATCAAAGAGAAGAATTATTAGAAATGTAGAAAATTATTATTTAGCAATAGGATCCTTAAGACATTACATACAACATATAACATATAGAAGAAACAATTGCATATAATGTAAAGAAAATTAAACAGAATGAGGTTTACTCAGTCTACAGGTTAAATCAAGAAAATAAATTTTAAACTCTTAATCCCTAGTTAACTTTAGTTTAGTTAGTTTCAGTAGATTAATATGTATCTCATTGAGCTCTTATTAATGTTCTCGTTTAGTTATGGTCTACAGTTATTTTAATATAACTAATTTTAGTTTTTTTTAATTATCTATCTAGAGTGTTAATCAATTTAGGCCTATTTTCATTATAATCAAATCAAAACACTTGATATTACCCTCTATCAGTAGGTTATTACAACCAAAACAAAACATAGGCATCTCACTAAGCCCACATGAGAGAGTTAACATCAGTAAATGCAGTTTAAATAAATCTTACAGTTAAACACATTCATAAAACACAATAAATTGAACACAGTATGTATAATCATGAAGTATTAAACGGTTTACTGTATCAATGTCCATTAAATCAAATCCTTAGTGCTAAACAGTCCTTTAGAACAAAAAGGGGCGTTTCCTTTCGTGCAGCAGCGCGAGCACGCTGCGCGCTGCACATGTGATCCAGAGAAGTAACGGTTAAACTTAAACAGTCTTACCGCGGCTGATAATCGGTCCTCGGCAAGGAAATGTCCGTTTCCCCGAATGGAAAAGAGAAAAGAAAAATAAACAGATCTTTCGTCGCACAGGCACACAGTTCAGTCGAAGCTCCTATCTCGGGTGGCTCGCCATCTTAATCACGCGCTGGATGCACGAGGCTCAAAAAGTTTTTTTTTTTTTTTTTTTTTCTTCCGTGAGTCTCACATCAAATAAAACACGAAATAAAATACTGAATAAAACAAAATTTATAAACAGAAAGGTAAACAAAACTCTTATAGAATAAAATAAATAGTCAGATGACTTTAATTATTTCTTTTGTTCTGGAGCTACTCGCACGTGTCTTCATCTGTTCACGACTCACACCTTTCCGGAAGAGAAGGACCATCGATAAGGCCATTGGCCAATAGACATAACCCTTAAATTTCAACCAATGATAATTTACCAAACCATGAAATAATATTTATTTATTATTTTTTAATTTTTTATACTATTTATCTATTTTTAGATGTTATTAATATTACTAAAATAAATTATTTAAATTATTAATTTCTGCTTAATATTTATTCTTATTTATTGACCATTAATTTAATTATTTAATAACTAATGCCCACTTTCATCTGGGTTACAGCCTCCCCTCTTAAATCTATGCAAGTCCCTTTGCATGAAATAAAAGGTTTACACTACTTCTGGCTCAGGTAGTGGGGTTAACGTAGGCTCTAACAAAGAATTAGAAATGGCTGTACTCAAAGATTGGAATAAGTTTTGGACAATAGCTACTAAAGGATTCCCTAACTCCGGATATGTCAGTTTTCTTGGGGGTTCTCTTTGTCTTGTAGATCTTCTCGGTTCACTCTGGGTTTCATCTTCTTGATCATCTCGTACTTCATCAGTCTCTGTTTCATTTTGATTTTCAGGTAAATTTGCATCATCAGCTGCAGCTGTTACAGGTTCTCTTTCTTCAGCAGGTTGGTCTACTGACTGTTCAGGTAGGTTCTCTCTTTCAGATTGATCTGCTGTCTGTTCAGGTAAGTTCTCTCTTTCAGATCGGCCGTTTACAACCACAGGTTCCATTTCAGCAGTGTGCTGTGTTGTCAATGAAGATAAGTTTTCGGATGGGAGTTGACCCAGTTCTTCTGGGACGCTGCAGGAAACTGCAGGATTTGGACAGGCAAGTACAACAGGAGAGTGGGTCTTTTCACTGGAAGACACAGGCACAACGATTTCCTGTGTGGGACTCGTGGTTCTAACGACTGGATCTTGAAAGGAATAGATAAAGTCATCTTCTCCATCGGAGTTGGGCTCTGACTCTGGTTCGGCAGTGTCAGGGTTTGGATGTTGACGGGTGCTTGGCCTTTGAGGTTTAGGCACAGTAGGGGGCTCTTCGTTAGAAACGGGCAGGAACCCACAGGGTAACAGGAGGTCCCTGTGCAGCGTTCTGAGAGGACCGTCTCTGTTCTCGGGCTTGACGGAGTAGACTGGAAGATTTCCTTTTCGGCTCACAACGACATGCACAGTTTCTTCCCACTTGTCTGCTAACTTGTGCTTTCCTCGTATGCGCACATTTCTAACAAGCACTCTGTCACCCACGTCTAAGGTAGACTCAGTGACACGTCTGTCGAACCTAACTTGGTTCCTTTCTGCTGCTTTGGCAGCATTTGTCCTGGCAAGTTGGTAACTCGCCTTTAGGTGATCTTTCAGAGCTTGTACATACTGGGAGTGAGACTTCTGTTCCCTATGGTTCAATGGAACATTGAATGCAAGATCGATGGGTAACCGGGGCTGTCGGCCAAACATAAGCTCGTAAGGCGTGAACCCGGTCGTGTCATGTTTAGTGCAATTATAAGCGTGCACTAGGGTCTTTACAAAGTCTCGCCAGTGAGTCTTGTCTTCGGCTCTGAGTGTTCCAAGCATGCTTAAGAGTGTACGATTAAACCTCTCAACGGGGTTACCCCTGGGATGGTAAGGTGTTGTTCTAACTTTATGTATACCAGCAAGATCACAGAGTTCTCGGATTGTCTTTGACTCAAAGTCTGGGCCCTGATCGCTGTGCAGTTTTTCAGGAAACCCATAGTGGACTATAAAGTTTTCCCAAAGGCACTTAGCCACTGTTCGAGCTTTCTGATTTGGAGTCGGGATTGCCACTGCGTATTTCGTAAAGTGATCAGTTATCACCAGCACATCCTTGGTGTTACTCCGATCTGGTTCGATGGAAAGAAAGTCCATGCAGACTAACTCCAGAGGTCTGGTAACTTGGATGCTCACCAAGGGTGCTGCCTTCTCTGGCAGGGCTTTACGATGAACACAGCGGCTGCAACTCTTGATCTTCTTCTCGACATCATTAGCCATTCTTGGCCAGAAGAATCTGGATCTAGTGAGATCAATGGTTCGGTCAAAACCTAAATGACCCATGTCATTGTGAAGACTTGTTAAGACCATATCTCTGTACTTCTCGGGTAAGACTATTTGGTAGTGAATTTCATCGCCAATCTGCCTTTTCCTGTAGAGGATGTCATCTCTCAGCTCCAGTTTGTTTTTTTCTCGCAGGTAGATGGAAAGATCAGGCAGCTCTCTCTTGACAGCTGGAGGGGGTGTAACCCCAGTCTCCATCAGATGAAGGATTTCACAGATGGCAGGATCTGCTCTCTGTTGTTGTCGCAAATCTTCCTCTGATACACTGGGAATGACAGGGAAACCATTGCAGCTCTCCAAGCTTTCAGGAATAGCTGTAGCCGTCATGGCAAGAGATGTCACAAGGGAGATGATGGAACTTCTCTCGGTGGTTCTCACAGGAGGGCAGACTAGATGCTTCTCACAAACTGCAGTGACAGTTTTGGTAGAAAGACGAGTGAACTCATCGGACTCAGGTAAGTGATGGTAAATGAATTGACGAATTCGCTCCTCTTCTTTCTGAGACACCAAATCATTAACAGGTTCAGCATGTGGACGTCGTGAGAGACCATCGGCATCGAGGTTCCGTTTCCCTGCTCGGTACTGGAGTTGGAATCTGAAGTTGGAGAGGGCGGACAGCCAACGATAACTCGTTGCATCCAACTTAGCTGTGGTGAGCAGGTAAGTTAAAGGGTTGCTGTCTGTAACAACTGTAAAAGAGACGCCATACAGATAATCCGCAAACTTCTCTGATACAGCCCACTTCAGCGCGAGGAATTCCAGCTTATGAGCTGGGTAACGGGATTCGCTCCTCGACAGTCCGCGGCTGGCATATGCGATGACTCGCATGGCTCCCTCCTGCTCCTGGTAGAGTGCCGCCCCGAGCCCAGTTGTACTTGCATCTGTATGTAATACATACGGCAGCTCAGGGTTGGCAAATCCTAACACAGGGGCAGTAGTGAGTTTGTCAATGATTGTCTCGAATGCGATCTGGCAGGTATCCGTCCATCGCTTTCCAAATGGTTCTCTCGGCTTGAAGTACTCACCACTGGTCTCTTTCTGCTTGTTAATTCTCCTGAGTGGTGGGTATCCAGCAGTGAGGTCGTTAAGCGGCTTTATAATCTTGGAGTAATTTTGGATAAAACGGCGGTAATATCCAGCAAATCCTAAAAATGAGCGCAGCTCTTTCAGGTTTGTTGGGCTAGGCCAGGTCTTTAATGCCTTAATCTTCTCGGGGTCGGTTTCGACACCATCCTTGGACACTATATGTCCCAAGTACCGAACTGAAGTTTGGAAGAATCTGCACTTCTCCAAGGAGAGTTTCAACCCGTACTCCTTCAAGCGGCTCAGGACATGAAGAAGGCGCTTTTCATGCTCTTCAATAGTGTCTGAAAACACTATCAGATCATCGAGGAACACCAGGACTTCTTTGAGGTTGATGTCTCCCATGCACCGCTCCATCAGCCTTTGAAAAGTACTGGGAGCATTAGTAACACCCTGGGGCATCCTATTAAACTCCCAGAACCCCAACGGACAAACGAAGGCTGTTTTGGGTTTGTCATTTTCTTCTACCTCGATCTGATAATAACCAGACTTCAGGTCAAGTACAGAAAACCACTTAGAGCCTGTGAGTGCAGAAAAAGCTTCCTCCAGATTAGGTAGTGCATATGCATCCTTGATGGTTTGGAGATTTAGCTTACGGTAATCGATGCAGAGCCTCACATCTCCGTTCTTCTTCCTAACCACTACGATGGGCGAGGAGAAAGGCGACTCTGATGCACGGATTACTCCTGCCTCACTTAGCTCTTGAAGGTGTCTCCGGACTGCGTCAAGATCTTGTGGACGTATCGGTCGAGGTCGGTGCTTAAAGGGAGTTACGTCACTCAATTTTATCTGATGTTTGACTTTATCTGTTCGACCAAAGTCTGAATCATGTAGAGCGAACACTTCGGGCATTTCACACAGCTTCTTCTCTATACTCTCTCTCAATTCAGATGGAAGTGGAGAGCCATCGAAGTTCAAGTTCAGCTTTACACTGTTCAGGGTCTTTGGGAGACTAGAGTGTGCTGGTTTAGCAGGGCTTTTCTGGCTTGAAACTACTTCCTGCAAGGCATGAATTTCAGCTATGACACTCTTTGCTGGAATGATGATGTCATGCTTACTCTCATTACGCAGCACAACTGGTAGTTTTCTAGGTGGATCGTCAGGTAAGGTGAGCAGACAGCTTGTGGCTAGCAGGCCTCCAGGCAAGGGTGATGAAGGTGGTTCCATCACAATCCACCTGTCTAGAGCTTGGCTGTTTACATGGGCTAGCCCCTCTATGACACAGCTTTGTCCAGCAGGGATGACTCTTGGTTCCCTTCCTGGTAGCCTTACTAGTCCTAAGCTACTGTCTTCTCTTTGCTTGTTTCTCTGCTGCATTACTTTCAGGACAACTCTGTACCCATATGGAAGGGCTTGAAGATCGGCGTTCGCACGGCAGCAGTTCTCATATACTAAGTCCAAGGTATTGGTACCTATCAGGAGTTGGGACTGTGTATTTGAGCTTGTGTTCAAGACAACTAATGCGAGTGTGGACACGGCGATTTCAGATCCAAAGCAGGACTTTGGGAAGATAATGTTAATCTCAATGAAACCTGAATAGGGTACATTTTGACCGTTCGCAGCCTCTACCTCTAACAGGTCATTCAGGGAGTGGATCTTCAAGTGAGCGAGGTTGCTCTCATAAAATGACTGCGACACTGTAGTCACTTGGGATCCTGTATCAAGTAAGCAGTTGCAGTGCTGTCCATCAATGAGTACATGAGCAGTGTATTTAGCTCCTATCAATCCTTTTGGAATTCTCGTGTCACAGGATCTTGTATGTCTGTGTCTAATGTCAGAGGTGGGGCTGTTATTACTCTTTTCAGCTCTCAGTTGCCCCGCAATGAGGGCTGAATTCAGTTTAAATGCTGAGGAAAAGTAGGATTATTCTTGCTGTCCCAGAGAGACTGTTTCTCTTTCAGATGTTCTTTCTTGGTGGCTACTAAAGGCGGGTTTGGTTCATTTGGACACACAGTGGCAATGTGTCCATCTTCACCACACTGAAAGCAATACCATGGTCTTGGTCTGTTGCTGACCTGATGGCTAACAGCTGGGGAACTGTCTGGCAGCTTGTTCTTTGGTTGGCGCTTTGCACTTGGCTTTAGTGCATTTACAGTGGTCTTTCGTGGTGCTTGAGCTTTTCTGCCTGTGAGCTGACTCTGGAGCTCAGCTACTTGTTTCTTTAATTCTGTGATAACAGTATCAAGGGAAGGCTCACGAGACTCAGTTTTCTGTGTCCTTAATCGGGCGAGTTGACTCTGCAGCTCTGTTACCAGCTTTCTCATTTCAGCAACATCATTCTGTGCTGTTGGAGGACTTTCAGCAGAGCTTGCAGCTAGCAGATGTACATTGGCTTTCTGCCTCACTGCACCAAGATGTTTCTTCTTGCGAGAGTCTTTTGCACTCTGCCTATCTTCTTCTACACGTAGCTGCAACAGCAACTCTGAGAATGGAGGGGGTGTGTCTCTCCTGCGCTCAAGCTGGAGGTCAGCTATCATGACATTGTCCCAGCACCCACGGCAGAACTGTCGCAGTAGGTGCTTATCAACCCCATCAGCAGATACACCACCTCTTTTCTGTGCTTTGGACAGAACTGTCTGCAGTCTGTGCAGATACTGGGAGGGTCTCTCTCCAGGGTCCTGAAAAGTATTAAGGAACACAGCGAAAAGCTCATCTCCATCCTCGACTGTCCCGTAGGCTGATTCTAAGAGGTTGAGGTAGGCAGCTGGCAAGGCTTTTGGACCTAAAGGCTTCACCACATCAGCTGCCGGCGGCACTAGACTGTCTAATATCTTCCTGGAGCGCTGCAAATCAGACAGAGCTGGATCTTTTAGAATGAATTCAGCGCTATTCCGCCATGTGTCAAAGTCTGTCTCATGATTCGGGCAGGGGAATCTGCCTGAAAATTGTCTGAGTCTGAATGATGCGTTCATCAATGACGCAGGAGCTTCACTTCTCACCACATGCTCGACGACCATTCGTTGTACCTCTGGTGGATTAGCATAGCTCCTGACAGCAAGTGGGACTTCATTCGCTTTGGCATTTCTGAATGCTGTCGACTGTGTCGGACTCTGGGGGGATTCATTTTGACCTGCTGTCTCATCATGAAGAACATGTCCAGTTGTTTGCGGCTGGGCTGTTGCTAGTGGTGCTTCTTCACTCTGAGCCTCCATGTTGGATGACTCGGTGTCAGGTTCACTTACAGGCTGTGGACTCACAGTTGTTTCAGTTCCACTACATCTTAATAGCTGTTCTCGCAGGATGTCTTCAAAGGATTTTCCACTTAGCTTTGCCACTTTCTGCAGTTCACTTAGGAAACTCTGGGTGGCGCTCTCAGTCACAGTGGGGACATATTCATTTGACAGGACTTTAATGTGGAAGGGGACTGCACTTGGGCTGCTATAGGGTAGTATTGGTTCTAGGGTGGCGACTGCAGCTCCACTATCATACTCTACAATGACATGTTTGTGGTACTGGGAGTCAGGATCATCTATTCTAATAACTCTCGCTATACACCCATATTTACTCAAGAAGGCTGTGCATTCATCATCTAGCTCTGTTCCTGTTAGTCCACTAATAATGACTGAGTTTGGCACTTTGATGCTTTCTCTATCAACTACCTCCATTTTAGCCGGATTTGAACTAGTTTTATTTTGGTCTGGGTGATTAATTACGTTTTATCGTTATTTTAACGCAACTGCTCCTGGCTGGCTCGCCAAAGTTTATTCATGTAGCACTTACTACATATATGAATAAGAGTATTGTTGTTGTAGTTGGACCAGGACTAGGTTCGTGGAAGAGCAGTAATTGGTTAGATAATAACGGAACAGATAAACAAAGAAAATACCACAGACCAAAAGTTACTTTTAGAATTGCCGGCTTTATCAAAGAGAAGAATTATTAGAAATGTAGAAAATTATTATTTAGCAATAGGATCCTTAAGACATTACATACAACATATAACATATAGAAGAAACAATTGCATATAATGTAAAGAAAATTAAACAGAATGAGGTTTACTCAGTCTACAGGTTAAATCAAGAAAATAAATTTTAAACTCTTAATCCCTAGTTAACTTTAGTTTAGTTAGTTTCAGTAGATTAATATGTATCTCATTGAGCTCTTATTAATGTTCTCGGTTTAGTTATGGTCTACAGTTATTTTAATATAACTAATTTTAGTTTTTTTTAATTATCTATCTAGAGTGTTAATCAATTTAGGCCTATTTTCATTATAATCAAATCAAAACACTTGATATTACCCTCTATCAGTAGGTTATTACAACCAAAACAAAACATAGGCATCTCACTAAGCCCACATGAGAGAGTTAACATCAGTAAATGCAGTTTAAATAAATCTTACAGTTAAACACATTCATAAAACACAATAAATTGAACACAGTATGTATAATCATGAAGTATTAAACGGTTTACTGTATCAATGTCCATTAAATCAAATCCTTAGTGCTAAACAGTCCTTTAGAACAAAAAGGGGCGTTTCCTTTCGTGCAGCAGCGCGAGCACGCTGCGCGCTGCACATGTGATCCAGAGAAGTAACGGTTAAACTTAAACAGTCTTACCGCGGCTGATAATCGGTCCTCGGCAAGGAAATGTCCGTTTCCCCGAATGGAAAAGAGAAAAGAAAAATAAACAGATCTTTCGTCGCACAGGCACACAGTTCAGTCGAAGCTCCTATCTCGGGTGGCTCGCCATCTTAATCACGCGCTGGATGCACGAGGCTCAAAAAGTTTATTTTTTTTTTTTTTTTCCTTCCGTGAGTCTCACATCAAATAAAACACGAAATAAAATACTGAATAAAACAAAATTTATAAACAGAAAGGTAAACAAAACTCTTATAGAATAAAATAAATAGTCAGATGACTTTAATTATTTCTTTTGTTCTGGAGCTACTCGCACGTGTCTTCATCTGTTCACGACTCACACCTTTCCGGAAGAGAAGGACCATCGATAAGGCCATTGGCCAATAGACATAACCCTTAAATTTCAACCAATGATAATTTACCAAACCATGAAATAATATTTATTTATTATTTTTTAATTTTTTATACTATTTATCTATTTTTAGATGTTATTAATATTACTAAAATAAATTATTTAAATTATTAATTTCTGCTTAATATTTATTCTTAGCTTGATTGCTGCTACCCAATGCACTTCTTGCCGGTCTTATCCCCTTGATTATTGTAACTTCCACGGTATCAGACCTCTTCAACTAATTCAAAACTCTGCAGCCCGACTCGTGTTTAACCAGCCCAAGCAAACTCACGTCACTCCATTACTCACTTCCCTCCATTGGCTTCCTGTAGCTGCTCGCATTCAGTACAAGTCGCTGACTCTGGCATACAGAACCATTTCTGGATCTTCCCCCTCTTACCTTCACTCTATCTTTTCAAAATACACTCCGTCTCGTTCACTTCGCTCCAGTGATGATTGTCGCCTGGCGATTCCACCTCACCGAGGAGCTAATTCTCATTCTGTGGCGTTCACCACTGCAAAATGGTGGAACGATCTTCCCAACTCTGTCCGTAAGGCAGAATCTCTAAACAGTTTTAAGAAACTACTTAAGACGCATCTATTTACCAAATACCTGTTATAAAAAAAAAATAAATAAAAAAAAAAGGGGGGGGGGGGGCGCAGCTTCGAATAACAATCAGGTTGATGAACTTACAGTGTAGTTGGTTTTCTCCATGGCTTCTGACTTGTGGTGTTCTCATTTGTAAGTCGCTTTGGATAAAAGCGTCTGCTAAATGACTAAATGTATGTAAATGTAAATGTAAACTGGGCAACATCAGTTAAAGTGGTCAGAGTTTAGGGTTCTTAATGTGACATCCAAAGAGAGGAAGAAAGAAAAACAGATTTGATTATGAAATAAGGAAGTGCATGAAAGTTTAAGGGAAAAAAAGTTTGTCAAAAATAACTGGTATCTCAGGAGAGATGATGTAATTAGACAAGTGTACCTGGAGATAAGATGTAAGACAAATCAAAAAGTGGCAAAGGCTAAGGAAAGAGTTTATGACATACTGGTTGGACAGTAAGGAGGACAGTAAGCCCAAGATTTATATCAGGGATTTTTTTAAATACTGACAGCACTGAGCGCTGCTCAGAAATTGTGTATGTGTGTGTCAGTTGGTGTGTTCAATCAAGTAGCATTATTTTTTCCTATTTTTCCTATTATCATGTTACTTTATGTGGTTTACACAGATTGTTTAATTTCTATACCAATAGATTCATGCTAACAAATTGAAAAGAGCGAGAATAAGCTACAGAGACTATAAAAAATCCCTGTGTGGTAGGTTCTGACCTTGCCTGTACTCTACTCCTTGGGCATTCCAGAGGGGGAAAGTTTGACTTGAAACTTGATTTTCCAATGGGATAGAGGGTGCCATGCGTGACCATTCCAGGCAATTTTTAATGGCTTTTTTCATAACTTTCTCCGACAGCAGTAGTCTCAAAGCACTTCGGCTTCGGCCTATTTCCTGTGAAAGGCCCATGAAATTGTGCAAGTTCCAGAGAATGAAAACATTCTATCTGATTCCCTTACTTGGTGTGAAGATGGGTGAGTGTTTCTTAGTACAAATTCAGATCCTGCTTTAGTCACAGTAGTTAGAGCTTGTAAAAAGCAGGGCTTTCAGGAACAAATAAGCAAATTCATGCTTCACTCTCACTACCAATTCTTACTTAAAATCAATTCATATGTTATATTTAATAATTAAATTAACCAACTTCACTATCCATATACTTGGAATATATATATATATATATATATATATATATCAATCAAAGGGATGCAGCATGCTTTAACCCCAGATGTAAGACGACAGCACAAAAAATATATATAAATAAATAAATGGGTGTGCCGAGTTCTAAACCCTATTCAAAGTTACCGTGTGTCATTTTAAAGTAGTGTGGGAAATGTGGAAGCCTCCGTACTGACACACTGTATATATTTAATGTGCCACTGTCTAATTGAAAATCAAGCTTGTTTAATGGCTTGGCGCTGGAAACTTAATTGGCTTCAGATGCACCTGCAGGTGCATGTGAGCCATCATTTGCAGTTTGCTACACATTACACTGAATGCAGATGTACAATCAAAAAGCTTAGTAATTTGAAAAATTAAATGTGCAACTAGTCAATGTTGGTGTTAACAAATAATCAAATGCATGTATATACCCTAGTATATTTTAAGTGTTTATTTACTTTTTTTTTTAACAACATATTTTAAGATCTTGCTTTATTAAACAATACAAAAGGATTCAGGTGAACCTTAGAGATGCACCAAATTTATTGCAACTGAAATTATTCGTCAGAAAATGGAGAAAAAAAAAAAGAAAAACAGAGTAAGTGAAAAGGCTAAATTGTTTATTGCAAATAATGATATTCTCAGTTAAATTGTTACAGTTTTCCAGTTAAACTTTAACATTACCATCATAATTGTGGGAGACAATGAGGAACAGAGACATGATTTCCTAAGCTCAGGAACAAGCTTTATTCACACAAAGTTTTAAATGCACATTTAAACCTACGCATATGCTGGTTTTGCCCTGAGTCCCTGCAGCATTTGATCGTTTTCCCCACAGAATGAGATGTTGCATCAAATAAAGGCTGCATATTCATTAATGAAGCTGCTGGCAGGTGTGTTAATTGCCTCTAATCACCGCCCATTGCCGTCTGCCCTGTTTTATTCCCCAGTCGTTGCTCTTCTGCCCCAATTATTTTTTCACAACTCAACGAATCATGTAAAAGTCTCTTAGTTTGTATTCAGTTTGAAGCTTTCGTGCCAAATGTAACTCCATAAAAAGTGAAGAACAGAGTATAACAATAAACAAGACAGCAAGGCACAGACAGCAGCTTCTCCACTGGTGTGCGCTATTTACTTTATTTCACATGCATGCTTTCTCTATTGCTCTTTTCTCAGTGTATGTGATTCATGTCCTCCTTAAATAAAATCAAACTGCAATTTCACAATAAAGCCATTCAATCACAGCTGTTTTGAGGGTCTTCGTAAATGCAGCAAACATGTTTTTTAAAATAAAAAAAAAAAAAATAAAAAAAAAAAGGTGTTGTTAATGTAATTAATTAATATTGACATATTGGTGGCAGGGAAAACAATATTTATAGTTGGAATATAGGTTGGGATGCATCCCAACCTATAAAAATGCTATATCAATAACTTAATTATTGGTATTTTAACATGTATCAATATTTTAACATGACTAAGGATGAGCCTAGGCGGCACGGTGGCTTAGTGGTTAGCATGTTTGCCTCTCAGCGCTAGGGATTCCCAGTTCGAATCCCAATCTGGGTGGAGTTTCCATGTTCTCCCCGTGTCCGTGTGGGTTTCCTCTGGGTTCTCCGGTTTCCTCCCACAGTCCAAAAACATGGATCAAGTCAATTGTGTTTTCCAAATTGCCCCATATAGAGTGTGTATATGTGAGTGAGTGTGTGCCCAGCGATGGATTGGTGCCCTGTCCTGTGTGTATCTGCCCAGCGCTCGAAACGTTGTCCCCTGGATGGGCATGGGGACCCACCCCGCGACCCTAATATAGGATAAGGCGGAAGATAATGGTTGGATATATATAATATACTGAGACAGCGATATCAGATAAAAACTTAAATTTTTGCTTAAAGTTTTGTAGCTGTTTTTTAGCAGAAAGAAGATGCAGGGAGTGTGATAGAGTAAAAGATTTGCATGCATGTGTTTGTATCTCACCTTCAGATTGCTGATGTGGAGTCTGTACTTCGACCATGAGGAAAGCCTGTGAATATGCACACTGTCATTGTGACTTCACTTTTATCCATCCTGAAAATGACATAGAGGAGGAATGGTGTGTGTGTGTGGGGCGGGAAGAGGATATCAACAGGGGAGGAAAAGATATCACCACAAAAATGCTGACACAAAGAAAAGATCGGTGAAACTATTTTAACAGTGTGCTAAAGCTCGTCACAGATCATTGACCTCCCTCATTTTAATGACATTGTGGTTTCCCCATACTTTGTGGATTAAGGAACCTGTACTTTTTTGTAATATTAGTATGTAGAGTCCAATTAGAAACTGAAAAGGCTTGGCACACAATCAAGTTTTAAATGTATCCTGAAGGTCCCAATCTGAATCAAAAAGGTCACAATTTTGTATTAGTAATTTGTATTTGTATCATGCGAAGAAAAACAACTTTTCTAAGTTGCACACAAGATATAGTGTTTTGCAGCTAATATAAATACATATAAACATTTTTATGCTGTAGCATATTACACTTTATTAAAAGAAAAACCCAGGTAGAACGTGAAAACTCCACCCAGATTTGGGATTTGAAACTTGATCCACAGAGCTAAGAGGCACACATTATAAACACTATGCCACTGTTTTAAATTTATTCATCCATCCATTCATTATTTTCCATTTGTCCTGGGTTCATGTCGCAGGTTCATCAACCCAAGTAGAGAGGTCCAGATCTCCCTATCTCCAGCCAACTCTACCAGCTCAACTGGTGGAACACCAAGGCATTCCCAGAACAGCGGGGGGGATATAATTCTTCCAGCGTGTCATGGGTCTCTTCCCAGCTGGACTTGCCTGAAACTCCTCCCTGGGGATGCGCCCAGGAGGAATGCTTACCAGATGCCCAAACCACCTCAACTGGCTCCTTTTGTCGCGGAGGAGTAGCAGCTCTACTCCGACTCTCTCCCAGATGACCGAGCTTCTCACTTGCTAAGGGATAGCCCAGACACCCTGCGGAGAAAACCCATTTTGGCCGCTTGTAATCAGGATCTCATTCTTTTGGTCATTACTTAAAGCTCATGACCATAGGTGAGGAACGTAGATCGACTGGTAAATCGGGAGCCTTTCCTTATGACTTAGCTCCTTCTTCATCACAACAGACTGGTATAGGATCTGCATCACTGCTGACCCCATGCCGATCCACCTGTCAATCTCTCGTTCCATCTTACCATCACTCATGAACAAGACCCCGAAATACTTAATCTCCTCCACCTGAGTCAAGATCTCATTCTTGACTAAGAGAGGACTCTCCGCCCTTTTCCAACTGAGAACCATTGCCTCTGATTTGGAGGTGCTGTTTCTCATCCTGGCCACTTCACACTCGGCTGCCTGCAAAAGCCTCCATTTATCAGAACCTGGCTTCTCCCCCATTTTGCATGATGAAGTCTCTTTAGCTGTTCTAGAACTTCCTCCTGTTTTTTACTTGATGTTTAACCAACACAGGTGAGCCCACTCATCTCTTTTCCGGTAGGAAAAGAGTTTCCGGTAATCGCCTACATTTAAAACAAAGCCCTAACTCTGATGAACAGTATCTGGATCTGTTCCCTTTAACCTACTTTTGATTTACCAAAAGTACACTCCTGCTTGTTCACTGCTCTCTAGTGATGACAGTGACATGGTGCATCAGATTCACCATGGTGCCAATTCTAATTGTATATCTTTTATATATTATACATCATGTGTATATTTACCACAGATAAATTAAAAATATCTTCCAAAACCTGTAAAGCTGAAACACTTAGTACTTTCAACTACAACAAACAAACAACTAAACACCTAAAGAGGCATATGTTAAAGCATTTGCTGTATATTCTATATTTTAATAAATGATCAGGTGGCTTAGTGGTTAGCACGTTCGCCTCTCAGCGCTAGGGGTTCCCGGTTCGAATCCCCATCTGGGTGGAGTTTCCATGTTCTCCCCGTGTCCGCGTGGGTTTCCTCCGGGTTCTCCGGTTTCCTCCCACAGTCCAAAAACATGGATCAAGTCAATTGAGTTCTCCAAATTGCCCCATGTAGAGTATGTTTCTGTGAGTGAGTGTGTGCCCAGTGATAGGTTGGCGTCCTGTCTGGGTGTGTCTGCCCGGCGCACGAGACGTTCTCCCCTGGATGGGCATGGGGAACCCCACTGCGAAAATAATAGTGGATAAAGCGGAAGATAATGAATGAATGAATAAATGATCAAGATTGATTCATACAGCATTGTATCTGTTTACTCCTTAACATACTGACTTAATGGCACACAAGGAGCAAGAGCACTACTTTGTTGCACTCATCAAAACTCAGGAGTGTGAAAAAGCATTTTGAACTGGCTAAAAAAGCTTCAGAAACTCTTATGCTGAAGAGAGGTGTAAATGATGCTAAAGGATTCCTGAGACAATTTTAATGTGGGCGGCACGGTGGCTTAGTGGTTAGCATGTTCGCCTCTCAGCACTAGGGATTCCTGGTTCGATTCCCCATCTGGGTGGAGTTTCCATGTTCTCCCCGTGTCTGCGTGGGTTTCCTCCCACAGTCCAAAAACATGGATCAAGTCAATTGAATTCTAAAAATTGCCCCATATAGAGTGTGTCTGTGTGAGTGAGTGTGTGCCCAGTGATGGATTGGCGCCCTGTCCTGGGTCTATCTGCCCAGCGCCCGAGACGTTCTCCCCTGGATGGGCATGGGGAACCCCACCGCGACCCTAATAGAGGATAAAGCGGGAGATAATGAATTAATTAATGAATTTTAATGTGCAGGAGTGGCATATAGCACCTTTTACAGGACAGGGTGGATGATGCTGTTTTCAATAAGGAAAGCTCAGCAAATTGTAGAAGAACTAACAGCAGCAGAACTAACATAGTGTACACATACCTCAGAAGTGCAATCCTGCAACGTCAGCCAAGCAGTGGAGGAACAGCATCGCATACACTTTCACATGCTGGAATACTCTACACTTCATCGTCAAATGTTACAGCATATCTGCAAGATACCCTGTGTAGCTGGCTGTACAGTTTGCAGAGAAACACATGGTCACACATCCAGAGGTAGAGCTGTTAAGCTGTAGCCACAGAGAACCCAAAATTATAGAAGAACAATCTGGAGTGTATAGCACTTGTCTGAGTCATGAAGTGCAATGGGAAAGATGACCTGAGGCCAGTAGACATTCATCAGTGGACCAAGCCCTTGGCAAAGGATCTATATGTATATACCAATCTTATGTTATTGTTATGTTATGTTATGCAATTTGAGTCTATCAAAGTTATGGACACAAACGATGGAGATAATAGGAAGAAATTTACAAAGATGCTTAATCTACTGTACGAAGTGTGCATTGGGCAGCTAAAAAAAAATGGAATCCTTTCACACAATATGAACACCGCAGCATTAATGCAGCCTTCATATTTCTTTGGATTGAGGCATGCCAAGAACCAACCTGTATGGGTATACTAATGGCTTGAATGGAAGATAGAGGTAAATGTTCAGTTTTGGGTGAATACAGAAATAGCAAGTGATCCAAACCTGTGGTTGTACTCATTAATTATTTAGGTTAATTAATTAATTAATTAATTTAACTATCCACAATCTCTCTATGGAAGTTTAATCTGTTGCAGCACTCTGAGTCTTCATCTTCATTTTACCAGACTATAATCTCCCAATATTTCATAGGCTGTTGGGCAAAATTTAACATTTTATTTTCTTCAGCAATCCTTGTGTGGTAAATAGTTTTTTATGCAGGTACATTGCAGCCACAGTTAGCAAGAAGTTTTATTGAAGTAGTCATTACAGAGATGGCAAGACAGTACAGCACAAAGTAAGCTCTGGGAAAGATCATCCCAAGGACTCTTTGAGGTTGACAAAAAAAAAGTCAAATTGGGGCCTCTGACCAATTGAAGACTCATCTGAGGATAGACGAAGCAGTGGCAGTATGGACTTCAAAAAAAAAAAATTGTTTCACGCAAACACTGAAACACACTGCTACTTCCAAAAAGGCACAGGTCTGAGCCATCGAGTTTCTATGCTGCCGCCTGAATCAGTGACCAAACATTAAGCTTTGCACTGCTGTTGACATATGAAATCCGGCAGCGTATTGTAACCATGATAAACCTGCACGGTAGATGCCCAATCATAGACTAGTGTACTGTGGACATATTTGATGTGGACACTGGAGGCTTGCTTGCATAGAGGCTTTTAAGGCATTCAAATCTCAAAAAGACAATGAATATTTAATACACATATTTTAGGATGAAATAGTTTTAAAAGACTTTATTCATTTAAGGTAAAACATATGTACTTTTACAGTAGTTTTTGGGATTTTTTTTTGTCAATAAAACCTTAAGCATTCCATCTTTTCACTTATTAGACTGAAGACTGATTGTGTGTTTTGTGTCATTTTTGGCTGAATGATTTTGGTGTATCCCTAATAAAAATTATTGCTATCAGTCTTTGACTCATCTCATTGTCTCAACAAAGCCAACATTTTTGTCACGAGAAACAAATGTGTTGGATATTAAATGACCTTGTATGTTCTGTTATTTGCTTATAATATGTCTCATCAATGCTTTAGCAATAGTGTATCCAATGTTACAGTCAATAAGACCAAGAACAAGAGACAGAAATTCACAGGAATTGTGTGTGTATCTGTGTATAACTATGTGCGTCTAAGAATTTTGTTTAAGTGAAGTCCACAAAGTGAGGATTGTTATCACTGAAATGTGGGCTTTAGCACTAAATCAGGAACTAAAACAGGCACTTTTGATGCTTAGACATTTAACAAATGTTGTAGCACAGGCAAAATGATTTTTGTTGCTGATCTTGACTTAAGTACGGAGCCCCTAAAGTAACATGGAAAAAAATATATAATGCGAGATCTCACAATAACTTTGCGAGATCTTTTGCGAGATCTCACAATAGTTATATTTATATTTATTGCAAGATCTCTCAAAAGTTTATTATAAATTGATGTACTTTCAGGTCAGTTTCCGGGTCAACAACAATAAATGGTCACAATCCGTGGGAAAGTTTTATTGAGTTTTATTTTGTGATTGGCTTGCAATATAAAGACCGTATATGCTTGTATATGTATATATGTATATGTATATAACATCTGGTATAAGTATAAGTACTTTCGTATAAGTGAGTGCTATGTTCCAAAAAAAAAAAAACGGTCATAAGTCGGCAGCTTTGTTTCAAAAGAACTTGCGTTTTAGTGAATAGACAAGTGTACAGGAAAAATCATCAATGGCAGATGACTGCGACTGATGAGAGAACTCTGAATTCTCAAACATCCCGCTTCGGTATTTAATCCTTAGGTGGGATGTCCTTCTGTGTGTGGATGAGTGTAAATGGACCTTCCATATATGGTGGGGACTTCCTGAGCCTGAGTCTCAATATTACATTTAACAAATGTTACCTGCCCCCTAAGTCTACAGCTCACCCTGTGATCAGACATCCCTACCCTTTGCCATGCTCATCCCGCAGCTGGACATTATTACAATTATACACGCTCATCCCGCAAATGACCATTCCTTCTGTTCCCTGCAGTCATTCAGCAGTTGTTTGAACTATGGGAAATAGTAAATGTCATTACAAAAATAAAGAGCATTACGAAGTATAACAAAAACCTTAAAAATAATGCAATTCATGTATTTTTATGTTTAATAAATTCCAACACGAGAGACACCTGAAGCGACTACTTAATGCAAAGGGACACTCTCGTAAAAAATCATTTTCTGAATTGGTGGTCCTGATTGAACTCATCAGCAACCAAATTCAATATTCTGGACAGCTCCATGTTTACCGCATTAGTTTTGTGAGATATCGCGAGATCTCACTTTAACTTTTGCGAGATCTCGCATTATATTTGTTTTCTTCCATGTCACTTTAGGGGCTACGTACTTGAACTTTGAAAAAAATATCTATTGTCTAAAATATAAATATTTATATATCTGATTCCCTCTGATGACTGAACTCCCGTAAGACCTGTTTAACTTCAATTTGGATTTTAAATAAAACCCTGATAACATCTGGTATCAGTGTACTAAATCCTGGATTAAAGTCCTACACTTGTGTACAGCTGACAGCTGTGATTTTTATACCTACTGACCTTTCAACTGTTCCACTTGTTTAAAGCATTATATATATGTTACAAAATTTATCATATATTGACTGATTATCTTGATTTAACTGTTATTTATCTTGATTTAATTATTATTACATGGTAAAATTTATTTGGACACCTGACAATCAAACTTTTATGTAGTGGAATGGGAGTCCTAAAAAACATTAATTTATATGAAGTTTTTCTCTGCAGCTATATACATTTTCTGCAATGATTTGAAATGTGTCTAAATATTATCTTCAACTTAATCCAATATTAGGGTCAGTGGAGGGTTTCTGATTCCTGTCCATGAAAGAACATTTCAGGTCATGCACAGAGTGGTAATTCATTGTTGGGCACACACTCACTCTAAAAAACACAATATAGGGGCAATTTAAAGCAATTTATCAGCCTTATGCTACATTCTTAAAATAAATTATGTGATTTGGTTCATTAAGAATTGTTTTTATTTTATTTTTATTTACCTGAGAGGCAAGGGCTTACACATTTGAATTTGTTAATTACTTATTAAGAAAACTTATTTAAATAAAATGAATCTTGTTTGAATTTTTCTTACTGGTTTACTGTTCTACCACATGTTACTCAAATTGACACATGAATGCAGATCAAACTGAAATAGGTCAGGCATTGCTTTGAGAGCAAAGCAAAACAGCAATCAAGGGCTTGTTAAAGGCCCTGAATCAAACAAATTGAAGGCATAATCTCCGTCATCTACAATTTTTGCAGCTAGAAGCTTTTAAAGTCATGTTGTGCCAAGCATGTTGGCCTTAGAGATTTATGAGCCAAAAAGAATGATGTCTAAAATGGTCCTTTGTCTGGGATTTCTTGGCTGTTTCTTTCTTCAAATATGGGCCATTAAATTAATAGTGAAAACATGGATGCAGGGCCTTCTTAGAGGGCCAGTTCAGAAAATTATTTTCTTTCAAAAACATCGTGCTTCATCTGTTATTTGCAGGAGATATGTTTATTTTATGTTTATATATATATATATATATATATATATATATATATATATATATATATATATATATATATATATATATATATAGTATATGCCATATATTGCAAAGTTCATTACAAATTGCTTTTTAAAAAACATGTTACCTGGCACAGCATAAACACAGCACAAGCAACAAACATTCTTTAGTTTTTAATCAAATTTAATAGTTTTAAAAGTAACCAACTGTCCACATTTTTGCTCTAATAAATAGCTATGTTGAGATTATAATGTGGTTTGGATGATTTTGATTTGTGATACCACAAATTTTTCCATTTTACCTTAGTGATTCTTCAAAAAAGATTCAATTAAAATTGCTGGATCTTATTATTGAACATTTATTTGCATGGTAAAGTTTGCACTTCTATTAATTACATTTACATTCAGTCATTTATCAGACACTTTTATCCAAAGCGACTTACAAATGAGTACACAAGTCAGTAGTTATGGAGAAAACCTGAAACCTGATCATTATCTGATCCTGCATTCCCCCCTATTTTTATTAATTTTTTTGTACAACAGTTGTTTGTTAAAAAGATTCATCTTCAGTAGTTTTTTTTTTAAATGCCAAGTGACTCTGCCTTATGGACAGAGTTGGGAAGATAGTTCCACCATTTTGCAGTGGTAAACGCCATGGAGTAAGAATTAGATCCTTTGTGAGGTGGATCGAGTGCGCGAGCCAGAGTGTATTTTGAAAAGATAGAGTGAAGGTAAGAGGGGGTATTGTATTAATGAATACAAAAACAAGATATTAGTAGTTTACTCAACCTTTGTCATTTAATTCAAGATAGATTTTTGTAACAGCATCACCATCTCCACACATATTCAATTTGTTGGTACACCAATTCTTAAGCCATTACATTACATTTAAAACATTTCCCATGCTCCACAAATCTCTTGACTTATTTAAGATCCCCAACCATTTTCATGCCCTATTTTAAGATGTGTTTACCATTGCTGCCATGTTTTAAATAGAATCCTACTAGCACAGTAACAAGTTTATTCCCCCATACTTAATCATTATATCATCAATGTGTATTAAATAATCTTTTTTTTTACCCAGCGCAAGGATAAGTTTGGCCTTAATAACAGATATGTGGGCTGATAGATAATCAGTGATGAAAACAGAGATAAAAAGGATTTAAGTATGAAAGCCTGTTTCTGGCAGTAAAATAGAGGTCAGGCCCATCACAACATGAAACAGCTGTGCTATACAAATTGAAGAGGTCCTAATCTTTAACTAAGCTTTAATTAACTAATAAACCATGAATTAAAACTATATTCTGCTTTTAATAATATTTTATGACTTTGAGGAAAAGGGCATGGTATTATTGTGGTTACTTTAGAGTTCATCTCAGTCACTGCAATGTTTATCTGAGCATCAAACCCATAAAAATAGTGAATATGTTTATATCGGGGAAAGCAACAAAAACAACCGAAGGCATATTGTAGTAGCTTATGCTGGTATATTAGCACTGGTTTATATGCGAGACTGACAAATCAAAAAATAATATTTCACTGTCAAAAATTAACAAGACAAGTGCTCAAAGCATAATTAGTACTGCTAACTAAAAACTGTAACTGTAAAAAACATTTATGTTAAATTAACCCAGAGTATATTTTATTTTTGTACATTATATGTATATGTTGTCAGGGCAGAGCTAAGATCAAGTGCAGATTAATAAATAAAAGCTGAAGCAATAGAAGCAGGTCAGATAATGAAGCTCACCTAGAGCTTGTCTGTGTTACTTGTCTGTGTGTCTGTGCAGGTGAATAAGAAGGGGTGAGAATAATTGTAGAGTGAAAATGAGTCTCAGCGGCAGTATAAGTAGCACATTAGCTAATTAATTAACTGTCTGTATTTTATCATGTTAACACATGGTGAACTGTTTATATAAAAACTTTATGTAGTCTTCCTAATGTTTAGGCATGTTATACTGGTATGGTAATTGTTAAACCTCAAACAATGTGGATGTCATTGAGGCCAACAGAAGAGCTTGCCAAGTGCATTCCCCAATGGGGATACATGGCTTTAGTTTACCCAACTGGTGCATTTGAGTCAGAAGAAGAACCGGGAGGTTGGGGTTGGGCTGGGACTGCACCAGAATCCAGCAGAATGCTAGAGCATCTGTTGCTCCTGCACTCTTATTCAAAATTGTAATTGCCAAGAGGATACATACCAGCCTTTGATAAATCTGGACTTATTAAATTCTGTGGTATATTTATATCTAGTTAAAGTACAGGCAGAGAAATAATAGACAGATGGGAAAAGAAAATGATATGTGTTCCACGGTGACACACATATGCACTTGTGCTAGTTACCACCAAACATGATGCAACGCATTTTAGAGCTTCCTTTTATGCCTGGCATTGATGCATAGTTCCATTAACGAGACATTGCTCATTGCTGGGTTTCAAAAGGTGGTTGAGGCAGTATACCGCTCTGCTGATGGTCTGTGATAGGCAGGTCAACAATATAGACCAATACATGATTTGGGGGCAGTCATGAGCTTGTGATTAAGGAACCACCCTTGTGACCTGAAGGTCTCCAGTTCAATTCCCGGTCCCACCAAGGCTGAAGTACCCTTGGGCAAGGCACCTGACCCCAGTTACTCCCCAGGCGCCATATTCAAGGCTGCCCACTGCTCCGGGCACATGAACTCACATCACGAGTGTATGTATAGGTGTGCTTGTGCGGATAGTTTAAATGTGAAGGACAAATTCCTCTGTGTGTATGCACAGTAGGCAGAATAAATCATTTTAACACTTTTCTTTATCATTTTATGATGAACTGACAACCTATACAGGGGGGTTAACCCATTAAGCACTGGGATAGATAGTACTCTCATCAAGTCATACATTTACCAATTACATTTGCGGACACAACTTGTCAGTACAGCAGTATTTAATCCTCTTCCTGTTTTTAATTCCCAGGAAGGTGAGATGATGTCTTTTCTGTGTGGACAATGCATGTTCTCCACAGGTTTGTGAGCTTGTCATCAAAACAGAAAAGTTACTTGCTGATGCTTACAAAAAAACAAAAGTGTAGTTAAAGGTGTGACTGCCTTTAATATAAAGTGATTTTGTGTATTCTTTATCACGTTAAGTTAGAAGAACATTAGAAAGACAATGAAAAAAAACGAGCTACATTGTGTGCCTAACAGGCCTCGGTAAGTAGATGTACCTTTACCACTAGGAGGAGCTGGGAGACTATAGATTGTCTAGAATTGCTTAAGAGAAAATAGAACATATATATTTAATAATAACTTGCATACAATTACAACCAGTAACTACAATAATAGAATCAGAATCAGAATCCAAAACAAGCCCAAAACAAGGCAATAGATAATATAGACCTATATGCAGTATATCTTTAGGCCTTCAATCAAATTTTTAGAGCTGTGGGAAAACTGCTCTTCAACTATTTGTAAGTAGCAACCAATAATCAGCTATTAAAAAATTAATTCAAATTCAAAATTAGTATTGTGACTTAGATCATCACATGTATGCAGTGATTAGAATTGAAATCAGGGCCTACTGGTCTTGGCTGAGCAGAAGCTTAATGTAACGAGAGATTCATGGCTTTTTAAAAATTCTGTGGTGTAAGGGATTTGTACATGGCCCATCTATCCTTAGTCAATAAAACCTTGTGTTGTGCTTCTGTGTCTGCTGTTGTCTCTTATGGTGTTCTTGGTCTAACTTCACCACCCTCATGATGGTTTTATTACACACCAAGAAAAAAAATCAAAACTGGTTATTTGAAGCTTTACATTGTAATCCATTTGATAAAAAATATAATGATGGCGGAGCCACTTGGTGACATTGATGAACTAAAAAGCATAACCTGATGTTCTCACTTACAGTTGTTTATGATAAAAAAAGTCATTATAAAAGACAGTGTTTAATGTATTGGTGATTAAATAACAATATTACACTGACAGTTAAATTAACTAAAAGAACACAAGTACTTCTTAATCAAGGGTCTCTCTTGCTCCTTTTGAGAATGTTGTTATTTCTCTTCTGGTTTATGTCACTAATGGATACTACATTTAATGAATTTAGCATTACATTTTTACATATCATTAATAAGTTGAGAGCCTATAGGAAACAAGGCAGATGTTCTGTTAGGAGTTCCTCATTAAGTAAAGTATTATTCCAAAAGGAAAACAAGACAATACTATTATTTGGACAATGTATGCTATTACATATCCAGTAATATTTTGGTAATTAACCATAATTAAACTCTACATAAAGTAACCTCTTCTCTTTTCCGTAAGCACTGAGCATATTAAAAATGTTTGTACTGGTAAACATGCTTGCATTTACCCACATAGTTATTATTTCTGATATATTGCTTTGGAAGCATATGTGGCACACCAAGATTGGATTTGAGACAGCGTCAGCATTTATGGGTACTGATGTTTGACAAAGGGCGAAAAGCTCAGAAGAACGAGGGAGGCTCTTGGGGCTAGATATGGGGGCAGACGTGGATGTGGTGGTAAAATATTAGCAGGTCAGTGCAGAAACGGAGCAGGGTCACATAATAAGAAGACTCAATCAAGCTGAGTAAAAGGGACTGAGCAAAAATGCTGACATATTCTGTTTCTCTTCTCTTTCATCCAATTGCAACCAAACCGACTGCTCTCTTCATCTCTGGCACCCACTCACTCACTCCCGCTCCTGCTCTCTCTCTCTCTCTCTCTCTCTCTCTCTCTCTCTCTCTCTCTCTCTATATATATATATATATATATATATATATATATATATATATATATATATATATATATATGTGTGTGTGTGTGTGTGTGTGTGTGTGTGTGTGTGTGTGTGTGTGTGTGTGCATGTGTGCATTTGTGCGTGTATGCGCAGTGGTGCTGGCTGCATGGGCCACAAACTTTAGCGCTTTGCTCAGCTTTTCCTCTGGTCTATCTATCATCCTGAAGCTCTGATAGAGGGACAGTAAGGAAAGGAAGAATAAAGCAAGCAGTGGGGGTGGGAAATAAGGATAGGATAGGGAGACATATTGAAATTGGTAGTCGAAGCAGATAAGTGTCATGGACAGCCCAGTCATTATTTACAATCACCAATGGCCTGCTAGTTACACAGTTGCACATTTTTTTTATGCTGGAAATAATTGTTTAAATTAAGATTTCTTTATTAGCACTAATGGTGAAACAAATGTTAAAATTCTCCTTAAATAACATTCAGTTAAAACAAATTTTGCAGACATAATATACAGTAGTGAAAAAGGAAGGCAGAAATATTGCTTATTTTAGCTGTTTTATTAAAATTTCCAATAGAAAAGTTGCTGGAACAGCAGAATGTGCCAGACCAAAATTTCACTCACAACTTAAGCATTTGGCTGGCATTTGGACCCATTTTTAATGTGTGCCTACTCTAATGCTTTTTTAGTTTCCCTCTCTCTCATTTTTTGTAGTCTCACTGTACTTTTTTCTCCTACATAGACAATCAACTTGGACAAGTTCCAGGTGAGATCCATTACCTTAACTGCTTGCCTTCTTTCTTATTCAATTCTATTCATATTATTTTTGCCCCATCTGTCTCTGTTTGCCCAATTGTCCCCAGGAAGCCTCTCTCCCATTATAGAGAATAGCTTTTTTTGTTTAGTTTGACCATTTCAAATTTTCAGATCATATTAGGTAATTTTGGTCATATTATCTTAGTCCTTGATTAGTTTAAATTAATAAACACATCGATGCTAGTTTCCATGTTTTTGTGACTGCCACTATCCTTGGAAAATCAATGTGTATGCTGACAAGTAATGTACTATTATACACTCACTGTGACTATGCATAAATTTAAGTTTAAGTTGCTGATGTATACTTTCTATACTGTTTACTAAAAATATTTGAAATAAAACTGTTACTATGAACAACCTTCCCCAAATTCAATATTCTGAATTATGAATTATATAAAAGTATGAACTAAAATGCGAGTTTTCACCTTAATTTTATATATCCAAGTTTGAAAACTTTATTTCTTATTTACTGATTAAATAAATGATGTGTATATTGTACACTATATTGTCTGTGTATTGCAAATCATGAATAATTTAATGTTCAATTATTATTATTATTATTATTATTATTATTATTAGTAGTAGTAGTAGTAGTAGTAGTAGTAGTAGTAGTAGTAGTACTAGTATTAGTATTAGTATTGTTGTTGTTGTTTATTAGTTTAGTTTTTTGTGAATACGAAATGGATATACATTTATGCAAAGTACATTCAGTAACTCAGACCTGTGAATTCAACTTGTGACAGTATAAGCTGAAAATATCATACACATACAAACCACAGGGGCAAAAACTGTGTAGCATTTGTAAAAGGTGTTAACTGATTACCTCTGTTCTGAGATTAGTGACAAGATGGACAATGTTTATGCTCTTTCACACCTTGTGGACTTGTGATACACATTGTGAAAACCATTATAGTTTTAGATGGGTTATTTGCATTTATATTTAAATGCAATATCCTAAATGATTTAGAAATTCAATATAATGAAGAGAATCATGAAATATATGTTGACAAATGTAATGGCACATTATTTTTCTAATAAAATGATGTAGCAAAAATAATTCCTTTGTGGAGGAAGGAGTAGAGAGCCAGTGGAGTGAGGGGAAGTCTTCTACAGCCTTTGAATAATAGCCAGTACCTTCTACATTTACCCAAATCTTCATCATTACACCAAAATTAAATTGTTAAAAATCCATATGTTGAGGAAAATCTGTTACTGCAATATTTAAATGCAGGCAATCGCTTAATGAAAACAAAAATATTTATACCAGGTGATATTATTAAAATAAAGCGCAACAACATTACAAACAAATTAATAGTATATAATAATATCACAGCATTTTGTTATTTCTATGTTATAAAAAGTATTATTATAATTATGGGATGGAACTGACACATTAGTTATTAAATCCCTATTAAAATTTCTTTCAGAACATCATGTCTTGTGTTTTCAGGCACAATTAATTGCTCATTAATTATGTCTTTAATCATATTTGTCTATTTTATTGCCTTGTCATTTTCCTCTTTTTTCTTCAATTCATGACATTTGCTAGTTCACCTCTTCTTCTTTTGATATTCCATTTGGAAGTTACAGCAGTAGATCGTTATTCTTCATCTTGCTCTGTCCAGAGCATTCATCTCTTTTTATTTTAACCAGTTGCATATTCTCTCTTACCGCATCCATAAACCTCTTTTTTTGTCTCTACCTGGTGACTCAGCATCTTTTTGCCATTATAAATCATCTCATCCTTAATCTGGACATGGCCAACCATCTTAATCTTGCGTTCATAACTTTTCTCTGAACTGTCTTACCATTGCCATCCATCTTAAGAATGCATTGTTGATCTTGTCCATCCTTCTCATGCCCAAAGTATATCACAGGTATACCCATCTCCCTCTCTTGCCTTGTTGTTCTGTGTCACCAGCATAGCATGCCTCAGTACTTTTCTGTGAACTTTCATGTGAACTTTTTCATCTATCACAGATCACTTCTGCAACTGTACACCATTTCCTTATGCTATACTTCATACCTTCATTTAACTAGGCTCTCGTCAACCTGCTCTCTACTCACACTACAGATCACTTCATCTGCAAACCTAATATCCTGTAAATACTCTTGCCTAAACTCATGTCAGCCTTATCAATAGCATGAATTAATTTCTTAATTAAATGAGTTGTATCTGTATTGTAATATTCAATTATTCATTATTCATTATCTCCCGCTTTATCCTCTATTAGGGTCGCGGTGGGGTTCCCCATGCCCATCCAGGGGAGAACGTCTCGGGCGCTGGGCAGATAGACCCAGGACAGGGCGCCAATCCATCGCTGGGTACACACTCACACACTCAAACACACTCTATATGGGGCAATTTAGAGAATTCAATTAACTTGATCCATGTTTTTGGACTGTGGGAGGAAACCGGAGAACCCGGAGGAAACCCACATGGACACGGGGAGAACATGGAAACTCCACCCAGATGGGGATTCGAACCGGGAATCCCTAGCGCTGAGAGGCGAACGTGCTAACCACTAAGCCACCGTGCCGCCGCAATATTCAATTAATAATTGAAATTATTAATTAAATTAGCAAGTGCAATATTATTCAGCCCAGCGAAAGATTGGCGCCCTGTCCTGGGTGCATCTGCCCAGCGCCTGAAACGTTCTCCCCTGGATGGGCATGGGGAACCACCCCGCGACCCTAATATAGGATAAAGCGGAAGATGAACGAATGAATATTATTCATAATAATGATAATAGATTAAACCCATCTGTTTTTTCTCCTGCATATCTCCCCCACATCTCACTATCTTTCCATGATGTCTTCATATTCTTCACCCCTCTGGATGCCCTTACAGGGTCCAGCAGCTCTATGACCATGATTAAAATAAATGAAATAGAAAGCGATTGAAAAAGAGGGCAAATGCATTTTTGCATCTAAAAGAAAACAAGAAAAAAAATACTACTAATGAATAGTACTAAAATAATTAAATATAATGCATAATACTTAAAAGGATTCACATTCAGATCCCACTTCATTATAAGGACAGTACAAATAGAATATTTGTGGCTGATTCTCTGTGAGAATATATCATTTACTCATTTTAAGCCCAGTGTAAGATGGCATGATCATTAGTGTCACTCTGAGTTTTACCTCTGCATTGTGAAAGCATTTAAATGGCATCAAGGCAACCACCCACTGCCAGCTTTTGCCACATAGCCCAGAGTATCCATGGATACCAGTGCTGGATGAATGAACCTCCCTTATTCACCTGTGCCCTACAGAGCGTAGAGAAGCTGAGCTTCACAGATACTGTATTGTCTGGAAGGTGAAGAAATGGAAAGTTAGAACATGCTGTTAAAAGCCACCAAACAGTGGGAGGGGGTTGTGGTAGTGGTTGATGCAATTCTTTGGAATTTTATTTTTAATGACAATTCCTCTCCAACATTCACATAACACCTCCCCACACACACACATCAAAAAATAATCAAGCGTGCCATTGCACTCCCTCTCTTGGTCTCTGGCACAAACAATCCCAACATGAGCTACGATGCCCATGTTGATTCAGTGACTCATGTAAATAAACCAAAATGAAAAGGCATTTTTATTATTTTCTGTTTTTTAATCTTTGCGATGTATGGCCAAAAATGTAAGCACACTTCCCAAATATTAGGTATCTTAACTTGTGTCTATGTCAAAAACATGATTCAAGTATCTGCAGGTGCATACCACATCAAAATTCACAATATGAATACAGTAGGATAACACTTTAAAATAAGTAATAAAAACCTTCACCATTGTTTTGGTGCAAAAACAAAAACTATGACGTATTAGAACTATTTGTTGTTGAACATTTAATGTTACGGCAAATAAATCTTTGATACTGAAACTTTGTTTATTAAAAAATAGTACATGAGCTGGGAACAGACACTCAATTAGAAGGTTTGTTTGTAAAGGTTATAATCCTCCGTGCACATTGTAGTTTTATGTTCGATCGCGTTATATCTCTGTGTTTTTTGGTGTCCCTACACCTTTAATAAATTCCTTTGGTTCTGCTACCTGCGTGCCTGGCTCCCTTCAACGTGTTTAGGCGCTGCGGCTCTGCGCTTCTTCTGCGCAGCCGCTTTTGATTGAGGTAGGCGAACGTTACACATTATAGACACACATTTATATCAATGCTCACATGTAATGCCAAATGTATCTATTACCTTTACAACTTTATGTTTATTTGAACTGAATTTAACTATAAAATGTACCCTAGGTCATATGCTGAGAAAAAACATTGTTTATTTTTGACAAAGGAACAATGTTGTTAAATGGTAGGACAGATAAATAATAATAAAAAAGTAAGTAAGTACCACCCATCTGTTATGAATATGTGCCTGTATAAGCATGTGTGTGCATGCAGTTGTTTATTTTTTGGCTTATTAACTGCAAAAGCTGCTAATGAACCAGAGATTTCGTTTGCATGCTATAGCTGGCTCATAAACCAGATGGGTTTTAGGGTAAGCAATTTGAAAGTGGAACAAACACCTAAATAAAGTAACTGATATTAGGGTTTCATTGTGCAGAAGGTGTTGTAGAAAGTACAAGAGAATGTTTGATATTTTTAAAATAATTCCAGTTAAAATATTTAAAAATATTTTCATAAATGATGTTTGGGATGATTGATTAAATACTGAAAAAGTATAATTGTGATAATTAATAATTAGCACACAGATGGGGGTTCATCTTAGTAGGACACAGAAATAGTGTTAATGCTAGCATTTCTTTAATAGTCATCATAAGCAGACTGATTTTACAATGCAGAAACACAGCACTAATGAATTCAAATCTGCCACCAGTGCGGTGTAAAAAAATAAAACTATAAACTAATTATTTAATAAACACCATTATTTATTCATTCATTCATTCATTCATTCATTCATTCATTCATTATCTTCCGCTTTATCCTATATTAGGGTCGTGGGGGGGTTCCCCATGCCCATCCAGGGGAGAACGTTTCGGGCGCTGGGTAGATACACCCAGTGAGCCAATCTATCGCTGGGCACACCATTATTTAATAAATAATAAATTATTTAATAAAACAATGGAACACTACAAACACACAACTGATGACATGAGTGACTTTTAATGATGAAAAACAATAACACTGCGAAAGAAGCGATTAAATGACTAATGACAGTCATGGCCAAAAGTTTTGAGAATGAAACAAATATTATATTTTCACAGGATCTGCTGCCCTCTGGTTTTTATGTGTGTTTGTCAGATATTTTCATCACATACAGAAATATAATTGCAATCATATTA
The DNA here is from genome assembly GCA_019802505.1 of Corydoras sp. C115. Classification (NCBI taxonomy): domain Eukaryota; kingdom Metazoa; phylum Chordata; class Actinopteri; order Siluriformes; family Callichthyidae; genus Corydoras; species Corydoras sp. C115. The sequence continues at coordinate 2,639,150 of JAFMOC010000012.1, forward strand.
TGAGTAACAAAAGCTTTTATTGACAGTTAGAATGAGTTAATGCAGCAAGTCAATATTTGCAGTGTTGACCCTTCTTCTTCAGGACCTCTGCAATTCTCCCTGGCATGCTCTCAATCAACTTCTGGACCAAATGCTGACTGATAGCAGTCCATTCTTGCATAATCAATGCTTGCATTTTGTCAGAATGTGTAGGTTTTTGTTTGTCCACCTGTCTCTTGATGATTGACCACAAGTTCTCATTGGGATTAAGATCTGGGGAGTTTCCAGGTCATGGACCCAAAATCTCTATGTTTTGTTCCCTGAGCCCTGTAGTTATCACCTTTGCGTTATGGCAAGGTGCTCCATCATGCTGGAAAAGGCATTGCTGATCACCAAACTGCTCTTGGATGGTTGGGAGAAGTTGCTCTCGGAGGACATTCTTTATTCATGGCTGTGTTTTTAGGCAAGACTGTGAGAGAGCCGATTCCCTTGGCTGAGAAGCAACCCCACACATGAATGGTTTCAGGATGCTTTACAGTTGGCATGAGACAAGACTGGTGGTAGCGCTCACCTCGTCTTCTCTGAATGAGATGTTTTCCAGATGTCCCAAACAATCGGAAAGGGGATTCATCAGAGAAAATGACTTTACCCCAGTCCTCAGCAGTCCACACCCTGTACCTTTTGCAGAATATCAGTCTGTCCCTGATGTTTTTTTCTAGCGAGAAGTGGCTTCTTTGCTGCCCTCCTTGAGACCAGGCCTTGCTCCAAGTGTCTCCACCTCACAGTGCATGCAGATGCACTCACACCTGCCTGCTGCCATTCCTGAGCAAGCTCTGCACTGCTGGTAGCCCGATCCCACAGCTGAAACACTTTTTTTTCTGGCAAGAAGTGGCTTCTTTTCTGCGCTCCTTGAGACCAGGCCTTGCTCTAAGAGTCTCGACCTCACAGTGCGTGCAGATGCACTTACACCTGCCTGCTGCCATTCCTGAGCAAGCTCTGCACTGCTGGTAGCCCGATCACGCAGATGAAACACTTTTAACAGACGGTCCTGGCACTTGCTGGTCTTTCTTGGGCACCCTGGAGCATTTTTCGCAACAATGGAACCTCTCTCCTTGAAGTTCTTGATGATGCGATAGATTGTTGACTGAGGTGCAATCTTTCTAGTTGCAATTCTCTTCCCTGTTAGGCCATTTTTGTGCAGTACAATGATGACTGCACATGTTTCTTTAGAGATAACCATGGTTATCAGAAGAGAAACAATGATGCCCAGCACCAGCCTCCTTTTAAAGTGTCTAGTGGTGTCATTCTTACTTAATCATGACAGATTGATCTCCAGCCCTGTCCTCATCAACACCCACACCTGTGTTAATGGAGCAATCACTGAAACGATGTTAGCTGGTCCTTTTAAGGCAGGGCTGCCATGAAGTTGAAATGTGTTTTGGGGATAAAGTTCATTTTCTCGGCAAATATTGACTTTGCAATTAATTGCTGTTAAGCTGATCACTCTTTATAACATTCTGAAGTATATGCAAATTATCATTATAAAAACTGAAGCAGTAGACTTTGTAAAAATTTATATTTGTATCATTCTCAAAACTTTTGGCCATGACTGTCTGTAAATGTAATTATCTTCCACTTAATCCTCTACTAGGGTCACCAGGGGTTTTCCATGCCCATCCAAGGGAGCATGTTTCAGGAGATGGGAAGATACGCCCAGGACAGTGCACCAATCTATCAATGGGCACACATTATATAGAGCCAATTTACATAAAAGCCATTTAGGGCAATAGGACTGTGGAAGAAAACCAGAGAAAACCCATGCAGTCGGGCTTATAGCAACACATTTTTATGAGCAAGTAAATCAGTCAGGCGGCACGGTGGCTTAGTGGTTAGCACGTTCGCCTCTCAGCGCTAGGGATTCCCGGTTCGAATCCCCATCTGGGTGGAGTTTTCATGTTCTCCCCGTGTCCGCGTGGGTTTCCTCCGGGTTCTCCGGTTTCCTCCCACAGTCCAAAAACATGGATCAAGTTAATTGAGTTCTCTAAATTGCCCCATATAGAGTGTGTTTGAGTGTGTACCCAGCGATGGATTGGCGCCCTGTCCTGGGTCTATCTGCCCAGCGCCCGAGACGTTCTCCCCTGGATGGGCATGGGGAACCCCACCGTGACCCTAGTAGAGGATAAAGCGGGAGATAATGAATGAATGAATGAATAAATCAGTCAAGCTGGAATGTAAGTTTGTTGGAGAATATTAATTCAAAATCCTTAAAAAACTGTCAATGGAATGCTGGAAACTGCCACAAAGACATAACCCCAGTTAACAAACTACACTAGATATAGCAGTGACAAAGCTACATAAAAGTCTGGGCAGGCCAGATCTAAATTGGCTGTTGCTGCCGACATTATAGCTACATGTACTTGTGTTATCTTCATAGCCATTATGAGCCTCTCACAACAAATCTGCCACAGATCTGTTTAGTAGATAATGGAAACACTGCAAATGAACTCTACAAGCAATGTGTACCATGTGTTTTTTTGTAATTTGTGAATAATGTGTCTTAACTGTAGTCTTTACAGCTCCACAGACCATGCTCCATATTTGACAGAGGTTTATGACTGGTCTGTAATTACATACCTTTATGGTAATAATACAATGTCAATGTCACTGCTCTTCTTGATTAAAATGTGATGATGTTTTCTAATTTGTTTTGGCAAATTCACCATGTCACACAATGGAATGCAATATAGCCCTTATTGGATTGCATTAATAGGTAAGTTAAATGGATCATCGTTTACCCATTTCTAAAATGCAGATCTACAAATTTCTTCTTACCTAAAAACTGACCCTTAATTCCACCTCCTCTTGCCCCCTCCAGTTTATATTTTCCTTATTCAGCCTAGCACTCACACTGCCATTTCACTCCTCAATCACCATTGGTACCAGATTATTTCAAATAGGCTTGGGTTACACTTCTGCTAAAAAAAGTAAGCTCAACCAAAATCATATGAAACCAACAGGTCTGTTTTACTATTCCTTTTCATTGTTGTCTCCTTTCAAGACACCAACTGCCCATCTTCAACCCTACAAAAATGACACAGCAATGACCTTAGAGCACTTTTATCTTCACTATGGATAGACAAAACTTAAGACTTAATTTTTGAGTCTGCAATGTTACGGTTTCCAGGAACCGTGAGGAGTAGGTGGATCCGCTACTCGGAACAACAAAGTTGGGGGCGGGGATTCGTTGCCAACACAGTTTATTTAGCCACACACAGTAGGTACACGTAACATTGAATGATGAATACAACTGCAGAGCTGGGGTCTGACGTCACGGCGTCGGCATCCGACGTCAGCAGGGCCGTGTTCCAATCCGCAGGAGCGCACAGGGTGGAGTGTAACAGGACAAGGCGAGAACAGGACGAGGTGCAACACAAGAACAGGGCGTGGTGACCAGGACAAGGCGAAACAGGGCGAGGTGACCAGGACGAGGCAAAACAGGGCGAGGCGAGAACAGGGCGAGACTAGGAACCAGAGACGAGGGGTGCGGGCCAGAGTGGACGAGGCGTAACAAGGGTAGGTGCACAAACCAAGACCATCTAGCCAAGAGTGACGGGAGTGAGCTGATTAAATAAGGAACAGTGATCAGGAACCCAGGTGTGCATAATTACAGGGGCGTGAACACAGAGACAAACCAGACCATGTGACAACAACAAAGCATGACATACACTACGCACAACAAGTGACCATAACAATGCAGGACATTACCCAAAATACAACACATGACCATAACAACGCAAACTAAGACTTACATATAACAGGTGACAATGACAAAGCATGACATGACACTAAACACAACATGTGACCATAACAAAGCATGACAATACACTAAACACAACACGGGACCATAACACAGCATGACAAAGGCGTGGAGACCAGACTAAATAAGGGGCGGGGCTACCCTAGGAAGCACCACCCCTCCGTGACCGACCATAACAGTATGGTTCTACCAGATGTCAACATTTCAGTTTATTTCACTGGTTGGAATAAAAAGTGAACATTTTATGTCCAACCAGTTCAGCTTTAAGTGTGGTAATTACACAGTGACAGTTATACTGTAAATGGATGATCGTTAAAATGCACCAAATCATCTTCTCAATCCTCTGTGTGTATTTTGCAAGAACTTTCTGAACTTTCGATACAGCGTATCGTTTTACTGTCCACTCTCTGTGAACTAGGCATTTCTGGAAGGATTCTAATCCTCTACCTTACATGTGTCATGATGGAATACGGTTTCCAATTTTCATTATGATAATACTGGGGTGCCCCAGGGCTCAGTACTCAGTCTCCTACTCTCTTTAGAGTAAATTTTAATTTCCTATTTGGGCTTTGCTAGTCAGGCCCATTAGTTATCTTGTAAATGCTATGCCAATGACACCTAGATTCACATGTCTCAGATGTCTGCTTGCCTCACTGACATATTGTTTTGGATAAAAGCCAACCTAAGGCTAAAACAGCACTGCTAATCATTCATGCAAAAGTCTTGACTCATCATGAAATTCAAAGCCAGCCCTGTCCGAGTCATTGGTTTTCAAAATTTCCATGCAAACTACTTCAACAGGTCACATAAATGTCCTATTCCTGCTGATGCATTCTTTATATCATTAATATCAGACCACGAATAATGAAGCAGACTACTTAAGCTACAAAAAAATAATAAAGCAATAAATGGGACATTGAAAATTATTAGAAAAAAAACAGACGATGGCAACTACACTGCCAAAAAACACAATAGTGCTTTCTGAATCACCAACCTGTGATTTTTAGAAAAGACAGCCAAAATTTTTGCTGTTTCAAGAATAAACAGTACCCACCTCTTCCTTTAAAGGACTGTGAAGCAAGAGAGAGTAAATAGAAGAATGACTTATCCCAGTGATCTGGACAAACATTTTAGGAAATCAGTTGGGGTCAAGAACACAGTGGAAACCTTTTAAACTACATTTCTCAGGACTGAATTCCCCTAGTTCCCAATCAACCTAGTACTAACGAACAGAACCTGACAGGAATAAAAAAAAACAATAAAATATTTCTTAATGTAGCCCCAACTATGATTTAAACCCATCTGTCATTTCTGCTGTACATCTCACAGCTGTCACACTGTACATATACATACCCTGTACCACCCTCACATTTTTCTTTGCCATTCCAGATTTTCTCACACAATATCACAGCTCCTCCTCTATTGGCACTGTATCAAAAGCATCTAGCTCTACAAACACACAGCGCTGCTCCCGCTAACGTTTGCTATACTTCTCCTTAAAAATTCTCAAAGCAAATATTGTTTTTGTCATGGCCAAAATATGTCAGTAGTTAGGCTGGTAACTGCTGCTTACAAATCTTTCACTAGTTTCATGTTTTTTTCATATATTCATGTTTTGGCTATACATTTTATTAATCTGCAGTTATTAGAACCATGGAGCATCTGGTATATATCTTAGTTTTGTTAACTGATCACAGAAAAAGGATTTGTGCCGAGTGTACACATAACAGCTGTTATCCACAAAACAGGTGTTACTTTTTCATTTTACCTAGTTTGAATTTTAGTGAAACAGAATGAGTTTGAATTCAAAAGCAATGGCATTTAGCCATGATGGGCATCTGTTGGAAAGCAGGCAATAATGTTTTTGGTAAAATAAAGTGCTGGAGGCTTGAGGAAGGAGCAGCCTACTTCATTATACATTTCTTCTAGCAGCTGTTAAGATTGTCTTCTAGCTGTTCATACTAAAATAAAAGCAAAGGAAAAACCTGATATGGAACACTTTTTAAGTATAAAATACACTAAGGGTATGGGATAAAAATGCACAAAGCCTGGATAATTGCAATTTTTAATTAGAAATAAAAAAATAGAAAAGCAGTCACTGATTCAATTTAGAGAGCATATAGAGAGAGATTGAAAAGTGTATGTGCTGTTTCTAAAAGCATCAGCCTAGAACTTGATTCTGATGTTCATTACAGCTGTTATTACAAGAAGCAAACATTTTTAATGTATAATGAGTGCACTGGTCACATAAAATCAAATAAAAACCTTGTGTTTTATTTCATTTATACCAGCCCTCAACCACCCACCCAACTAAACACATTCATTTACATGATTTTCATTATTTTTTCTCTGCATTCATAAAAAATACCTTTGTTAGACTGTGAATTATGGTTGAAAAACAACTTAGCACACACATGCCTGTGAACACACATAATGCACATAATTAAATCAGGGTCATTTAAATGAAAAGGTTTAGTGCTCTGCAGAACCAAGGTGAGTGTGCTTCTAGAATAGTGGCAGGGGGGCAGACACATTTACAATCATTCATTTAAATTGCATTCCTGTTACATTTCTTTTACTGCCGTTACAAAATTAGCAAATGCTGGAATTAATAAATCAGAGTTAAATAAATAGAATTTAATTGATAAGACTAGATTTAATTAGGGGTGGCACGGTGTCTTAGTGGTTAGCACCTTCGTCTCTGAGCACTAGGGATTCCCGGATCGAATCCCAATCTGGGTGGAGTTTCCATGCTCTCCCCGTGTCCGTGTGGGTTTCATCCGGGTTCTCCGGTTTCCTCCCACAGTCCAAAAACATGTTACATACATTTACATTTAGTCCTTTAGCAGACGCTTTTGTCCAAAGCGACTTACAAATGAGAACAACACAAGTTCAGTAGTTGGTGAGTGAGTGTGTGCCCAGCGATAGATTGGCGCCCTGTCCTGGGTGTATCTGCCCAACACCCGAAACATTCTCCCCTGAATGGGTATGGGGAACCCTCCGCGACCCTAGTAGAGGATAAAGCAGAAGATATGCAGTTCCCTATGGTGTACATTATTTTACAGCAGAAAAAAAAATGTAAAAATTTTAAAACTTCATGCGTGCACAGCATGCTATAAAAATATGTGGGCATGCTAGACCAAACCATGTGAGACAAAACCAGAAGAGACAAATAAACTTTAAAAAGTTTATGTTATATTAAACATAACAAACACAATATAAATTATTTCAGGACAAGTGCACATCTAATATCAACAAACGATATCAACGAACATTATATATATGCACATGACCCCTACAGAAAATAATTTTACAAAACAGAAAGAACCCATACCAGCTTAACTCATTGAACATGGTAAAACACAAGGGGGGGCACCCTAGTCACCCTAGTTGCTGCTCTATCAGAGTGTCACCACACAGGATCTGCTGCACCACCACTCATCTATCAGAGTGGAAGTGAGCAGTTGGACCTAGCCGCAGCTTTTGGCACAGTGAATCACAACATTCTAATTCTAATAAGGAACCTCTTTAATGGTGCTTAAAATGTTTAAATCCTGCATTTCAGGTATCGTTGTGATTTGTCATGGGTTTGCTTATGACATGCTGCTACACATATAGTTTTTCTTCTATGACATCACAATATTTGCTTGGAAACCTGCTTGTCTCAATCACAAACCTTGGTGATTGAAAGTTTGGAAACCCTTTAGATTTGACTTAAAAATGAATCAGATTTTTAAGTAAAAAAAATGAATGATTTTAAACAAGTCCTAAAAGTTTATAAAAATGCAATTAAATATATATATATATATATATATATATATATATATATATATATATATATATATATATATATATATATATATAAATGCAAATATAATCATCGGAGATTGAAGTATTGTTGATCAGGCTGGCCTTCTATCATACATGAAACACTTAATACCATTCTATATAAGCAAAGTTTAAATGACAATATCAGGCCATTGTCACACTGAGGCTTCTACTGGAAAGATGCATAAAATATCAAAATGATATTTATGTTTAGCTTTCAAATATCCATCCATCATTTTCCGCTTTATCCATGCCCATCCAAGGGAGAACATTTCGGGCGCTGGGCAGATACACCCAGGACAGGGTGCCAATCTATCGCTGGGCACATACTTACTCACACAGACACACACAAACACACTCAATATGGAGTAATTTGGAGAATTCAATTGACCTTGATCCATGTTTTTGGAATGTGGAAGGAAACCGGAAAACCTGGAGGAAATCCATGCGGACAAGGACATGGAAACTCCACCCAGATTGGGATTCGAACCAGGAATCCCTAGTGCTGAGAGGCGAATGTGCTAAACACTAAGCCACCGTGCCGCCCGCCTTCAAATATAGTTTTTATTATATATTATCCAGGCATGTGAGCTCACTTCACCAGTGTTTGCATGTGTGTGTGTTTCACTGCGCAGATAGGTTAAATATGCAGGCAAAATACATCACTTTATCATGTCAACTTGGAAACTGTTATGTGGGGTGAGACAAGATACAGCGGAGACAAGATACAGCAAGGGAAGGATAAATGCTCCAAACGTCATCTATACCCAAATCTGGCAACCGACTTCACCTCTTCATGACAAAGTCCTGTGCCTTTTTTGATCTCCACGTCACCCCGCCTAATGTTTTTTTTTTTCCAGTTGTCTGTCTTCCTCCACCTACCACCATGGTCTTGAAACCATGCAGGTATGTCTTAGTCTTAGTGGCTTTTAAATTACTTTTTTGCTGACCTATTTAAAAATGCCTTTTCCTTTCATCCCTGACTTATCTACTACTAACAGTGCAAATAGCACCTTTTTGCTCTACCCCAGTGATCTGCCTGGATCAGGTATGTGTGATATCTTCTATATGGGCATCTAACTTTCCTCACTGCCCCTGCCTCCAGGAGGTGCTCCATCTGGTCTGTCCTCATTACATTTACATTTACATTTAGTCATTTAGCAGACGCTTTTATCCAAAGCGACTTACAAATGAGAACACCACAAGTCAGAAGTCATGGAGAAAACCAACTATACTGTAAGTTCATCAAACCTGATTGTTATTCGAAGCTGCGCCACCCCCCCCCCCCCCTTTTTATTTTATTTATTTTTTTTTTTATAACAGGTATTTGTTAAATAGATGCGTCTTAAGTAGTTTCTTAAAACTGTTTAGAGATTCTGCCTTACGGACAGAGTTGGGAAGATCGTTCCACCATTTTGCAGTGGTGAACGCCACAGAATGAGAATTAGCTCCTCGGTGAGGTGGAATCGCCAGGCGACAATCCTCACTGGAGCGAAGTGAACGAGTCGGAGTGTATTTTGAAAAGATAGAGTGAAGGTAAGAGGGGGAAGATCCAGAAATGGTTCTGTATGCCAGAGTCAGCGACTTGTACTGAATGCGAGCAGCTACAGGAAGCCAATGGAGGGAATTGAGTTGCTTCCCTCCATATTTGGAAATATACGATCTCTGCCACTAAACCTTTGTTTTTCCCATAATCCAGACACATACTGTCAGTTTTGGATTATGTGCTCCTGTTGAGAATCTTTTTTTTTCTTTCTTAATGTCATTGTAATTTCTTATTACATTGTAATTTAGTTAATTAATATGTCTCCGCTGTGTTCTCGTATTATGAGTTCTCCTTCATTGTTCGTAATTTGTCCTTGGTACCTTTTTTTGTGTGTCCTGTTCAGTTTTTATTGGCTTGTTGGCTTGCATCACATTGAGCCAAATTCATGTTTATATTACGTTATGTTGACTTTGTGCGCTGTTTTTTTTTTCCTCATTGCAAGTTTCTTTGTGTTTAACAGGTAATTATTTATCTATTTATTTATTGCCACATATATATGAGTGTTGTTGTATTTATTTAATAATCATTTTCAAGTTGCCAGAATAAACCCAAAGTCTGCACTATACTGCCATTTAAAATTAGAGCATAACAATACTTTAAGAATTCAATTAGCTTATATTGAACCATGTTGTCCAACAAGGCATATATTTGAAATATGGATCCCTAATATTTCATGAAATCTATCTACACCCAGCAACATAATTGTACTTCAACATTTGCTCTTTCTTCTGGAATGCAGGAATTATTTTGGATCTGTCTAAGGTCCATAACTCACCGATCTAGTATCACTAGTGTCTAGTATCAACCCTCAAAAAGCTGCTGGACCAGACAATATTCCTGCCAGAGTGCTCAGGGAATGTGTGGACCAGCTGACAGATGTCTTCACCGACATCTTCAACACCTCCCTGAACTATGCCATCGTCCCGACGGGTCTCAAGGCTACAACTATCATCCCCGTGCCGAAGAAGTCTCCAGTGTCCAGCCTCAACGACTACCGCCCCGTTGCACTGACTCCCGTCATCATGAAGTGCTTTGAGAGGCTTGTCATGAGGCACATCAAGACCCTGCTGCCACCTACACTGGATCCACTGCAGTTTGCATACCGGCCAAACCGCTCAACAGATGATGCCATATCCACCATCTGGCACTCACCCACCTAGAAAATAAAGACACTTATGTTTGAATTCTGTTCATCGACTTCAGCTCAGCATTCAACACAATCATCCCTCAACACCTCTCTCTGCAACTGGATCTTGGACTTTCTGACCGGGGGACCGCAGTCAGTCCAGATCGGACGAAACAGCTCCAGCACCACCACACTGAGTACGGGGGCCCCTCAGGGCTGCGTGCTCAGTCCACTGCTGTTCTGCTGACTTATGACTGCACAGCAATGCACAGCTCGAACCACATCATAAAGTTTGCAGACGACACGACCGTGGTGGGTCTCATCAGCAAGAACAATGAGAGAGCGTACAGAGAAGAAGTACAACGGCTTACGGACTGGTGCAGAACCAACAACCTGTCTCTGAACTTAGACAAGACCAAAGAGATGGTTGTTGACTTCAGGAGGACAAGGCGTGATCACTCTCCACTGAACGTCGATGGCTCCGCTGTGGAGATCTTCAAGAACACCAAGTTCCTTGGAGTTCACCTGGCAGAGGATCTCACCTGGTCTCTCAACACCAGCACCATCGCCAAGAAGGCCCAGTAGCGTCTCTACTTCCTACGAAGGCTGAGGAAGGCACATCTCCCACCCCCCATCCTCACCACATTCTACAGGGGAACCATTGAGAGCATACTGAGCAGCTGCATCACCACCTGGTTCGGGAACTGCACCGTATTGGACCGCAAGTCCCTGCAGCGGGTAGTGAAGACGGCTGAGAAGATCATCGGTGTCTCTCTCCCCTCCATCACGGACATTTTCACCACACGCTGCATCCACAAGGCAACCAGCATTGTGGATGACAACACTCACCTCTCACACACACTCTTTGAACTCCTGCCTTCTGGAAAAAGGTACCGGAGCATCTGGGCCAACACCTCCAGACTGCGTAACAGTTTCTTTCCTCAGGCCATCAGACTCTTAAACAATTTCACCAGCACTGTTACCTCTTCACTAAATGTTAACTGTTTACAATAACCAAACTAAGGGTTTACTTCGTACCATTACTTGAATGTTTATTGTTTACTGTACTGTGTATCATCCTGTATTTATTGTAATCCTTGGGTTTGCACATGTGCACTTTATGTTGGTTATGTAGTACAGTAGCTGTTATATGTAGCACCTTGTTCCTGAATTTATTGTAATCCTTGTGTTTGCACATGTGCACTTTATGCACTTTATGTTGGTTGTGAAGTAGCTGTTATATGTAGCACCTTGTTCCTGGGGAACGCTGTCTCGTTTTATATTGTGGAATGACAAATAAAATACTTGAATACTTCAATACTGTTGTGTACAGTGATGAGCCAAGTTTTTAGCCAAGGACCCATTTATCACCCAAAACCCTTGTTCTGCTTTGGCTTGGAATTTTGAGGCTGCAATCATGGAGAAATTTCTGCTTTAAGTGACATCCTAAGGCAATTGCTGACATGGAGATGAGTCCATCAAAGCTGGCTTCCACAGAGAGCCATTTTGTGTCAGTTAATATGTGGCTAATGAATCTTTGAAGATATCATTCTTCTCTGAATCGTTATGAAAGCAAGTCTGAATATTTTTGCCTCAGAGGTTTCCTTTGGTCCTTTCACTCATTTAATGAATTTGAATCTTCCCCCTTTGAAAGCATTATGCCCCCCGATGCTATAGTTGTTTTTGGAAAACAAAACAGCTTAGGGAGCAGCGTTTCTTTTCACTCCGTTGTGTAGTCTGAATCCCATTGTTGTTAAACAGCAATCTTCCTGTCAAGTTCGAAAAGTGAGTTTAAATCCTCCTGCATAGGAAGCTTTTTTACTGACAGCTTAAGGTGATTTTAGTTTAGTAGATTCCATAGATGAATAATCCTAATTGCCTAATCCTTTGTCTATCTGAAACTGGAGACTGGTGTGTTACCTTGTGCACTGAAAAGAGAGAAAGCACTTAGATAAAAAGGTTTTTCAAGTTTTTGGGTCACCATTGTAATGTTTCTGTTGGACTATAGGAAGTGCAATAGAAGAGTGGTTAGAAGATGGTGCGATCCCTCCACTGTGGTCAATGACATTAATGGACAAAGACAATGTGTGGTGATGTTTCATTTAAACAGTTTTGTCAGTTAACCAAGGAGTCTATGTCCCTGCTCCTGAATCACAGAGAAGAGGGCATGATGTGGTTATCCTGTTACATCCATGTAGTGCCATCCTATACTGTCAGGTCTGCTAATGAATCAAAGAGCCAAGGCAGGAAAGGAATTAGTCTTAACTATATACTTTTATGCCTAGCATACATATAATGCATCAAAATTACATATTACAACTGAAAACATAAGATGGGCAGCTGAGAGTAAATGTTAAAATAGCATATGATTATGGCATTAGCTACCAAAAGACAGGCAAAGCAGGAGTAGAGCCATCTAGGATTAAGGCAAACCACAGGCAGACACATCGGGTATCATACTGATGCTGCAAATAATTAATCACAGGTGAGATGAAATATGAGAATAGGTAACAATAACACCCTAAATAAGGTAACACAAATAATAAGGTTCAAATTAAGAACTTAAATGTGTGGCAGTAATTATGGTAAAGCACAAGCAAATATTCAAGTGAAGAGACCGTGCACACAAATTAGAGGTAACTCTAAAGAATGCGGAACAGGCTTGCCACCATTAAACATTTAAGTAGTAAACCTTTATAAAAAAGATTTTTGAAAGAGACTTCTCATTGAACTTAAAGTTTTGAAAATATTTACAATAACCAATATTTGTGCTATGTATCAACCAGTTGGGCTCTAAAGGCTTGGTTTTTCCAGTTGATTAGGTCATTTATTTATTAGTCATTGTGTAATGTATGAAAATCCTTTGCATGCTCTGGCAACATATTTGTAACAAGCCCTGACACAATGCTTTACTGGCTCCATCTTTCAGTCACAAATCTGGCAAATATTTATTCCACACTTTGTGAAATTGCTAAATAAATGCAAAAAAAAAAATACATTTTTTTTTGCAATAAAATGTAGTGATAGTCATGCTCAAAAGCATAGGCTCACTTTGTAGTGAATCAGTGAGAACCATCAAGTGAAACCTTTCCTTTTGCTACTCAGCTGTCACTCTTAGTCACTCTCTGTAGTAACTTATTTTATTAAAAAATTGACTAGCGACAAACCTAGCCACTTTTTTACTGTTATTTGAGACTTTTGGAGTCACACATGTTCATACACACATACAGAACAGAATGTAAATATAAATGCATTTATATAACACAGTGTCAATCTCTTACATTGTCTATGATGTGTGCCTCTATGTAAAAAGCTAAACACTATACATGCATAGTCTTTTTTTCTTTTAGCTTGTTAATCTCTTAGTACAGCTTTTCTGTTTAACTGCACAGTGGTTACTAATAAAGACAGCACTTAATTATGAATTCCAGTTTACCTGAGTCTTGGGACTACAATCTTTGTAGTTTGTTTAATTTTACCATAGTCATACTTGTAAGTAATTATCTGTCGTCAATTATCTGTCGTTCTTGTTCCACATCAGATTACACTCCACAGTAGAGTTTAGGAATTATTACTAAGGGAATTATTAATTTGGCCATTCAAATTTCAGGTTTGTTCAGGGTTTTTTTTTCCCCAAAAAGTACTAGTCCTCGCACCATCAATAAGGTTACATTCCATTACTTTCTTCTGCTTTAAAATGATTAAAAGAAACTGAGGTTTTTTTTTGTAAACAGGACTTGCAGGATGCTTACAATTTGGTTCATATCAAGGTGAGAGATAGTGGAAAATGGATTTTTTTTTTGAGGGATTTGTCTTTATATATAGCGATGACCTTTTTTTCTCCTAACTGGCTTTTTTTTATTTCATTGTGGTTTAGTCTACAGTCAGTGAAAAAAAATGTTAAAAATAAGTTTAAAAGCAAAATTGTGTTCAACAATCATCTTCAAGCTAATAATATTATTATAACAGTCATGTTTTAGGTGTCACTATAGCACAGAGACAGCATTAAAAAAAAGTTTTGAAAAGTTTTTGAATCTTCTTAGATGATAACTGTAACTCTTTTTTCATCTAATTAGATCTCAGTGCATCATCTGAGAAAATAGATCAAATTTGAAAAATAGTGGGCATTACTAGATCTGTACTAAAATGGTTTAAATCTATCAGGCAGATTGCTATCAGTTTACCTGTGTAAACAATGACTGTTCTGACCTTGCATATATAAACTATGTTGTTCCACAACAGTCCTGGGTCAGTCCTGGGACCACTTTTGTTTGCTCTCTATATTCTCCCATTAGGATCAATTATTTGCAAACATAAAACCAGTTTCCACTGTTCTTTCCTATGACATACAGTTGTACATTTAGGCTAAAGTTTATTGAACTATTACTGTTGGATGACTCTTTAATTAGACCCAGTTCATCTGTTAATAATCTAGGTGTCTATTGATTTAGATCTCTCCTTTACAAAGCAATATTGCTTGTATTGCATTTATCCACCTTTGCAACTTCACAAGTTAAGAAATATGCCATCCCATCAAGATGCTGAACAACAAAGTCATGCTTTATATTATTAATGTTAGATTATTGTAAGTCACTTCTGAAAATGCTGCTATTCTAGGGAAACTCTTTACTAATTAATTTGCAGTTTCTGCACCTATCAGTTATGCTTCTATAGTTAGTAGTGCCAAAATTACATGAGGCACTGTCTGCTCTACCAAATTACTATGCAAGACAGCGACAAATTTATTGCACTCTAATCTTCACAAAGAATTAAAGGGCATTTAGGGGGTGGCTGCAGAATTACGAAGTTTCATTTCACATTTAGAAAGTGTCCCATCCTTTCTGGAAATTAGGTTTGTAATTGGCCTTTGTCCTAGTCTATACTTACGTTTTTTTTGGTTAGTATTTCTAGTGGTATGGTGTGATCTGCATCAATACAATGTACACATTGCACTCTATAAACGGGATGACACTTGTCACAAGGCCATGTAAGGAACATAAAAACAGACTGATATAACACAGTAAATAATGTACTACAGTAATTTTTAATAATTTTTCAAAACTGACTAAATAGAATGTGTTGCCAGACTCTAAATTTTAGAGTATGGTGGGATTAACCTAGAGGATTGTGGGACATTATTCGGAGCTTTATTTGGCGAGTTTCATTTTTACAGGATGAATTGCATTGTTAAGCTTGTTACAAAATAAATTTGACATATTGCACATTTTCACAGGCAATCTTTCTAACACAATTACAGCAGCAGTTTGAGAGCAGAAGTAGTTACTCAAATACTTCATCAACTGCACCAGAAGGAGGAAATGGAGAAGGAAGAAAAAGAGCCAGACAAGTTACTTAGGCAGTACAAATATGTATCTTGTACACACCAATAAAGTAAATTGAAACTGAAATTAATTTCTATGAAGGGGGGTGGTGTTAGAGTGAGCAGGCAGGTGCATATTGCCAGTTTTGCCAACACCATGGATTAAAGTCAGTGGTGCTTGTAAGCAAAAAATTATTAATCATTTTAGTAATTCATTAGCTTCTGAGCAGCTTCTATTAAACTTCACACTTACCCATTTTCCCATTCAGCTATAGCATAATTTGTTAAAAAGAATATTGATTACTTTAACTTTCATTTCAATCAACTTAATTATCAGAAAACCTAATGAAATCATTTAATTTGATCATACTACACCTGTAATAACTAAAAGCAAGTGCTCATCTACTTTCAATGGATTAGTAAACACAGTTTGAAAATATTTAACTGAAATTTATAAATAGTCTATTAAATATGATTAATTTAATGGCATCATAGTGTGGCACAGAGGCGCAGCTGTAGGCACTAATTTCCTCAGAGAAAGTGTGACCTGGTTTTAACAAAAAAACATGCAAATTTTCTGTATATTTTTCTTGTGCCTAAGTGGGGGTTTCCTCCAGGTGTTATGGTTTTCTTCACATTCAAAAGTTATGCTGATAAGTAAATTGGAGATACTAATTTGTTTTTATTTGTAACTATGGTTGAGAATAGATTTGGTGACCTGCCTCATAAAAATCTTTACCATTAAACTGTATGGATCATATTTATTGTAAACTGGCCTATAGATTATCAGGGTCTGACATGACTAAATGGATAGCACACGCACAGTGATACTATACTCAAAGAAGGTATGTCTTTTCTGTCATTTTTAATAGAAAATTATTTTCTGTTCATCTGTTTATTTTGGCCTTGTGGTAGCTTTATTTATACCACCAAATTAAACCTTCCTACCAACACATGTTTGAATCAGGAAAAATGATTAAATCTAAGGATTTCCCAGATCTCATCACAATCCATCATCTGTGAGATTGGCTGAACAAACAAGTCAGATCTCTGGAGACCCCATTCACAACATTCAAAGTTTCAGTTATTTTCAGAAGATCATTAATTTATTATGACGAGCCACAAGCACTTATCATGAAGTGCAGTTCATAGTCCATAAGTGTATTAATTTGTGTTGTGCTGGTATGAGCAGATCAATAAACTCATTTGTTGCTGCAGAGTTTGTGTTAGTGTTATCCTTTATCAATTAAATTATAAAGTTGCCCATAAAATGCAAGTGGCTGGGCATGTCAGTGTCAGAACTGCTCCCTCTAGCGTCTCTTCTGCGTCACCTGGTGGTGGTTCTGTGGGCGGTCTTGCGCAGACTCGATCACCGATCACTCGCTCCAGGTCACCGGAATTCTGATTCCGGTGTCCTGTTTTCGGTCACCTCCTACTTCCTCCTTCCTTTTTCAGTCCGTCTGTTGTGCTTGTTCGTTGCATTGTTTTTTGTTTGCTCCCTTGTGTGATTACCGTTACAGGACTAAGTGCTCTGCAGTGTCGTTTGCTCTCCATCTCGACGGCGTCGGCGATCGTCAACATCACGAGTCACGCTGTCGTCTGGCTCGCCTCCTTTTTGTGTTTGTGTTTTGTTTTTTTGTTCCGCTTTATTTATTTTGGAGGTCGCTTTTTGTTTATTAAATATTATTTTGCATTAAACATTGGACTTACTCAAGCTTACTCGCGCTATGAGTGAGCTTATGGATCGGCAAACCCGACTGGAACAGGGATTTTCTCAAAATGCCGCTCCACCAGACGCCGGGAGTTCTACCAACACTGTCACAGCCAGCGCGGCAGCCGGTACATCTTCCCCGACCTGTTCCTGTAGCGGAACCGGAGCGCTATGATGGAGATCCAGAGGTATGTGAGCTGTTCCTTCTACAATGCTCTCTTTACTTCGCCAATCGTCCCCGGCTACAGATGAACAGAAGATCGCCTTTGTCATCTCTCGTTTACGGGACCGGCTGGTAACTGGGGATCGGCTCTCTGGAACATTCGTACTGCCGAATCCAGCAACTTTGCATTGTTTATGGAACATTTTCGCAGCACGTTTTTTCACCCGCGTAAGGGCGTGCGGATGGAGATCTTCTGTTTGAACTTAAACAAGGAACCCGATCCATTGCTGACTACGCGCTGGAGTTCCAGATGCTTGTGGCTCATAGCGGCTGGAATGAGCCGGCCCTTATGGTAGCTTACCGCTTGAGATTAAGGAAAGAGCTTGCTGCAGAGCTACTTTTTAAGGACGAGGGCATGTCTCTCTCCGAACTCATCACTACAACTATTTGGTTGGATCAACTCTGGCAATCTAAGAAGGGACAGTCCTCGTTTCCGCGCACCACATCCACAGCTACCGCTTCGGCGGATTTGGAGACTCCTATGCAAGTGGAGTCTATTCGGCTTTCTGCTAGTGAGAGGAGTCGTCGCATCCGTGGACAATTGTGTTTATATTGTGGTGGAAATTATCATTTGTTGGACCAATGTTCCACTTGTCCTTCCACTAGGGGTCGTGGTTCAGCCATTGCCTCTTCCCAGGATTCTGTGGTGGTGATCACGTTTCATTTGCAACAACCATTTTTACTGCCTGTTAAATAACATTCTTAGGAAAATGTATTTCTACCACTGCATTACTGGGCTCTGGGGCTGAAGGGAATTTTTTGGATTCTTCTTTTGCTGATAAGTGGGGTATTCCTAAAACTAAACTTGCACATTCCATCCGGGTTAGTTCCACTGATGGTCGCCCGCTGCACCCTGGTACTATTTCACATTTGACATTGACTTGTAAATTGTCTGTGAGTGCTCTTCACACTGAGGATCTTACGTTTCTACTTATTTCTTCTCCTTCTTTTCCTCTCATTTTAGGGTAACCTTGGCTTCAGCGGCACGATCCGGCCATCTCTTGGGCTTCTCAGGATATTACCAATTGGTCTCCATATTGTTTCGCTCATTGTCTGCACCCCCCTCTTCCCAGGCCATGCTCTAAGGACCTAACCCTTCCGGAGCTTCCTAGTCCCATCTGACTACTTGGAACTGACCCAGGTATTTGGTTCCTCCACACTTTCCACGCTTCCTCCTCACCGTGTATCAGATTGTGCCATTGATCTTATTGAGGGGGCCAATAACTACCTCGTGTAAGTCCATACCCCTTAACTCAAGCTGAGAGTAGGGCTATGCGTGAATGTATCGAGGAATCGCTTCAACAGGGCATTATTCTGGATTTTTTTCGTACCCAAGAAGGCCATATTGAGGCCCTGTATTGACTATTGGGTGCTTAATCAGGGTAACCGCAGGTTGGCTTACCCTCTGCCATTAGTTCCCTCAGCTTTAAAAAGTTTAAAAGGAGCCACTGTTTTTTCTAAATTGGACCTTCGTAATGCTTATAATTTGGTACGTATTCGAGAGGGCGATGAGTGGAAGACCTCTTTTACCTCTTCTTGGCAGTATGAGTACCTGGTTATGCCTTTGGGTCTTACTTATGCTCCTGGTATTTTCCATGCATTTATTAATGAAGTCTTATGGGACTTTTTAGAGAAATTCGTCCCGGTCTGATCTTTTCACCCGATCTTCACCACGCATCGTCATCACATTACCACCATCCTTCGGCGTCTGCTTCAAAATGAGCTTATGGTATGTGCTGATAAGTGTGAGTTTCACCAACAACATATATCATTTTTGGGCTACATTGTTTCTGCCAAGGGTTTACAGATGGACCTGAGTAAGGTCCAGGCTGTTGTAGAGTGGCCAGCACCTAGTACTGTCAAGGAATTACAACGTTTTCTGGGATTTGCTAACTTCTACCGTACATTTATTTGTGGTTTCAGATCCTTGGCCTTAACTCTCACCAATCTTTTACGGGGGAAACCCAAGCACCTTCACTGGAGCCAGAGTGCAGAGCAGGCGTTCACTGACCTCAAAGCCCGTTTTGTGTCGGCTCCTGTTTTAGCTCACCCAGATCCTGATTGTCGGTTTTTCGTGGAGGTGGATGCTCCTTCTAATGGGGTGGGGGCTGTCCACTCTCAGGAACCGGAGTCATTGTTCCGTCATCATCCAGTGGCTTTTCTGTCCAGGAAGTCGTCTCCTACTGAATGCAACTATAGCATTGGGGACAGAGAGTTGTTGGCTATTAAAATTGCGTTGGAGGAGTGGCGGCATTGATTAATGGGCTCCAACCACCCCTTTGTAGTTATGGCTGATAACAAGAACCTGGTATATCTTAAGGGAGCCAAACGCCTTAATGCCCATCAGTCTCGCAGGTCACTGTTTTTTAACAATTTTCATTTCTCCATCTCGACCAGGTCATCATAACCTCCAAGCTGATGCCCTTTCCCGACTACATCAGGGTATTGGTAGCGGGTCTATGGAGGAAGCGTCTATTCTTCCTGCGAGATGTTTCCTGAAATACATACATTGGGATTTTGATCACAAGATCGAGAGGGCCTTACAGGGTGGTCCGGCTCCTCCCCACTGCCCTTCTGGGTTACTGTTTGTACCCTTACCTTTCCGTACTCGCTTAATCACCTGGGCTCATTCTTTGTTGTGTGCAGGACATCCAGGGGTAGACCGGACTAATCAACTTCTCCGACGTAAATACTGATGGGAGTCTTTAAACTCTGATGTTCAACGGGTGGTTTCCTCCTGTTCCATTTGTGCGGCTTGTAAGATTCAAAAGGTGTTACCCGCTGGTAAGCTCAATCTCTTGCTGGTGCCTTTGCGTCCTTGGTCCCACGTGGCTATTGATTTCATTACTGATTTGCCGTTTTTCTCGTGCAGTTCATTTTTTTCCTTTGGCGGCACTTCCTTCGGCTCTTCAGACTGCGGAGCTTCTGTTTACCCATCTTTTCCCTATCTTCGGCATACCGGAGGACATCCTGTTGGACAGGGGCCCTCAGTTTACTTCTGCGGTCTGGAGGGCCTTTTTTGAAAAATTGGGTACCACGGTCAGTCTAACTTCTGGCTATCACGCAGAGAGTAATGGATTGTGCGAGAGAGCTAATCAAGATCTGGGGAAGTTCCTTCGTATCTTTGCTCGGAACAACGCTTCGGATTGGGCGCGTTTCCTTCCTTGGGCAGGGATCGCGCAGAATTCCCTCCGTCATTCCGCTACTGGGCTGACCCCATTTCAGTGTGTGTTGGGAGTCCAACCACCGTTTGCATTGTGGGATCCAGAACCCTCCAATTTACGTGTTGTTGATGCATGGTTCAAGTGTAGTGAGAGGATATGGTCCTAGGTCCATCAACGTATCAACCAAGTCTTGCGTCGCAATAAGACCTTTGCGGATCGACGTCATAGTCAGGCCCTGGTTTATTCTCCAGGGGACTTAGTTTGGCTCAACTCCTGCGATTTTCGTTGTTGTTCAGGTTCTCGCAAGCTTTTGCCCAGATTTCTTGGTCATTTTAAGGTACTGCATCAGATTAACCCAGTATCTTATTGATTGGAACTACCTCCTCAGTATCGTGTTCATCCAGTCTTCCACACATCCCTCCTTAAACCTTTTGTAACTGGTCCTCTGGATTCGACTCTGCAAGAAGGTACAGTCACACAGCCCGCATAATTTCCGGATGTATTCACGGTGTCTACTCTGTGGTTCCACTATTCAGTACTTGGTTGATTGAGAGGGGTTTGGTCCCAAGGAACGCAGTTGGGTAGCTAGTGCGGACATATTGGATCCCAAACTGATTGATGATTTTCATGCTAGTCATCCCGAGAAGCCTGCCCCCCGTGGTCGTGGTCGGCCGCGTCGTCGAGGTAAGTCTCTTTCCTACACTCCCTTGCCTCATCCTCCTGAGAGGGGGGGTACTGTCACAACTGCTCCCTCTAGCGTCACTTCTGCGTCACCTGGTGGTGGTTCTGTGGGCGGTCTTGCGCAGACTCAATCTCTCTCCAGGTCACCTCCTACTTCCTCCTTCCTATTTCAGTCCGTCTGTTGTGCTTGTTCGTCGCGTTGGTTTTTGTTGCCTCTCCCTTGTGTGATTCCCGTTACAATACTAAGTGCTCTGCAGTGTCGTTTGCTCTCCATTTCGACGGCGTCTGGCCAGCTCGCCTCCTTTTTGTGTTTGTGTTTTGTTTTTTGTTCTGCTTTATTTATTTTGGAGGTCGCTTTTTGTTTATTAAATATTATTTTGCATTGAACATTGGACTTCGTTTTGTTTACTACGCATGCTCTGCGCTCGTGACAGTCAGGTTGCTGGACTATTCTCAGTCCAGCGAGGACAATGAGGGTGTTCAAAACTTAAACATACTGTTGTCTATTGCACTTAACCCAGTGGAACACATTGATACACTATCATCATGTTAATGTCATTGCAGTTCTAAGATTTATCCATCCCTTTAAAAATTGTGATGGTCCTGAGTGGTCGGATTTAAGTTTGATATTTGCTTTAGTTATTAGATTATTAGTTCTTGCTTTCAAAAGGTCAGTTTTTGGTATTTTAGCAAATCTTACACACTTTCCACTTTCCACGCGTTTTCTCCCAAATGTAGTACATTCACCTGCCATTTTTTCTGCCTGTATGTATATGTTCTTATTTTAGTATTATTGCTTATATGTATCTAAGGGTTTGTCTGATGCTTTTTGAATTTGGTTTTCTGTTTGGATTTTATAGTAAATTTCTAATTTCTAAATAAGTTTATAAATATGCTACCGTATGCCCTCAGCATGATTGCCTGTAATTATACTTAAAATATATGAGCACTACAATTTTGTACAGAATTAAATCATTTTTTAGCATGATTTCACCATATCACTAAAGAAAATATTGAGCCATTAATGAATGTTCAGCTTACTTAATTCTTAATAGGGTTAAGGTCTAGTAACAGTACAGTCTATTGAAATGTATTACAGTCAGCACACCATGACCTTGAAGTCTTTTTGCTTTATAATAAACATCGAATTTAGATTAATAAAAAAATATTTTCATCAAGAACTCTAACTTCAAGCCCCTAATGATATTTTATTTCGATCATTGTATTCTTTGTTTTCCCACCTTTGTTTTCTCTTTCTTGATACCCCTTTCCTACCCTACCCCTTTATTTGTCTGATCCACACCCACTCATGCACTCAAATATGTTTCCATTTTTCAGTAACTAGGAACATGGCTTTGGTCAGAGTTGGGCTTGGAAAGAGAAAGTGAATAGAATTATCATTAAAATATTATTCAGCCCCTTTATTTACACTCTGAACCCCCCCCCCCCCACGACTCTAATATAGGAAAAAACGGAAGATAATGAATGAATGAACATTGTGACAGAGAGACCTTTCCTTTACTAAAAGTTTCATATGGCATATGCCAAATTTTATTTATAATTTGATTTCACTTCAGTTTCATTTCATTTTTAAAACTAGCACGGTTTGCCTATATTTAAGTTGCTTAGTGTAAATTAATTAAGTAAATTAATAAATGATAGGTATAAAGCTTATAGCAGCTGTACTATATGTACTATACACAATGTACTATAAAAAAATAATGAAACTATAATTATATTATGTATATACAGTAAACTAGATAATACTCACTTTACTATGTTTATATGTTTGTTTAATCTCATCTCAATATCTTACGCTTAATCCTCTACTAAGGTTGTTTAAGGAGTGTTCCCCATGCCAATCCAGGGGAGCATGTTTCGGCAGATACACCCAGGACGGGGGCGCCAGTCTATTAATGGGGACAATTTCTTACACAGACCCACTTTATGGGGCAATTTAGATGGGGGAATATTGAGCATCCAGTTCACCTTGAATCCATGTGCTTTTTCTGTGGGGGAAACAAGAGAACAACGGGGAGAACATGGGAATTTAAACCTAGATCCCCAGCGCTGTGAGACAAATGTGCTAACACTACCCCAATGTATCTCATATTTTTTGGCTCTTTCTTTCATGCTCTTACAAGAGCAGCAGATCACCAATCTCTAGTGATCAGCAATCTCTGTGCCTCAAGGTCGTCCACCATGATGAGCAATGCCACGTTGCTGTCTTCCTCCACACTAAAGCTGGCAACCCAAAATTTGCCTTACCCGTATTACAAAAATACAGCAAGTAGCACAATAAATCATAAAACAAATATACAGTACTAGTAAACTCATAAAAAAAGTACTTAAATAATTCATTCATTCATTCATTATCTTCTGCCTTGTCCTATATTAGGGTCGTGGGGGGGGGGGGGGGGGGGGGGGAGAAGGTTTCGGGTGCTGGGCAGATACACCCAGGACAGGGCGTCAATCTATCGCTGGGCAGACACTCAGACAGACACATACACACACTATATGGGGCAATTTGGAGAACTCAATTGATTTGATCCATGTTTTTGGACTGTGGGAGTAAACCGTAGAACCCAGAGGAAACCCACGCAGACACAGGGAGAGCATGGAAACTCCACCCAGATGGGGAAATCGAACCGGGGATCCTAGTGCTGAGAGGCAAACGTGATAACCACTAAGCCACCATGCTGCCCTTACTTAAATAATATTTACTTAATTTACACAGTCAAACTAAAACTTTCAGTTGTAGCCTGCATAGTGAAACCTCTAGAAAAGCCGGTAATTTCTTTCCATTTCCGCTGTCACTTTCACCTTTCCACCAAGCATCCTTCACTACACTATACCCCTGTGACATATAATATTAGTACAGTGGTAGAAGTGGTACTCATCTTGAAGCATTCATTTAATAGTGATGACATTCAGCCTTCAGGCTGTCGTAGGAGTAACACATGTTCTATTATGTGTTGCTATGGTTATGATTATTTAAATTTGCTTTATTAAATTAACTACTATTTAAATTATCTTTCATGATATTTAATCTAGCAGTGGGTGGCACATCAATGCAACTGATGCCATCAATTATGGTGATAGATTGAATTACATTATTTGTGACATTGTGTTGTAGCAGGCTCTGGATCTGTCCGAATATGTTGTATTCATTGAAGAGTAGGTATACATTTATCTGATGAAATATTAGTATTTTAGAATATTTTGGACAGACCACCAACTTAATTTTGCTCTTAGATTTGTAAAGTAAAAAGCTATAAGATAGCCCTGTTGTCCTGTTTAATTGTTTTTACTTCATGGCATAATATTTTATTATGTTTTTTACATGTTTCTGTAAGTAGTAATAATTTCAAAATTAATTGTAACTGCACTGTGTCTTTATTGGCCCATGTTAATAGTAATTCATGTCTACTGCTGTTGTATAATTTCTTGTTGAAATGCATTTTTCAACATGATTCTTTAGCTACATTATATTTTTCATCTACTTTAATTTCCATGTAATGAGTAAAAAAATTGACTATTTTAATAAACTATTTTGAATTACAGTCAATTTCATTTTAGGTGTACTGTTTAAGTAAAAATATTGACACTTTCAACTAATGATATATATATATATATATATATATATATATATATATATATATATATATATATATATATATATATATATATATATGTATATATATATATATATATACGTATAATTGTGTTTGAGATTTTATGTTTAAAGGGCGGCACGGTGGCCGATAATAATGGAGATAATGGATGGATGGATTTTATGTTTAACTGCAAAACAGAAGACTGACATGAGGTCATCAACAAAGATGTGCTAACAGGTATATTCTGTGATTTGGGAGAATTGCTTAAAGAATATATTAAGATAACTTCTGTACTATTATCATTTTGTGAAAAAAATTCAACACATACACACATCATACACAAAAACTTTAGTATAAATAAATTAGTCACTAGATTTGTTGACAACTAAATTATTAATTGCAGCCATAGGTTCCCAAGCCAAAGTCACAATTTTTTAAAATAATTTTTGTGTGAATTTTTTTTTTATCATATACTGTATTATTTATATATTTACAGACCAACAATGTACTAACCTTTTAGCCATAAACCCTCGTAACAAATAATTGACACACTTCAACCAAGTAAAGTAAAAACATGCTTTCTGTATTTACCCTGAATACTTCACCAGTACACTCAATCATTTTCTTACAATCAGTTTTTTTGTTTCCAGACGCAAGTTTATTTCTGTTAAGAGTTGTATTTAGGAACCAGAGTTTAAACACTCAGACACAGATACCAGATGGCTGGATAAGGAGATTTATTTACAGGATCATAGGCAAATAAACAAACAGTGATGGCAGAGTATGAGCAATGGTATGGCTTAGCGGTAAAAGCTTGAGAGACCAGACCCAGGGAGCAACACGAGTAACTGGGAGACACAAGGAGGAGAGAAAGCAAAAACGTTAATACATGAAACTCAAACTGTATCACAGGAGTTAGGAGTTGCGACCATAGAGCAGCATGGAAAACCAATACTCTGGCGCTCGATTGGAAGATTCAGAGGGCTTATGAAATCTGCAATGAGAATGAGCCTGCAGGTGGAGGTAATTAGGGAATGAGGGCGTGGAGTCAGGGAAAGGCAAGGCAAGCTCTTGACAGTGCCCCCCCCCCCCCAACAGGGGCCTCTTGGCACCCTACCAGTCTTCTCAGGGTGTCTGAAATGGAATTCTCGAATAAGGGCCAGGATGGCGGAGCGTGGAACCCAGGAGCATTCTTTGGGGATGTACCCCTGCCAGTCTACCAGATACTGAATACCATGGCCTCGGCAACGAGAGTCCAGGAGTTGGTGAAAGCAGGCTGACCATCAGTGAGTCGGGTGGGTGAAGGGGGTCTGGTAGGAGGGTTCAGTGTCGAATGATGGACAGGTTTGAGCTGAGAAACATGGAAAGTGGGGTTAATACGCATGTGGCATGGTAGTTTAAGTCGGACAGAAGATGGGT
This sequence comes from Corydoras sp. C115, assembly GCA_019802505.1. Classification (NCBI taxonomy): domain Eukaryota; kingdom Metazoa; phylum Chordata; class Actinopteri; order Siluriformes; family Callichthyidae; genus Corydoras; species Corydoras sp. C115. The sequence goes on from JAFMOC010000012.1 coordinate 2,665,581, forward strand.
TGATGATGCGGGAGATGACATAGGGGCCAATGAAGTGAGGGGCCAGTTTGCAGGATGGGACACTGAGTGGAACTGTCACGGTCTCCTACTTTCCAGTCTGCCACGCCCTCATCTTGTCACTTCCTATAAATACCCCAAAGTTCCTCTACCATGTTGCCAGATTGTCTGACCGTACCTTGTGTATCCGTGTCCAATCCAGCGTTCTCCCGTTCTGATCTACTGTGTGCTGACCTCCTGCTCCATTGCTGGTTTTCCGATCCTCTCTCCTCGTCCTCTGGTACCATAGCCTTGATTTCTATTAGCATTGTTGTGTTGTTCTGTGTTTGTATTGGCGGCCCTCGCGCCAGGTTTACTTTTGTTTTCTTTTCATAGTTTAAATAAATCTCTTTACTTTACGCTTCGTCTCGTGTGGCAGTTCGCACACCCCAATGCCATATGTGTGTCACAAGAACATTACGGGCCGAGAGCCAGACTGATTGGCCAGGACGTTACTTAGGGCAAGTTTGGCGGTGACGATTGGCAGAGCGCTTGGTGGCAGACTGGGCTTTGATGAGGGCCATCTTGATGGACTTCCAGATCCGGCGACAAAGCTGCATGTGAAGAGTGACTGAGGGAACCGCCAGGTAGAGCTCTGCTTTAGGAAAAAGGGGCAGCTGATAGCCCAGGCCTCGAAGGGGGATTTGCCAGTGCACGCCAGTGTGTCAATCAATTAGTTTTTTCTTAAATGTTGTGCTTTATTATTAGCTATAACTGCTTTTCTTGTCTGTTTCTTTTGAGGTGTGGCCGGTTTCCTGGAGGTGTAGTCAGATCTTCATCCATGGCCCTGCCGAAGCACTGCGGCTATGACAATTACTGGATGGAACCTGGATATTAATTGGACTGGCGGTCCTGCAGGACCCCCTTAATGGACTTACATATAGTTTTCCAGTTAGAGTTTTTCCATTGGTTAAATATAGTCACCTGATCTCGACACAATCTGTACAACAGTATCCTACACTGTTGATGCTGCCCGGCTGCTCAAGGAGGATGAGTCCTCCACTGAGTCTTGGTCCTCCCAAGGTTTCTTCCTTAAAATAACAACATAACAGGGAGTTTTTTCTTGCCAATGTCGCTTCGGCTTGCTCTTTGGGGGGTTAAAGGCTTTTAAAACTGTAAATCTGCTTTGTGACAATGTACTGTTGTAAAAAGTGCTATACACTGTAAATAAATAACTTGAATGAACAGTTAAGAGAGTTAAGGGCGTATTCCACCCACGCCGGGTATGTGCTCCACCGGTCAGGGTGTTCAGCAGTGACGCAGCGGAGGGTCTCCTCAACCACCACGTTGGCTCTCTCAGCTTGTCCGTTGGTATAGGCTCGGAGGTCATGTCGTGACCTTGAGGGTTGGCTGAAGTAAGAGAGTGTCAGGATTCGGAATGACTGAACAAACTACGAGAAGGAGAGAAGGTTCTTTTGGACCGTGTGGCACATTTACGGTGCTGCTTACAGATTCTGCCATCTATGTAAATGGCTAGGTTGATGAGATCTCAGAAGCTGGAGGGTCCGGCACGTGTAGCAAGTTCATCACGTAGGCAGTTGTTGAGACCCCGGTAAAATACAGGGTGAAGTCCCCCCAATCCACATCTGAGGCTAGGGTGTTAAACTCCACTGAGAATTAGCCACAGGGCGTGATCCCTGCGGTTGATTGGCCACATCGCTGGCGTGGTTAGAGTGATCGAAGACTGTTCGGAACTGTAAAGCAAAAATCCTCATATGTACCCACCTGGGGATTGATGCGAGTTAGAGAAGCCTCCGCCCAGGTTAGGGCTCTTCCACATAAACTCAGGACATTGGACACTTTATTGGAGTCGGAGGCAAACACGGAAGGACGAAGGCGGAACATTAAGTCACATTGGAATAGGAAGACGCGAAATTTTAAGAGTTCACCATGATAGGGTGCTGGGTGTACCTTCAGTCTGGGCGTGCGTTGTCATGGGAGGAACAGGGTTGAAGGTATGGATTGAGGAGTTTAATCTGTTGCCATCTGGCAATTAATCTGGCAATTTCTCCCATCTGGATACTAAGCTGATGGTTACTTTCCATCAGTGAGGTCAGCTCAACATGGAGGCCTGTTGGTTAATGTACAGTAAATCTCCAGTGGGTTAGTGTTGTCTGGAGGGTGTTCGATGGTTCCATGTCTTGGCCAGAATATTCTGTTAAGAGTTGTATTTAGGAATCAGAGTTCGAACACTCAGACACAGATACCAGATGGCTGGATAAGGAGTTTTATTTACAGAATCATAGGCAAATGAATAAACAGCAATGACAGAGTATGATCAATGGTATGAGTTAGCAGTAAAAGCTTGAGAGACCCAGGGAGCACCACGGAGTAACTGGGAGACACAAGGAGGAGAGAAAGCAAAAATTTTAATACATGAAACACAAACTGTATCACAGGAGCTAGGAGTTGCGACCATAGAGTAGCATGGAAAACCAATACTCTGGCGCTCAACTGGAGGACTCAGAGGGCTTATGAAGCCTGCAGGTGGAGGTAATTAGGAAATGAGGGGGCGGAGTCAGGGTTAGGCAAGGCAGGCTCTTGACAATTTCCATCTGTCATCTTTACTTTATTGTACATCTTTACCATATAATGCAATATAAGCACCACTGCGGTGTTTATATGTTTTGATACATAGTCTGAACTTTTTTTACTTTTAAATTTTAAAACTTTTGAATTTGAACTTTTAAAATATACTGCACTTAAATTAAATTGTTTTTCAAGTTGTAAAATTTTCTTAAAGTTTAAGATATCAGTATATATTAACTAAATAGTGTAAATTACATAGAATATGATATGAAACAGAGGTGAGTCCAGAAGAGTATTTTAATTGATAAATTAGTTCTGAATTGAAAAATGTCTCATATTCCTCTATTTTTAGAGGCTTATATGGGCATGAAACAAATCAAATGTATTTGGTCTGAAAACCCATCAATGCAGAAGAGTTAGTTTATTGACAAACCCAGCAAACGGCAGTGCACAAATCACCAGATTGCTAAAATTAGTGTGTAAAATGCTCATAATAATATAAACTGCATTAAAGGCACAGCTCTTAGCCATCGTGACTAGCACATTCTCTTTGTAGCACACATAATGTAGTAAAAAGAAATACATCCCAACAGCAGGGTGAAAATTATGATTCTTTTCAACCGTCAAATTATGGCTAATTGTATACAATTAAAGCAATTATACCACTGATTCCATTGTGCATTCCATCTCTAGACTAAAGGCTTGTTTTCTGTCTTTGTTTTGAGTTATGAGTTATATAACCTTTAAACCTGTGATATGGCCCTTATGGTAGATTATTATTATTTATTTATTGGCAACAAAGTACTATCTCAACCATCTCCATAGTTACTTATCCTGAGGCTGGCATATGTGAGCATCAGAGATCTTTTGTTTATTACATACAGATAATCGTTCAGTGCTAAATCACAGGCAAATCAATAGTCAATCCATCCTACATAGTATGTAGTAGAATAACTGCTAAAGGGGTACTAATCTGTCTAAATAAATAAATAGGCACATACATATGTCCTTAAAGAGATTATTTCAGTATCTTTTCAGCATCATGAAAGGACTTTTTTGCAATGAGGGGGGGGGGATTCAAGTTCAGGTTATTTATATGCTGCAATTTCCCTCCGGGGATTACTAAAGTATTTTGATTCTGATAATCCTTGTCAATTAGATTCACAAACTCATTTCCCAATTTCCTGGGCACCTTCAACATATTAAATTGCACCAACAAAGTCACTAAACATCTTAAACTACTACCACACTGAAGGTTACACCCTGTGTTTCATGCAATTAATTTCTGGTGTGTTGGAATCACATGTTATGTGCATGCACATGTTACCTCTACCATCACTGAATCTGGTTTCAAATGCCTTTATCATGTTGTCTTGACTAGACTCACTGCATAAGGCTTCTAAGGTCCATGGGAGTGGTAGCTCAGTGGTCAGGGCATTGGGCTATCAATCTATCTGTTACGAATCGGAGTGCGCGCTGTCCGGAAAATGGCGGCGCAGCGCGGTGCGGGGTCACAATATCGAGCCAGGCGACCAGGTAAGCGAATAAACAAATACTTTTATTTTGCCTTGCACAGCGGGAACGCCGCTAGAAAAAGCAAAGGGCAAAAAAATAAACAACAGACCCGATGCAGCGGGAACGCCGCTGCGAGCAGGAGGAAACGAGCCGAGAAAACAAAACTAACAGCGGAACGGCCGCTGGATACTCGGCGAACGAGAACACGAAAATAAATAAAATAAACAAAATAAACACCCACACCAAACACCCGACGTAGCACTGAGCGAACGCATACAAGCGAGAACACTCGTAATAACACATGTTAATGCTGACCCGCTGGCTACTGAGTTTGCGTGCTTGATAAGCAGCCAGCGGGTCGCATGTGATCAGGTAGGACCCAATCCCTGATCACGAGGGTGGGTTCTACCTAAGGAAGCCCTACACGGCCAAAAACCAGCACACGAGAGGCAGGTTGGGAGGGGACCAACCCTCCCAACCTGACATATCGCCCCCCCAAAAGTAACCGGGGGACAAAGACCACCGGGGAAACAGAAAAGAAAACAAAAGGGGCTCGAGGGCAGCGCGGAGACCCCTAGAGGGTGCGGGGCGACGTGACCAATGGAGATACCGGAAGACGGCGTGACCCTTTGTGATGTCGAGGGGCGCGTGACCCCTTGAGGATCCGGGGGCGTTCTGACCCTCGAAGGGTGTAAGGATCCAGAGACCCCAAGAGACAGCGGGGTGGATGTGACCCCCTGTGAGCACGGCGACGCCGTAACCTCCCGTGTGTGAGTCGGCGCCGTGCCTTCTTATGGGCACGAGGGTGACGGGACCCCTTGAGAACGCCGAGGCGCCGTGACCTCCTGTGAATGCGCGGGGGGCATGGCCCCAGATGAGCGGGAGGGAGGCGTGCCCTCTTGAGGGTACAGGACCGCCTTGACCCTATGTGAGCCCGGAAAGGGCTTGACCCTTTGGCCCGGCGGAGGTGGCGCGACTCCTTGTGTGGGCGGCGACGTCGTGACCCCTTGGCGATCCGGGGGCGTTCTGACCCTCGAAGGATGTGAGGGTCCAGAGACCCCAAAAGACAGCGGTGAGGATGTGACCCCCTATGAGCACGGCGACGCCGTGACCTCCCGTGTGTGAGGTGGCGCCATGCCTTCTTACGGGCACGAGGGTGACGGGACCCCTTGAGGACGCCGGGACGCTGTGACCTCTTGTGAATGCGCGGGGGACATGACCCCAGGTGAGCGAGAGGGGGGCATGCCCTCTTGAGGGTACGGGAACGCCGTGACCCCTTGTGAATGGAAGGGCGACGCGACCTTTGGCGTGTGTTTAAAGGATGAGGCCCCTTGGGTGCGTGAGGGGAAGGATACCCTTTGGGACCCCGAGAACCCAGGCTTAAACCGGAGGCCGAAGTACACACGATAGCCGGGGGGAACCGAGAGGATGTAGGTCCGACCCGACTAGGTCCCGAAATGGCCCGAGTGGTCGCACATGTGAACCGGGTGGACGCTGAAGTGACCCGAGTGACCGCACAGGTGACCCGAGTGAACGCTGAAAAAACCCGAGTGCACGCATAAGTGGACCGAGTGCACGCATAAGTGACCCGAGTGAACGCGGTCGTGACCCGACTGGACGCCATGGTGAGTCCGGGTAGCTTCATGATCAGTGCGGCCGGCCCAGGGTCCCATGTGAACATGTCCACCCCCAAAGTCCTTGGTCCGGCGGATCCTTTGTCCGGAGCAGGTGGCCAAGTGTCCTTTACAGGTGGCTGGTTGTCCACTTGTGAGGGTCTATAGTCCGTAGAGCCGGAACGGAACAATATAGGGGAAATCTGGTCCTGTGCGGTGTCCACAGCAATCCAGCGACTCCCTACTAGACCACGAGTCTGCCCTCCGGTGGACACATCGAGCACTATGCTCCGACCTCCAGTTTGCCACCTCTCCGTCACCTGGACACAAAAAGAGAGAGCCGGTATCTTGTCCACATCACCCCCTCTGTGGTCCTGTTCTACCGAGACCGAGTCTGAACCCCGTCCGCCGGCTAGACCGACCCCGGACGTAATGTCCATCGAAGAACCCCCGCCGAACGCTTCGCGAGGTGAAATGCGAGGAGGAACGCGTTGGGACGAAGCCTGCAGGGAGTGACCCTGGGTGTTGTGATAAGCAGCCCTAGAAGCCGCGCTAGGAGAATCGCGAGCGGGATCGCGGGAAGCGACGCGCGGAGGGCTGTGAGGGGCAACGCGAGGGGCATCGCGGAGAGAGCCGCGAGGGAACACGCGATGAAGCGGAGGATCAACCCGAGCATCGAGAGACGCAACCGGAGATGCAGTACAAGGTGCGGCGTGAGAAGAATCGCGTTCAAACGCGTGCGGAGAGTCACCCTGAATATCGGGCGACGCAGCGCGGGGTGAGTCGCGAGCGGAATCACGAGGAGCAACCCGGGAGGAACCGCACGGGGCAATGAGAGGAACGACGCCCGGAACAATGCGGGAAATAACACGTTGGGGAGCCTGCCGAGTGTCACCCGGTGCGCAGCGAGAGGCAGCACGAGAGTCCACGCGAGGAAAATCGCGAGCGGGATCGCAGGAAGCGACGCGCGGAGGGCTGCGAGGGGCTACGCGAGAGGAACCGCGGGAAGAGACGCGCGGAGGGCTCTGAGAGGCACTGCGAGGGAAACCGCGGGGAATACCGAGGAAACCCCGTTGAGGATAAGCCTCATCCAACACCTCGTGGGACGCAGCCACACAAAGTGCAGTGCGGAGCGGCATGGTGTGGGGTGCGGCGTGAGGTGGCACGGCGCGAGACGCGGCGAGAGGCGGCACGGCCCGGGGCAACGCAGCGCGAGGCGACGTAGCGTGAGGCAAAACCCGGGCAGCGAGGGGGAACTCGCTGAGCGGGACCTCTGTGGAGTAGGGAGACTCGCACGGAGGAACGCGCGGCGGGGCCCGAGTCTCGAGCGACCGTTCACAGAGCGGGTCCTCCGTGGAGACAGGGTCCAGCGGAGAAACCGAAGACAGGGGCTGCGAGACGAGGAGGAACGCGCCGACCGGGTCCTCCGTGGAGTCAGGAGACTCACACGGAGGAGCGTGAGGCGGGACCCGGGTAGAGAGAGAGGGCTCGCTGAATGCATCCTCCGTGGAGATAAGTGACTCGCACGGAGGAGCATGCAGCAGGACCCGAGCGCGCCGCAAGGCGCGAGGTGCAGCGCGAGGTGCAGCTCGAGACGACGCAGCGCAAAACGACGCAGCGCGGGGCAAAACCCGGGCAGCGAGGGGGAACTCGCTGAGTGGGGCCTCTGTGGAGTAATGAGATTCGCACGGAGGAACGTGAGGCGGGACCCGAGTAGCGAGAGAGAGAGAGCTGAATGCGTCCTCCGTGGAGATAGGAGGCTCAGCGTGAGGTGCAGCGGAGGGAGACGCGCGGAGGAGCGCGGATTCTCGCGCTTCGACTCATGCGCTGGATCGCGCCGCGGACTCCCGGCCCTTCCGCGGTGAAGCTGCCTCTTCACCGCGTCCAGGTGCACATCCACGGAGCCGGCATCTGAACCCGGGGCGAACCGGGCTAAGAATGCCGACTCGAAACGGCTTGCTGAGGTGAGACAAATGTCCCCAGTGGCCACTAGGCCCTCGGCCCACCTCAGCGCAGGACCCAGGAGACGGGAGAGGTAAAACAACACCCTCTCTCGGTCCGAAAGCTCCCGACTGGTTACCAAGTCGAACACCCTGCGACAGCCGATAATGTATGGCAGTGGCTTTAACGCCACCCCGTCGCAGGGTGCCGGGAGCTTAATCGAAGCCGAGAGAGGGAAAACGATCTCCCCATACTCCGGGACCCGATCAATGCCCCTCCCCGCTCCAACCTCCGAGGAGCGAGTACTGCGGCGAGAACTAGACGGCGTGGCCGGCGCCAGGCTAAGAAAGCCGATCGCCACAGACGGGGCAACTATTGGCATGGCTAGTGCCGAGTAAATAAGCCTTACTGCTGCAGCCGGGGACACGGCTAAAGGCAGGGCTAATGCCGAGTTATGAAAGCCGGTGCTGCAGCTGGAGGAAGCGGCTAACTGACGTGGCTAGCGCCGATCTAAGTAGCCTAATGCTGCAACTAAAACCACGGCTACTGGCGAGGCTAATGCCGATGTAAAAAGCCGAGTGTTGCAGCCGAAAACACGGTACCAACGCGGGTTAGCGCCGAAGCTACCGCTGCTAACAGCCGGGAAATGCGGCTAAGCGCGGTTAGCGCCGAAGCTAACGCCGCAGCCGATGAGATATAAACAAACAAACAAACCCGGGACGAAAACCGGGGAACGCGGCCGAACGCGGTCGCGCAGAAATATAATAGAACGTGCGCTTACCCGGAGAAGGAGGCCTGGACTTGGCAGAAGTCATCTGGGGTCAGCATTTCTGTTACGAATCGGAGTGCGCGCTGTCCGGAAAATGGCGGCGCAGCGCGGTGCGGGGTCACAATATCGAGCCAGGCGACCAGGTAAGCGAATAAACAAATACTTTTATTTTGCCTTGCACAGCGGGAACGCCGCTAGAAAAAGCAAAGGGCAAAAAAAATAAACAACAGACCCGATGCAGCGGGAACGCCGCTGCGAGCAGGAGGAAACGAGCCGAGAAAACAAAACTAACAGCGGAACGGCCGCTGGATACTCGGCGAACGAGAACACGAAAATAAATAAAATAAACAAAATAAACACCCACACCAAACACCCGACGTAGCACTGAGCGAACGCATACAAGCGAGAACACTCGTAATAACACACGTTAATGCTGACCCGCTGGCTACTGAGTTTGCGTGCTTGATAAGCAGCCAGCGGGTCGCATGTGATCAGGTAGGACCCAATCCCTAATCACGAGGGTGGGTTCTACCTAAGGAAGCCCTACACGGCCAAAAACCAGCACACGAGAGGCAGGTTGGGAGGGGACCAACCCTCCCAACCTGACACTATCAATCTAAAGGTTGGGGGTTCAAATCCCAGGTCCCCTGAAGTTACCAATGTGGGTCCTTGAGCAAGACCCTTAACCCTCATTGCTCCAGGGATGTTGTAATTAACCCTGTTCTCACCTTGTAAGTCGCTTTGGATAAAAGCGTCCAATAAATGACCAAATGTAAATGCAGTACCTGGTAAATTGGGAGGGTTTCGGAAGTTTTACTCAAAATACCCTGACTATTGAATGGGGGTAATGTTACTCCTGTGACTACCTCTTCACTTAAATTCTAATAGGTGCTTCAATATTTTTTTTTATATCTTCCAGTCCTCTACAGTAATTTTTACAGTTCAGTTGTCTAATTTGCGTGACTACTCAGAGTAATCATCATAATAATTAATACTGTATATGATTATGTTTATGATTATGCATATATATATATATTTTTTAATCTTTGCTCTTTTCTTTTGTTTCATGCTTTGGCAAGGCCCTATTGCAATATCTTTAATTATTTTAATACTTTTAAATAAAACCTTAAGGTGTGCTATTAACTGTACACTACGAATAAGCAATAGATTTAAGTCTGCTGTGACCTAATTACATGATATTATTTTCCACAGTTAAACTAAAGCTATTTGTTTATTTGTTAAGCAGCCATGAATATTGAAGAGCTGACATTAAACCACCCAAATTGTACCTGAGAATTGTACCAGAGAACAGAGATGCAATTTTGTGTTTTGTTTGTGTGTGTGTGTGTGTGTGTGTGTTAAGGAAATTATGTGTTTTACTGATTACTGATTTACTTTGTTAACAATGATCACCTGGTGAGGACTTTCCATTCCCTTTAATCAAAAAACCTATCAATTATTAACATGTCTAAGACATGTATAACAATTTCTACCTTTGTGTTATTCAGAAGCCCAAGGGCATGCAGGCAGCAAGAGAAAAGCTCAGCATGGATCCTTCCTGGAGATATATGATGCCATACGTAGCCCATTCAAACTGAGAGGAGGTCTCCTGCTGTGCTCCTTTTGGTTCATATGCTCGCCAATACAAAAGCAGATGGTTGTGTCCCAGTCTCCAGGCTTTTTTAGTCACCTTTCACCCTGTTATCCATCGCATCTACAGAAGATGTGCTCTGGCACCACTAGTCCAACTGCAAAATTACTTCAAGAAATGTTCATCTTTACAGAGCAGGTTTAAATGAAACTTATAGCACATGGAGATGTCAAGACCACAGAAAAAAAAGAAAAGTGATGGGAAAACAATGGTGCATTTTACTTTATTGTATTCTTTTTGAGATAAAAAAGGAAAAAAAAATCACAAATACAATGAACAGGAGTTTAGGGATACCAACAGTGTTTTTTTATTTTAAAAAGATCAGGATAGCTAATAATACTCATTCATTCATTATCTTCCACTTTATCCTATATTAGGGTCGTGGGGGGGTTCCCCCATCCAGGGGAGAACGTTTTGGGCGCTGGGTAGATACACCCAGGACAGGGCGCCAATCTATCGCTGGGCACACACTCACACGCACACATACACACTCTACATGGGGCAATTTGGAGAACTCAATTGACTTGATCCATGTTTTTGGACTGTGGAATGAAACCGGAGAACCCGGAGGAAACCCACACGGACACGGGGAGAACATGGAAACTCCACCCAGATGGGGATTCGAACCGGGAATCCCTAGTGCTGAGAGGCGAACGTGCTAACCACTAAGCCACCGTACTGCCCAGTTAATAATACTATTATAGGAATTAAAATGTCAAAACTTCACAGTCTTTGCTGTAATTTACAAATCCAATGCAGGAAAAATAAGGAAAAAGGTCTGTGCTAATTGCTGTTGAAGAGAGCAAACAAATGTGGGCATCATAAGAAATATGAAATAAGAAATAAAAAAGAAACATATGCCAGCAAAGTATTGAATACAACAAAGAATTGAATTTTTTTACATTTATTTATGATTGGCCAAAACTGTACAGCAAAAAAAAGCAGGCTTTATATTACGTTAGTGCACAAAGTTATTCCAATTAGTGCACCAGCTACTTATAGGTTTCTTCTAATTTGGCAAATAATATAGCTGTAGATTTGTCTTTTATTCTTAACTTTACTAGTTTAATTCTGTGTGTATTTGAACATTAATTAAACCATGTGAACAGCATATGCCTTTTAAAATGACAAAGGGAAAACAGGGAAGGTAAAGATATAAAGTAAATGGGATAATACAGGGCGGCACGGTGGCTTAGTGGTTAGCACGTTTGCCTCGCAGCGCTAGGGATTCCCAGTTCTAATCCCAATCTGGGTGGAGTTTGCATGTTCTCCCCGTGTACATGTAGCTTTCCTCCGGGTTCTCCAGTTTTCTCCCACAGCCCAAAAACATGGATCAATTGAATTCTCCAAATTGCCCCATATAGAGTGTGTTTGTGTGAGTGAGTGTGAGATCAGCGATAGATTGGCACCCTGCCCTGGGTGTATCTGTCCAGCCCCCGAAACGTTCTCCCCTGGATGGGCATGGGGAACCCCCCCGCGACCCTAATAGAGGATAAAGTGGAAGATAATGGATCGATGGATGGATGGAATAATACAGTCTGTCAGATGTTTGTTCATGTTCTTCTTGTCCTTTTTCAACTCCTGTTTTACTAATTTGCATGTGTTAATTAGTTAATAGACCCTTGTTGATATTCATTGTCATCTGATGTGTTTTTCCTGTCACATGTTTACCCCTTGTCTATATAAACCTGACTTGTTGTTTGAGTCAGTCCTCTTTTCTAACTTTTTTTTCAGTCATTGTAATTTTTTAATTAAAAATATAATAGGGAGAAAGACAAAGATAAAAATACAGCCACAAGAAAACTATAACTTCTGTCTCAGTTTACGTAAATCTCTAAAGCTGTACAGTTTACAGTATTTAGGTTTCTTCTATTTAAATATCAGCTGGTTCCTGTTTAAAAGAGGGATCTTCTGTAGTGGTAATGCTTTTCATTGCCTTAGTTAAGCAACATTTATTAGAAAACACTTTAATTGATAAGTCCTTCTGATGAAGTACTGATGAAGTGAACATCGTTATTATTGTCCAGTCGCTCTTAATAGCAAACAGCCATTAGTTGAGTCCAACCGAGAGTTAAGTGCTCAATTGCCAGATAAGACAACATTCATTTAGGACAGAGATGCTAATGCAGTTTCTTTTGGAGAGGAGAAAAAGGACAAAAAGTCTCATAACTCTCATCTATGTATCTCTTGGGATCAGAAAACAGCTTTTAAAAGACAAAAGGGCCTCTAAATCCCCAAAAATAATTTTTTGTCTTACAAAATTACAATTACGTACAATTAATTTATAGAGACTTTAAACTAAAAATAATATTATTATATTAGTAGTTATATTAATAGTTATATATATATATATATATATATATATATATATATATATATATATATATATATATATATAATATTAAATAGTTTTCAAGTAACCCTTCTTAGAAGACTGTGTGAGCTTTTGTTGTGCTTCAGGCTTTTTTTGACAGCAAGAGTCAATTAATCACTTTGTTTTAGGACGAGCATGACAGCCCTAATTGATCACATAGTAATTGCTGATTTAGTAATCAATTATAATCTTTTTATCTAAATACTCATACCATTAAAATAAAATGTTTTTTTTTTACATCACCAGAAAACCAGGAATGATACATGGTAAAAAGCACAATAAATTACTTCTTGCAAACACAAAATTTAACAAAAACAGTTAATTCATTTAGAATGCAGTTAAGCAAGCAAAACAAAATGCTGCTTACTTACCAATAACTTTTATCACAACAGTAGTGCACAACTTTTTTTTTGCACAATTGTGCAACTTTTTATCAATTTCAACTTGCCTGAGGCTTTGTTAAAATTGATAATCCAGTCTGAGCTACACCTTGTTGGGTTTATATACCTTGTTGGGTTTATATGGCACTTAGTTTATTTGTAACAGCCCAACAATTTGGAACAGCCTAACTATCTATCTCCCACAACCCTAACTGCAGAATTAAAAATTAAAAATGTAGCAATAAGCAATTCAGTTTATACATCAATTTACATTAGTTTACACAGCACATAAAGAAACAGATTAGGTAATGGCATACAGCTCCGGTATCGCACTGTATAAAGAAATAGAAACAAAGGTGTTCAGCTCCCTTCAAAATCATATTTTTTTCATATTTTTTTTCATGTAACAACAACTTAAATGTATTTTGCTAGGATTTTATTATAGACCCACCCAAATGAGCAAGAAATTGGGAAGTAAAAAGTAAACAATATTTATATTTTTTGTGCTTGTGTGCATTTGTATTTTGCCCCTGTACTCTTAATAAAATCCAGTGTAACCATGTGCTTTTAGAAGTCACCTAATGAGAAGATAAATTCCACCTGTGTGTTGTTTATTTGTGGTATAACTACAGTAATTTTTTAGCTACATTGGTAAACCAACGGCATCATAACAACTAAGGAATACACCAGAACATTTTACAGAGCACTGTATGGAGTATGGAACAAGTTTAAATCTATAAAGACATAACCATCCTCCTAAACTGACAGCACAGACAAGTAGAGCACAAATTAGAGAAGCAGACATGAGGTCCATGGTCACTCTGGAGAAGATCCACAGCTCAAGTTGGAGAATCTGTCTACAGCAAAACTATTGGTTGTGTAGTTCAAAAATATGGTCTTATTGAGACTGGAAAAACACAGACATTTTGAAACCAAGCAATAAAATGTTTGCCATCAGACATTATGTAGGGCCATACATTTGACCCATCACAAATGATGATCAATATGAAGAGCTGCTGATGTGAGAAAATTATTTTAAAATCACTCATACACTGAAAACTGAAAAATTAATTGCTAAAAACTGCCTTGGCAACTATTGAGCACCAAACTACAGACTGATTTACAAATTAGTTCAAGTGCATTTCCATCCATCCATTATCTTCCGCTTCATCCTATATTAGGGTCGCGGGGGGGTTCCACATGCCCAGCCAGGGGAGAATGTTTCGGGCACTGGGCAGATACACCCAGGACAGGGCGCCAATCTATCGCTGGGCACACACTTACTCAGACACGCACACATACACACTATATGGGGCAATCTGTAGAACTCAATTGACTTGATCCATGCGTTTGGACCGTGGTAGGAAAACGGAGAACCCGGAGGAAACCCACGCGGACACAGGGAGAACATGGAAACTCCACCCAGATTGGGATTCGAACCGGGAATCCCTAGTGCTGAGAGGCGAACGTGCTAACCACTAAGCCACCGTGCCTCCCAGAAGTGCAACATATCAATTAAAAAATACAATTTCTGCATTTTTTAGTTGGAATTCTTTCCTGATAATTCTGGTACAATAAGTGATAAACTTACATAAACTTACATAAGACATTGCAATGAAAGAAAATCATTACAAATGCTACTTGAATCGGCAGAAAACGTGTAGCTCAGTTAAACTAACACATACGATTTAAATGCATTATAGTCAGTAGGAATTAATCTCACGTTTCATAAAATCTGTTTCATACAAACAATCAGAAATTATTTTTGTGTTCAGCTTGAATTGGTATTTCATTCATTCATTCATTATCTCCCGCTTTATCCTCTATTAGGGTCGCGGTGGGGTTCCCCATGCCCATCCAGGGGAGAACGTCTCGGGCGCTGGGCAGATAGACCCAGGACAGGGCGCCAATCCATCGCTGGGCACACACTCACTCACACAGACACACTCTATATGGGGCAATTTTGATAATTCAATTAACTTGATCCATGTTTTTGGACTGTGGGAGGAAACCGGAGAACCCGGAGGAAACCCACGCAGACACGGGGAGAACATGGAAACTCCACCCAGATGGGGATTCGAACCGGGAATCCCTAGCGCTGAGAGGCGAACGTGCTAACCACTAAGCCACCGTGCCGCCGAATTGGTATTTCAAAGAACATCAAATATTTTCAAAGGAGCAGAAACAAAAAATGTGTAGTTCCCTGTTAGATTAATGGAGATAAAAATTATACAAAACATTTCAGAATTAAGTTATAGAATAATAGGACATATCTTAATTTATTAATTTTGATATGAAGTAAATAATAATCATGAATGGAAGCACATCTAAATGAATGAGGAGTTAATTTGTTAAAAGACAAAACAGTTAAATTGAATAAATATGTAGACCAATAAAATTAGAAAAAAGTAGAATACTTGATTGTGAATGAATAAGTGATCAATTGCTAATTAAAATGTTGGTGGTTAAGTAAACAAAGCAAGTGTATTTATATTAATTTCTATACATAACAGATGTGCAGTTTTTACTCTACACTACTATGTGGTGAAATGTAAAAGCAATAA
Source organism: Corydoras sp. C115 (assembly GCA_019802505.1). Taxonomy (NCBI): domain Eukaryota; kingdom Metazoa; phylum Chordata; class Actinopteri; order Siluriformes; family Callichthyidae; genus Corydoras; species Corydoras sp. C115. The sequence goes on from JAFMOC010000012.1 coordinate 2,680,953, forward strand.
TGCAGTTAGTTATCCACATTTTAATAATCAATGTTTATACTTTCTGCAAGTAAACAATACATCTTCCTTACATTACCTCATTTACTACTTTAGAATTTGTGCTGCAGTGTATTATGGGACAGTTTTATGACTAACTTTAGCTATTTCTAAGCATAAATCAGTCAGTTATTTATAGTGCAGCTGCTTACAGAAACAAAGCCTGAACTGAGGGGAGAAAACAAGCCAGTCATTGTACGTTCATGAAATTATGCTCATGATAGCATTGGTCATTTTATAAAAGCTTATGCACAAGTTGCATGACATATATGTAAATCATTCTGGTAATTCAATCACAACTAAATCATCCCTTAACTACAATTACAGTGGAATTATTGACAACTGAGTTCTTGTTTGAATACAGTCAAACTGAATAATTTGTATCATATATTTACATTACATTTACATTCACATTTAGTCTTTTAGCAGACGCTTTTATCCAAATCGACTTACAAATGAGAACATCACAAGTCAGTAGTTATAAAGAAAACCTGTACACTGTAAAAACTACACTGTAAAATCATCAAACCTGATTGTTATTTGATGCTGCCCCCCCCCCCCTCTTTTTATATTTCTCCCTACAACAGGTGTTTGTTAGATGCGTCTTTAGTACTGCCTAGTGATTCTACGGACCGAGTTGGGAAGATCGTTCCACTATTTTGCAGTAGTGAAGGCCACGAAGTGAGAATTAACTCTATATGGGGCAATGGGAGGAAACCAGAGAACCCGGCGCAAACCCACGTGACACGGGGAGAACATGGAAACACCAAACAGATTGAGATTCGAACTGGGAATCCCCATTCACATGTGTAGTGTACTCACCACTGCCACTCGGAGGAAGTGCATGACAGTACACAAACCCACATTGTGTTAAACAAATTTAAAAATGGGAAAATCAGACAGAGACATGGGCCAGGCAACAGTAAATGTTTGTTGCTGACCTTGTTTTGCTACAGTGAAGTTCAAGAAGTCTGTCTCAGTTTGCTGGTGTTTCCCAACAAAATTCATTCACCTTTCTCTTTCTGTCATATGACAATGCAGTTTTGTTTTTTGTCTTTCAAGTCACTGTTATCCAAAATTCAAAGGTTTAGTAAGGTGTTCACATACTTTGAATATATAATCAATATTGTAATGATCTCTTTTGGCAGACAGCATGCACTGAACGTGCTGTGGATATCCCAAGTGTATTTCTGTTTTTTTTTTGGTGCTTTATTAGATCCCTAGGAGATTTGTTACTTTTTCCAGTGCACTATGCCCGGCCTGCATTTCAGAACATTCACCAGCCCAAAAACTTGCTATGCTAAGGCTATGTATGCTATTACCTGCCTCCTCCAGGTTGTTTATGGAACCACTAAGGGATTGCGGCTTTTCTTCAATCTCAGCAGTCTGATATAAAAAATCATGGTGCCTTGCTGTGCCAGCTGGCTAATTTCCCTGGGCAGTAAGCTTGGTCAGCCCTGGCCTCATCAGCAACAACAGCCGCTACCAGAAAAGTGATGGCAAAAAAAAAAAATGAATCCAACAGAAATGCAGCCAATGGTCTAAAATAGCCCATGCACTAAGCTGGGAATTTTACAAAAACTGAATGGCATCACTTCATCATATATTTACTGTGATCAATTAAATAAATATCAAGGAATAATTTGCATAATGAAACATTAATAATTAAACATTAAATGCATTCTGTAGTGTGAAAGACCATGTAATATCAATCAAGCTCACTCACTTTCCACTTACAGCTCATAAAGCTCCCAAATTTCATTTTGCATGGTGAAGCGGCTTCAAATTAGTATAGTCATATAAAAATATGGATGCAGGATATGTAATACAATACATGCTACAGCTCTACAGCCCTTTAGTATGATTTTCGTTATACTCTTTATATTTAATTTTTGATTGATTGAAACCAATTAAGACAACTTGTGACAAGTGGTGTTGAAGAAAACTGATACAAAAAGTTTCACAATGTTCAGAATAGAATTTATACATATTGAACATTATTATTTTTCATTCATTCATTATCTTCCGCTTTATCCTCTATGAGGGTCGCGGGGGGGGGTTCCCCATGCCAATCCAGGGGAGAACGTCTCGGGCGCTGGGCAGACACACCCAGGACAGGACGCCAACCTATCACTCACACACACACACACACACACTCTCCATGGGGCAATTTGGAGAACTCAATTGACTTGATCCATGTTTTTGGACTGTGGGAGGAAACCGGAAAACCCGGAGGAAACCCACGCAGACACGGGGAGAACATGGAAACTCCACCCAGATGGGGATTGGAACCGGGAATCCCTAGTGCTGAGAGGTGAACGTGCTAACCACTAAGCCACCGTGCCACCGAACATTATTATTTACTTTATCAAATTGGTTATAAATGCATCGTAATAAAATAACTGTTTACTATGACTGCATTCTTGTCAATTTGCTTACATTTAAAAGTATTTCTAGAGTATAGTAGTAATCTGGATATTAATACTGTATATATGTATATGTCCTGTCCTGTGTTTGTGTGTGCAGCCCTGCATACTGCTGTGATACCTGCCTCGAGTCTCACTTCAATCTGGTGGAACCTGTGGTTTGGAACACGGTCGCTGACGTCAACACCGCCTTGCTGCAACGTTACGCCGCCAGCTCAGCGTTCCGTGTTTTCCGCCAGCGTTTACACTACCACGCGCTGTCCCACGATTGTTGTGAGAATAAACTGTGTTGACTGTACCTCCGCTTCAGACTGTTCATTCCGAGTAGTGGATCCACCGCGCTCCGGTGGATCCATTGACCGTCACACACACATATATATATATATATATATATATATATATATATATATATATATATATATATATATATATATATATATATATATATTTGTAACTGAACCATTGTGCAAAACTATTATCCTTCAAACTGTATTAAAATATTAACTTACTTTAGATAAAGGCATAGAGAAATGTATCGTTTAATTTGACTTATAATAAACTTTTTTAATGCACCTGTTACTCTTTACCCAGACAATGGCGTAAGTTTTGACAAATATAATATTTCTATTAATGGCTGACTGAAATGTATATATCAATAAGTATAACATGACGCACAGTGATTCAGTGATTAGTTATTAAGGACAACATCTTTCCTGGTATAAAAGCCCTCAATATGGACCAGCAGCATTCAAGTAGGGCTGGAGCTGGGGTGAGCTGAGTGGTGCATTGGTATGTCTGGGCGTTTACATTTTGCTCCATTTTGGTCAAAGTGCTGGTTTGGTACCGTAACATACCTGGCATTGGTGAGTAAGTGAATACATACCTGTTTTTAGTAGATGAAGACTTTGTCAAGTCTGAAACAGGAACTAAAAATAAATAAAAATGATAAAGGTTTGGTTGAGGTTAAAGAAACATTAAGAGGAGCAGAAAGGGTTTATTTAAGATGATTATATACACTTGTATTGACTAGAAACAGGGGTTTGCACAAACCAACAAGTGGTTTTATTAAATATCAAATGACGGTTAAATGGAACCAAGTAATGGCCAACTAATAGGTCAACAATACTCGCATACTATGCACCACTAAATGTTACTGAATTTTTTTGTTAAACTGTTACTTTTGCCATTTTTTCTCTTGGACTCACTTCTGTATGTACTGTTACCCAGCTGGACTTGTCAGGCACACGAGTAGTAGGAGGCAAAAATCTTCCTTAAATATCTATATAATTAAAGCAAAGGTAATGAGTTGCATCTTAAACCAGGTTGGAATTTTAGAACTCAATGGTAAAAAAATTTACCGAATGCTAGAGATCTATTTTGTTCAAAGCAGAGTAAATGTCTTGCAGGATATACACAAATAAAAGAGTTACAGGGAAATCAAACAAAAAGATGCATTAAGTATGGCCTGCAGCTACTGAAATCAGCCACATCATTGCTGAACAGCCGCCTGGCGACGAGACTGACTTGTAGTGCTCAATAGTGAAATTGCGCAGCTTTTTAATTCAGACACAGAAGATGAGGACTTTGATGGATTTGTGGGATTAGAGTGATTAAAATAATGTGTGTTTTGTCAAGTAGTAGAATGAACTTCAATTATAAATCACCGTTTTACTTTTCTTGTAGATCGTATGTTTTAGCAAGTGCCTTATAATACGGTGCCGTATAGAATAAGTACCGTACAGAAGTAGAGTCCGTAATTGAGACTGCGCCTTATAGTATGGTGCACCTTATGGTCCGGAAAATACGGTAATTAAAAAAAGACATCTGGGAGGACTTTTTAAAATAGGCTTCCCTGGGCTCTGTAGCGCTCTTAATCATTTGATCATGGAATAGATACTAAGCAATTGATCAGCTTAATTCAATTGAATGCAATAAAGCAAACACATTTAAATAAAGATTAATTAAGAGTAATGGCCATAAAATAATCAATTTGGCATTGCTGGTATTAAAACCCTTAACCCTATGTTTAATAATGCATTATCTACAGTATATTCTATTCTATTCTATAGTTGTCCTCTTCCAGGACCCACATTCCTTGCAGTTCAGCATTGTGTATACTGACACCTTTCTATCAGAATCAGCACTAACTTTTTCAGCAATTCAAGCAACAGTATCAGACCACACAGGCCAGCATTTGCTTCCTTTGCATCAATGAGTTTTGACTACGCATTACCCTGTTGCTGGTTTTTCACTGTTCTTTCCTTGAACCACTTTTAATAGATGTTGGCCACTGCAGAATAAGAACACCTGCTTCAGTTTTGAAAATGCCCTGACCCGTAATTTTGACCCATGAGTTGCTATAGTTGTTACTGTACCCTCTCTGTCAGCTAAAACAAGTGTAATAATTAACCATCTTTTTATCAACAATGTGTTTTCATTTGAAAGATCCCACTCACAGTTTTATTTTTCCTCTGTTGCACTATTTATGGTAAGCACTGTGGCACATTGTGGAGTTAGTGTGCGGTTTGTAAGTTTTCCCCAACAACCCTGAGATATTTTTATTTAACAATCAGCATTAAGCCCCAGAATTGCTGCAACATGTATTATTAGAGCCCTCTTTATATTTTAAAAAATAAAAGTACATGTGTGTAAAAAATACTTAAATGAAAAACATGGTTGAAGAAGTTGTATTAAGGTTAGATGAATCATAGATGTCCTGTTTTGCTTTACAATGATACACATTTCTTTCTCACACATGCTCTCTCTCTCTCTCTCTCTCTCTCTCTCTCTCTCTCTGTCTCTCTCTCTCTCTCTTTCTTACTTGTACTAGCTAGAGTGACAGACTGTTACCTCTTTACTCAAAATAAGTTTGGCTAAATGTTGTCAGCCCTGCCTGACCTGGTGGAGTGCCATAAATACTACACACAAATATTCTTCCTCTATGAATAAAAACGGCAGGCTCAGCCAGGAGTAACAGCTGAGAAAAGGGAATGAAGCTTGGATGAAAGTCAAAACAACACAAAGCACCTGAGCTCTCATTGTACTGTACAAAACATAACTGTGTAACAAAGCCCTGCTTGATTTGCATTTATTCATTCATTCATTATCTCCCGCTTTATCCTCTATTAGGGTCGCGGTGGGGTTCCCCATGCCCATCCAGGGGAGAACATCCCAGATAGACCCAGGATGTGCCGCCAATCCATCGCTGGGCACACACTCACTCACACAGACACACACTATATGGGGCAATTTTGAGAATTCAATTGACTTGATCCATGTTTTTGGACTGTGGGAGGAAACCGGAGAACCCGGAGGAAACCCACGCAGACACGGGGAGAACATGGAAACTCCACCCAGATGGGGATTCGAACCGGGAATCCCTAGCGCTGAGAGGCGAACGTGCTAACCACTAAGCCGCCCGATTTGCATTTATGTATATATTAATTTGTTTATACAATTAATTTAAATATAGTATGTAATGTTAGATTCTCAGCTGCAAAATTTGCTTTGAGCCATCAATCAAACTCTTAAAGCATAAACCAGGTACTTATCTCCAATAATCTAAAGACATGACGGTTTGTGAATATGAGATACCAAATTACCCAACTCCCCTAAGACTCATAATTTAAAACTATCCAGAAAAGTTTAGCCTTTGGGCAGTCCAGATGTCAGACTCTTTATTAAATAAATAAATAAATAAATAAATAAGGCGGCACGGTGGCTTAGTGGTTAGCACGTTCGCCTCTCAGCACTAGGGATTCCTGGTTTGAATCCCCATCTGGGTGGAGTTTCCATGTTCTCCGCGTGTCCGCGTGGGTTTCCTCCGGGTTATCCGGTTTCCTCCCACAGTCCAAAAACATGGATCAAGTTAATTGAGTTCTCCAAATTGCCCCATATAGAGTGTGTTTGAGTGAGTGAGTGTGTGCCCAGCGATGGATTGGCACCCTGTCCTGGGTCTATCTGCCCAGCGCCGAGACGTTCTCCCCTGGATGGGCATGGGGAACCCCACCGCGACCCTAATAGAGGATAAAGCAGGAGATAATGAATGAATGAATGAATAAATAAATAAATAAATAAATAAATAAATAAATAAAGATTGCATTAACAGGATACTGTGTCATACAAAACTTCCAGGAGATTTGAGGGTTAAAAAAATATATATATTATCTATATTTGACCAACAATCATATCACAGTCACAATTAGTCAAATCACTTGTACAAAGATAATGGATAGAGGTCTTTTTATAGAAGTCAAATTAGTCAAATGTGGGAGTGATGCTTTCATGCAATGTCAATAGTTAATTTCAATTAGTTGGCATTAACCACAAGATGGAGTCTGGTGACATTACTAGCCAATTCCACCAGTTGTCACCACTAGAATGCAGTGTACAGTGTACTTACCTCTGGAGTGTATGGTACATTTTACTCATGTGGGCATCTGCTGAAAGCCAAAGTAGAGAAAACAGCAATAGGATTACATTGACTTATTTAGGATAGTTGAACAGCAGAAAATGTTGTACAATAATAAAGTTGGGAAAGCATGTGTTGCTGTCATTCAGCTGATTAATTATAATAATATTGATAATATTAAAACTATGTGCCAAAATTAAATCTAAGGTACAATTACAGTGATGTGTTGCACCTGAGTGATAGGACTTAAGAAACTTAAAAGCTGATTTAAATGTGTCTAGTGGGTTTTCATGTTGAGCATTAATGACCGGTAATTAATGCCATGCATATTTAAACAATTATACTTGAAATAATTTAAAATCATTATAATGGCCGTCGTGTTGGTATATGATATTAAGTTGTATTAAATTACAATTGTTCATAATTTAAGATGAACTTATAAACTAGTGAGTTTGGCTACTTACTGTTTAAACTATTTGAAGTGTTTTCATCTCCTGGCAGTTTGCAGACAGCCATTATGTCTGCTCCCTGTCCTTGATCATTTTATTCTTAACAGTGTGCATATAACAAATGTGCTTTTAATAAAGGTAATGATTAGAGATTTCTTGCTTGACGTTTTTAATTAAAAGGGATGGCTGGATACTGTATTTGTGGATTGCTATGTGTAACTATCTGATGTGTGTGACAAATTTCTATGTGACAAATTTCTTAAAGAAACTTGAATTTTTCATATTTTGTTTTCACATGGAAGAGCGGGTGTATGCTAGCTAACTTAACTCTAACCAGAACAGAGCATTGGAAGTTACCTGTACCATTACATATCACTTCAGACACTTTATCATAACGGTGAGTACAGGTTAATGGTGCAAATACTGGTGTTTTATGGTGTACAGTTTAACAAATCTTTGCGATGAAAAGCATATACACCACAGGAAAGTCATTTAAATTGCAGAGTGTGTGCCCACATGTCTTTTTCTACTGCTTTCTGCAGAGCCTGGGAGCACACACACATGCTGCAGGTCTGAGTTAGGTCACTGTTGTGTGTGTTCCTGTGTGTGAGTGAATTGAATAGGGGACCAGGGGGATGAAGGCAACATAAAAGCTCTTTTCTTATTCTCCTCTCTCGCTTCTTTCTTTTGGTCTTTGGGGAGTGAGAGAGAGGTTGCCAAGGTGATGAGGTTGGCAGGTCTGGCCATGTGGGAAACGTGGCAGCTTGTGCTGACATTTACCAAAATGTGAGAGAATGGTAGTAAAAAATAAGATTAGAAGAGATGGGGTATCACAAATGATATTTACAACACATACGGGCAGTACTGCATAACCAGATAATATATCAGATTCCACCAGTGTGTAGAATTATTCCAAATAAATATATATTGCAAAGTAAGGGCAATTTATTGGCACAATAAAGTCATACACAATAGTAATCCATTTCGGTTCATGTTTAAATGTTAAATTAGCCTATGTTGCTGAATTGTGAAAATGCACTTAAATTGACTACTTAATTACATATACATCCATCTAGTCATTTATAACCACTTAAGAGAATTAGAAGTATGGTATATGGTAAACTTTCTTACACAGTGTTGTAGAATTGTGTTCAAGATGAATGTTGTCTCCAGCATGATGGAAAGAATATTCGATATTCATATGTTTAATGTGATAAAAGGGTGGTGCATCAACAGCACAACAGCACATGCAGGATTTGATTCTGGCTGGGTCATGTTAGTATGTTCACCCATTATATCCATGGGTTTCCTGTAAAAGCTCCTGTTTTCTTCCACAATCTAAAATATACAAGGTACTAGGAGACATGACAATTGAGCCAAGTTGTGTACATGTATGTTAATGTGTGTACCGTAATTTACTGGAGCTTTCCCACAATCATTCAAGCACAGAGTACCAAAATAGTATTCAGCATGGCTTGTGACACTAATTCAACTTCACATCTTTAAAAATGAATGATTCAAGGACTGAAAGCCTTCTCATTGCCATTGAAACAGGATGCTGGACAACTGCAGATTTAACAGCTTTGAGCATATCCTGGTGGCTTTGTTGTATATAATTAGAGGTTGTCCATGCATGTGTGATGAAGGAAGCACATGAACTGTGACCCTCTATAGACAGTAATGAAAGGGAATGCAGCAGAGGTGCTTACATACTATATACAACTAATTTGTTGCCATATAAAATGGCATATGTGCCACCAATATTAACATATAGAGCCTTCTCTGGCTGACACAAAAAAAGCTCCTATTATGTGAATGATTATAACTGTCATTTTCTGAATAAAAGTATAACTAGGCACTTCCAATTCTGATCAAAATATACAATTACTTTAAATCTAATTAAAAAGGATTAAACTATTTTAATACATGCAAATCATCTACTCTAAATCTACAAAATTATTTGAATTTCATTTTTTAATATTTTGACTAATAAGCTTTTTAAAAGGTGATCTTAATTTATTAGAGACTAAAATTGAAAACAAAAAAATGTTACAACCATAAATGTTAAAAAATTAACCCCTTGTTCCCCCTTTGGATTATCTATGGGGGGCTAAAAGAATCTATCACTTCACCTGATTTCCCAGCTCCGCCTTTCTTTCAAATTGTCTTACTTGCCACGTCACTCTCCCTTCATGCTTCAGCTTCATGTTAAGATTTCCACCTGAAACCAACACCCCTTCCGGGAAAGGGAATTGGCCACATCTGACTAGTATGAATTTGGTGGCAAGGAGTGCAATGTAGGTCGAATGTGGGTCAGGCTTCTCTAAATGAAAGGCTTCTCTAAATGAAAAAGCCAATCTGCAAAATAAGAAACAAGAGACAAAAGAATACAGGATCGAACTTTGTACACAAAGTGTTCACCTCGGCAGAGCTCTAACTTTTTGGCTCGATTCACTGCGCCGGTTCTAATACTTTCCTTACAGATCTGACACTTTCCTTACTGACTTACAGATTTTTTTTTTTTTTTTACATATCATCACCAGCTCACTATACTGCCCCATTTCCCTTTTTAAGCATGGTGCTTGCTCATGTGACAATGCACAAAACTCACTGTGCCATTATGGACCATGCAAACCTGAACTAGACCAGCTAGGAAGGATTGCATTCAAGGGCACTGTGGATCCTTTCCTGAAAAAAACTTATTAAACTTCCTAACCTAAAACCTATATAATGAGCCATGTTTGGTCAGATGTGTGTCGCCACTGTGTGTCGTTGCCAGGTAAAAAGTAGTGGTCTAGATTATGCCGTGTGTCCATTCTTATTTATACTCGTGGAGACACATTCTCATCTCAAAAACCTTTCAGAATTTCATTGCAGAGCTGGTCAAAATGGACTGGGTCACTTAGTCAACTAGGACTGGTACGCTTCAGGTAAGCGTATGTCCGAATACAATGCCAGTCCAATTTATGGAGCAAAGCAGTCTCTTTACAAAATGAAAGCTGCATTATGTGGTGGTCTTGATTCTGCATTCTCTTGTCTTTGCACTTTACACTTTATTTTGCAGACTGACGCATTAGACAGAAAGCTTTGAGCGGTTAGTCCTAAGAGAAATGGAGGCCTGCACATCAGCCGCAAGCTCTTAACTAAAGTACAGCATCATTGGAAAGGAGTCCATGGCACTCCTTTTTTTCTATGAGGTGAAGCTTTTACCCTTTATTTGGCTAACACCTCACTCTGATGACTTCATTGCATAAAGGATACCTACAGACGAATCACACTTTGTTGCAGGTAGTGGCAGGGGGAATACAGTCACTTGACAGTGACCCGACAGAGCTCAAGTTGGAACTAGAAGCAGAGAAATGTGGAATAATTAGAATGCTAAACCATATTTCTTAATGGGAGGTAAAGTGAGAAACCCAGGTTTGTTTGTTTGGCAGTAAAGAGGGAGATGAAGTACAGTGAGCTGCTGAGAAGAGAGTGATGTATAAGTATGACTTATCTGCATCTTTATCATGGTATGGTTTAACATGAGTTAGTGTGTTGGTGTATGTGTGTGTGTGTGTGTGTGTGTGTGTGTGTGTGTTTGTGTTGGGCAGATTGGACTCAACTGTGTTTCCAAATCTTTAACTCTGTGCCCGAAAAGCTGGAGAAATTACTCCAAATTAAAGCCCAAAATTACCATGCCATCCATAATACGATCCTTAGACAGTGCTTAACACATTCTCTCTCTCTGTCTCTCTTTCTCTTTCTCTCTTAAACACACACACACACCTTTTTAATTCTTTTTAATCTTTTTCTGGCCTCCATCAGCTTGTGTCTATTGGAATGGGTTATTTTTTATAAGATGCCCCAAAATCCTCAGCTGTTTCCCTTTATCAGAGCATAAAAACCCATAGCTGCCAATCTTCATACAGAAATGAGAGAGGGAAATAGAGAAAGACAGACGGACAAGCATTAAAATGCTAGATTGAACAGTACACCTACTGAACATAAAATGTAATTGCAACACTTTTGTTTTTGTTCTCATTTGCCCTGAGCTGAATTCTAGATCTAAGACTTTTATCAACGCACACAAAATTATTATCCATCTATCCTTTATCTTCAGCTTTATCCGCTACTAGGGTCGCGGGGGTGTTCCCCATGCCCATCCAGGGCAGAATGTTTTGGCGCTGGGCAGATACACCCAGGACAGGACACCAATCTATCGCTGGGCACACACTCATTCACAAACATACTCAAACAAACACACTTTATATCCATGTTATTAACTGTGGGAGGAAACTTTCATGTGTCACATGAAGAAGCTGATTAGACACCATGATTATTACATAGGTGCACCGTTTTATAACACAGTGCAATGCCACACATATCAAGCTTGCAATTGGCATGTCTACCAGTGTGTCACACTCGCCTACCTCGGGCTAAGAGCGGCTGCGCAGATGAGGCGCAGAGCTGCAGAGCTGCAGCGCTTTAACACGCAGAAGGGAGCCAGGTAGCAGAATATCAGGGTTTATTAAAGGCGTAGAAACACCAAACAGCAAAGGGGTACAAAGCAACGAGTGACATAAAATAAACGACGTGCACCGAGGATGGAGAACACAGGAAATAAATACAAAAAGACACCCGACCACGTGCACAAAACAAACCAATGACAAGAATGAGTTAATTAACTAAATTAATGACCCATGAATGTTAATTAACTCAAAAGAACAAAGGAAACACAGAACAGGTGACAGGTGCTCTAGGCACCTGTTACACAGTGTTACCCAATTATTGAATTTTCATTTCTTTAGCATCTGCCGTCTCCAAAGGCATTTCTAAGAATTTGGCAGTACATCCAACCCTCACAAGCACCGACCACACCATTCCAAGACCTCCACATCCAGCATTTTCACATCAAAGATCATCTCAGACCAGCTATTTGAACAGAAGATGCAACAATCAGATGGTTTTTCTGATATTCCTACAAAAACTGTCAGAAATCAGTTCAGGTTAGCTCTGCATGTCCTTTGTCCTTATCGGGTACTCCACTGACTGCAGTTCATCTAATTTAAGTGGGCAAATGAGCACATCCAATGTCGTATGGCATATTGGATTCACAGATATTGGACATTATTATTCAATGATTAAATAAATAATTTGTCATTAATATTATTATTATTATTTTAAATTATTAAATACGGCGGCAGGGTGGCGCGTTCACCTCTCAGCACTAGGGATTCCCGGTTCGAATCCCCATCTGGGTGGAGTTTTCATGTTCTCCCCGTGTCCGTGTGGGTTTCCTCCGGGTTCTCCGATTCCCCCCCACAGTCCAAAAACATGGATCAAGTCAATTGAGTTCTCCAAATTGCCCCATGTAGAGTGTGTTTGTGTGTGTGTGTGTTCCCAGCGATAGATTGGCGCCCTGTCCTGGGTGTATCTGCCCAGCGCCCAAAACGTTCTCCCCTGGATGGGCATGGGGAACCTCCCCGCGACCCTAATATAGGATAAAGCGAAATATAAAGATAATTAATATATTAATTAATATTTAAATACAATTATTGTATTTAATTGAACACGGAAGAAATTAGAGGTGTAGATGCATAACTAGGACCAAAAAGACCACCTGATTATTATCATCAACTCCAAAGTCAGGGCCTATCATGATATGGGGTTCTGAAAGTGCCCTTGGCAAAGATATTTTACATTTATGTATTGGCACAGTGGCTTAGTGGTTAGCACGTCTGCCTCTCAACGCTGAAGATCCAGGTTCAAATCCCGATCTGGGTGGAGTTTCCATGTTCTCCCTGTGTCCATGTGGGCTTATAGTCCAAAACACAGGTTTAGTCTACTGAAGTGGAAAAACATGAATATAGGGTGAATTGTTAATCATTATTAAATTGCCCCTATATAGTGTGTGTCTGTATGAGTGAGTGTGTGCCCAGCAATGGATTCGTGCCCTGTGTAGAGTGTATCTGCCCAGCAACCGAAACATTCTCCCCTGGATGGGCATGGGGAATCACTCTACGACTATAGTAGAGGTTTAAGCAGAAGATAATGAATGAATGTATTGGCAGCATTAATGCAAGCACAGTGAGATAAGATTACAACACATGCTGTCTTTAAGACCCCAGACCATAAGTGTAATGAAAAGGCATCTAACATATTAAAGCATGTGTTAGATGCTTTACAAATTTTTTTCAAAATGTTTTGCAAGAAATAAATAAAGGAATAAAATAAATAAAGGAATGAACATTTATTAATAGAGGTGTCAGGATTGCAGTGTCAGAAAAAAAGTCAAAGTTTATGTAAGAAACAGTTTCTCACAATGCATTTCCATATTGTTTTATTTTTTCCTAATTTCTGCGAACACTGTGTAAGTAAAACTCATTAAATGAAAAAAAAAAAAAACTGTTTCCACTTTTTCATTTTGTATGCTGAGTGAGGTACAGTTGTACATGCTAATTAGTCAGGTGTGCAGACAGAATATTTAATGTGCTGGGGCTAAAGAGCTTTTTGAACTTGGGAAAAATTAAGCAGACCTTAATGTGGCTAAAATACACATGTGGCTATACAAAACAAGTATAGTTTTCACAAAGCACAGCATGTTGGTAAATGTGGGCTTGATGGACACAACTATGTGGCAGTAAACAATACCTTGAATATGAAAGTGATCCCTACAAACCATATCATATCCCAGCTGGCATGCTTCTCATCCCTTACACCGTTAATTATGGTCTTCTGCTATAACTTAAATTAACACGCTATATGCAATATTATTAGGCAGGTGAGTATTTGAAACATATTAGTTTAATGCAAAGTTTTATATAGAATATAGAACAAAAAATAAAAAATAGGCCCTTTTGGGGCCATGAGGGATTGGTGTTGTCTTAATTTGTCTTAAGTTGTGTTAATTTACCAGAATTTAAGAACAAAGAAGTTCTTAAACATATATTTTTTAAAATATATGTTTTTGCAAAATATTTGCACACTAAACAACAACTAAGCTGTTGGGTTCAAGAAAATCAGTATATTGCACACAAATGCATCTTATAAGTTTTAGAAGTCAGGCATTCCAAAGAAATGTTGTTATTTGGAAGAGGAATGATCCCTTGAGGATGCAATCTTTGAGGTAAATCCAGAACTGTAATGATTCAGGCAGCTTTATTTGGAATGTGCTTTTGTTGAGCAGCAGGTGGACCACAGGATGACACTATTAATGAAAGACACTGAGCTTAATTAAGTGGTAGGCTAAAGGCACAGAGGTAATATCACCACAGTGGAAGAATGATGAAAAATTCATGGCACTAAGATGTGGAGGTGGGAGCATCACTCCTCGGGATTTCATTTCACTGTTTGATTACCTTATTGGGTGCCTGACTCATATGCAACTGCATTATTCCACCACTGAGAGTGCAGGCCTAACTTCTCAACAACTCTAATGAGAATGTGTGTGTGTGTGTGTGTGTGTGTGTGTGTGTGTGTGTGTGTGAGTCCTTCTCGATGAACACCCTTGTTGACACTAGCCATTCCAAAATATGTGCAGGGTGTAAAGACCTAGCACATCTATATATTATTGTTCAAAGGTTCAAATAGGCATGTACATTTTACTGTACATGCCCATATTACATTTTTTTTTTTGTAAAAAAAAAAAAAAAAAATATATATATATATATATATATATATATATATATATATATATATATATATATATATATATATATATATATATATATATATATATAATTAGTGATGTAAAACAGAAAAAGCATATTTGAGTAGCATCTTTAAGTAATAGAAGTTTTGGCAATCTCTAAGATTTTTATTTATAGTCACTTTAGTCACAAACAACAATGAAATTTAATGAAATGAAAGTTAGACAGTAGGCTAATGTCACACCCCCTAGTGATGGTGCAACATCGGTGCAGGGGCCGATACGTGACCTGTCAGTTGAATGATAATGAGTAATTGCCGGCACCTGGCCACTCCCTGGCAAAAGGTATTTAAGGAGGTATAGTGGGGTGGGTCAGGTGTGTTGCTTTATTTTATGTTGGGAGTCCCAGGTATGCGGAGTCCTAGGTATGCTTCTCTAACCTTGCATCATCTCATTGTAGTGGCCCAGTGTTCATGTATTCCTGGTTGCACCTATCACTTGAGCTATCGGAATGTGGAGCTGGGACCTCCCTTTGTTCTACTTTTACCGCCGCCTGTGTTTAGTGAGAATTGTTGGCACGCTTTTCAGGCTTTCAGAGCTACATATATCTAAGTTGGCTCTGTTTAGTGCTTGTGGGTGCCCCCCTTTTTGTGTTATTTTCGCAGTAAAGCCCACCGTTGGAACCTCGAAGCCCTGTCTGTGTTTGTCTGTCACACATTATGACAGCAATGGTAATGAAAAAAAATATGTACTGGTGTCATTCTAAGAAAGAAATAAACCACATATTACATTTATTTATTCATTCATTATCTCCCGTTTTATCCTCTATTAGGGTCGCGGTGGGGTTCCCCATGCCCATCCAGGGGAGAACGTCTCGGGCGTTGGGCAGATACACCCAGGACAGGGCGCCAATCCATCGCTGGGCACACACTCACTCACACAGACACACTCTATATGGGGCAATTTTTGAGAATTCAATCAACTTGATCCATGTTTTTGGACTGTGGGAGGAAACCGGAGAACCCAGAGGAAACCCACGCAGACACGGTTAGAACATGAAAACTCCACCCTGATGGGGATTCGAACCGGGAATCCCTAGCGCTGAGAGGCGAACGTGCTAACCACTAAGCCAACGTGCCGCTCGTATTACATTTAGCCAAATAAAATATGAAATAAAAAGTAATAATACTGTAAGCAGATAAACTACATGGATCTTTTTAACTCAGTGCAACATCATAAGAGTCACGTTACAAATTAGAATGTGTAAAATCGCTTTGCATAGGTGTGCACAAAATGTGTGAGATAATCTATAAGGAATAACATTCTAAATTGCAATATATGTTATGAATACATTATCATGATATGTAATTGTGTGCGAAATGTGGCATGATAGTCTCTGAAGAAAGGTGGTAATTAATCAGTGAGGTATGATGTTCACAGCTTTTGTGAGGAAGCTGATTTTTAATCTGTCCTGTACCACATGCCAGACTGTAACAAATCAAACAGATACTGGTCATATTTTGTTGCGGCTCTGCTCATGCTGCTCAGCTTCTTCTTTAATTGGCTGGCATTAACACTGTCCAGGTTGTGGAG